>CM073771.1:121205101-121775154 GCA_037158775.1 Hetaerina titia | reverse complement strand
GCCTCGTTTAAGGAGGGAATGGTGTAAATTTGAGAGGAAATAATCTAGGGAGTCGGGGATATATGTATTTTAAGATTCCCTCCCAAGGACTACAACCTTGACGTGGTGGAAGGGCTTGCGCGTTCCGATGAACCCTAAAGCTGTGCTGGCGGGAGTAATAGTAATTACTCCTTGTAGGGTCACCCATGCCAGATAGGTCCTAGGTTAGGAGCCAGACGAAAGGCAGTCCATGCAGCGTCAGTTACTCAGTGAGGCGGCTGCAAAGGCGTCTGACCCCAGTGGGGCGGCCATGCAGTGATGGTGTCACGTTAAAAACACTATTGAGGAAGGCAACGGGAAACCACCTCAATGATCATTCCCGAGAAAATAATGATGGACGCAAAACAGAAATTGAGTCCTGGCAACTGCGGGACTCAGCCTAAGCGTCCGTGTATCTCGCCCGGCAGCGGGGGAGGCAAGGCTTCCGCGGTCGTTATTTCACGAAACATGTGCAGGGAAAACCGACAGCAGCATAACAGAAGACGCCGAAGAAGACGAAATTAGTTAGAATAAAAAAACATGGAATGTTAGGACAATGTTGAGGACAGGCAAATTAGAGAATATTAAGCGAGAGATGGAAAGAGGAAATATAGATATTTTAGGTCTATTCGAGGTGAGATGGAAGAATAGCGGGGATTACTGGAGTGATAATTATAGAGTGATATACAGCGGCGGGGACGAGAGCCAACGAGGGGTTGCCGCAATATTAAATAAAGGGTTAGGAAGAAGCGTAGTCAACGTAGAGCAAGCCACGAATAGAATATTACTAGTAGTGATTAAAGCAGAACCAGTTCAGTTTCATTAAACCAGAACAGTTGAAGTACGAGGGTCATCCGGAAAGTAGTACCCGTTCGTGAAATAAAGACACAAAAGTAAATATTAACAAACATAAAAAATTTTATTTGAAAGAGGATACTTTAAACTACTTCTCAACATAATCTCCAAGCAAATTAAGGCATTTGTCATAACGTGTGACAAGTTTCTGTATTCCTGCTGCATAGTCCTTCGCCGCCAGCTCATTGAGATACAGGGTCACTCCTTCTTTAAGTTCTTCATCGCTGTCAAATCTTTTTCCTGCCAAAAAGTCTTTAAGCTTTGTAAAGAGATGAAAATCTGAAGCGGCCAAGTCCGGGCTATACGGTGGATGGTCGAAAGTTTCCCATTTGAATTGCTGCAAAAGTTTTTGTGTTATCCCAGCTGCATGAGGCCTGGCATTGTCTTGAACGAGAATGACACCAGCAGACAATAGACCTCGCCGCCGATTTTGTATTGCCCGCCGTAATTTCTTTAATGTTTCACAATACGCATTGGCATTAATAGTGTCTCCACGGGCCATAAAATCAATAAGCAATACACCTCGTCGATCCCAGAAAATGGTTGCCATGAGTTTCCTGGTGGACAGAACTGTCTTGAATTTTTTTGGTTTGTTTGGTGAATGAGCATGATGCCACTCCATTGACTGTCGTTTACTCTCAGGTGATGCATAACAAACCCATGTTTCGTCACCAGTAATTATGCGAGTCAAGAAAGAGTCTCCTTCATCAGAATAACGTCCCAAAAACGTCAGTGCTGCAGCCATACGCTTGGTTTTGTGCTCATCTGTAAGCATGCGAGGGACCCATCTTGCACAAATTTTTGCATAATGCAGATGGTGTTTAACAATTTCATGAACAATTGTTCGAGAAACATTGGGAAAATGCTCACAGATGTCATCAATTGTGACGCGCCGATCGTTCCTCACGAATTCGTCAACTGAGCTCACCAGTTGGTCTGTAATGACAGACGGTCTCCCCGAACGCTCATCGTCGTGTGTGTTCCCCCTCCCCATGTTGAAGTTGCGACACCACCGCCGAACAGACGACTCGTCCATTACATTGTCTCCATACACCTCCTTTAATTGGCGATGAATATCACAAGGGCGAACGTTTCTTGCATTGAGGAATTGAATCACTGCCCTCACTTCACAACTGGCGGCGTTCTCAATTTTTTTAAACATTGTAAACAATCACAGAAACAACACAGGCAATGCTAGCGTCACGCAACTTGGCTCAGAGAAGGCAGACAAGCCACTGAAGCTATCTGACCTCGTCCAGCGGCTACTCGCGTCGTCAGCACTTCATGCGGCACGAACGGGTACTACTTTCCGGATGACCCTCGTACTTGGTCATTGTTCAGCTATACATGCCACCGAGCAAACATAACGAGGAAGAAGTCGATAGGATGTACGATGAGTTAGTGGATATAACCAAGTGTGTTCCTGCAGGGAAACATTTGATAATGATGGGGGATTGGAATGCGACGGTAGGCGAAGAAAGAGATGGTGATGAGGTGGGGGACATTGGGTTAGGCACGAGGAATAACCGCCGGGAGAAAGTAATTGAGTTCTGTAGGATACAGGGGTTATATATCACCAACACATGGTTTAGAAAGCACAAAAGGTGTATGTATACATGGAAAATGCTAGGTGACTCAGAAAGGTATCAGTTGGATTATATTATGGTTAGGCACAGATTTAGGAAGAGTGTGATAAATTCGCACAGTTTCCCAGGAGCGAATGCGGACAATTTAGTTGTTATGAAATGTAACGTCCGTTTCAAAAAGATAAGGCAAGGGCGGCGGGATAGGAAATGGAATGTAGAAGCATTAAATGGATTGACAAGGAAGGAGTGCCAGCAGGCTGTAGAGAAAATCATGGTTGACGGTAAAGAGTTGAGTACTATCGAAAAAATGGGAATGTATCAAGAAAGTGATATCGAAAGCCGCAAAAGATACTTTAGGAACCGTTAACGAGAAAAGGAAAAGGAAACTGGTTCGCGGATGAGATGATTACAAAGATCGATGAGAGAAGAAAATGGAAGAATGTCAAGACAGAGATAGGAAAAATTAAGTACAAAGAGTTAAACAATAAATTGGGACGGCCCACAAATAAAACAAAAGAATTATGGTGGAAAACGCAATGCGAGGATATGGAAAGTTCACAGAGGAAGGATAAAATTGGTGTTCTCTACAGCAAGGTTAAATTACTACCGGGAAGTAAGGAGGGATGATCTGTGATAATTGTTAAAGGTAAGCGAGGTAAGATAATAATTGACACAGAAAAGATCCAAGAGAGGTGGAAGGAATATAGGAACACTGTATGGTAGAAAACCTAGGCCAACAAGGTTAGACAAAGAAAAGGAACATGACGTAGAGGAAGATTACTTAGATCCAGGCACACTTTTGAAATGTGTTTTGTGAATGATGGAGAAGGTGAATGGACAGAGTGGAAAACAAATGAGAAAATTCTGGGTATGGAGGGGATTGAGTGGGGGTTTGTTGGCAAAAATCCTTACTTACATAAATATGCTTTTGCATAAATAATCCTTGGAGCATTGGATGTGACTGAAAAACTTTTTTGTACGAAAACATGTATTTGATCTCAGGGCATGTACGATACGTACATAACCCTTGTTTGCCTGCGTATATTTATGTGATTTTTATAAATAATGGGTGCTAAATTATTTTGTTGCCGCGCTTGATGCATTGATATTGCATGCTGCATGCATTGATAAAATTGGTAAACAATATTAGTACAAGTGATATTTCAGAGAAGTTAGATGCTCATATAGCTTTCCCAATAGCGTCCGATTTATTGGTCATTCCCAGTTAGCTTGTATGCCGCACTCACAATAAGACTTATTTCCGATAGAAATTAATTGATGAGGAGAGAGGCGTCCATCCGCGCACGATGGCGCCCTCGCAATTTTATCGGCCGTGCGTAATTATTTTCGCGGATCTTGGCGACCGAGCAATTGTGGTCATCCGATTCCGTCGGGGAATGGGGCGAGGAACGGGAGGGCGTTGGGACGCCCTCCGCGGCTGCGAAGAGCCTTCCGTGCGGACCACCACCGCCAGAGGTGGTGGCGACATCTATTGGCATTATTTTCCGAAGGTCAGCGGAAAATCGTGCCTTCGTTTCTTCCTTCGCCCCTTGGCGGTGGCGAAGGAAGAAACGAAGTAGTGGTCAACTGGCGGTTGTCGGGACAAGGGGGGGTGGGGTGCCAGACGGGGGGCGAGAGGGATTCGGAACATTGTTTGCGTGTTGCTTGCAGAGGTGCCGGCGCCTGCCGAGTCAAAATTTTATTGTTGCGTCATGTCACCGTCATTATTTGGAAAACGTGTTACAAAAGGCATTTAACGCGAACGGAAGAATGAAACAAAGTGAATACCGTCAAGTTATATAAATTTTATTTTTCGCATTAATAAATATATACTAATAGAATTTAGGCTACCCCTCGGATGAAGGCGAAGGGAACTGCTTTTAGCACTTCTTTTGACATCAGCTTTGCTTGAAGTCACCCGTGGGCCAGATAGGTGAGTCGTGGTGCACAAAAGACATGAGTCGTAGTCTTCTTGCTCCCCCCGCCTTATTGATTCGCGCATTTCGGCTGGAATATATTATTTTCGCAATTATCCTTTTGATATTTTCTCTGTCCCAAAATCAACAAACAGGATCCCCCCACCTACAACGTGAAATTCGTATAAATATTTATCCATATAATAAATGGTTCTTATCGTTCTTATGGTCGTCTTTTCCTTGTCTGCTCTTTTATTTATTTATGAATTCCCCACATTACCTGCCTACATTTGACCTTCGGGATGCACCTCCAGCACCATGAATCGGACCCAACTACCTCTTTCGGGTGTGGTTTTCCCAGTGACCCATCTTCTCAACCCAAATAATGCCACACTCCAAACAAATGCTTCACGTTGTTTCCTTGTTTTTAATTTTTTCTGCCTTCTTTTGTCGTGGTAGTTGCTTCTCCGTAGGAAAGGAAGGATGGAGAGAAACCCGGCATCGGCATTAGCCTACTCTTGTCGAAAGGCGCCAAGGGGTCCGCAGTTTAACGTCCCATCCGACGGACGTAGTACTCACTCAAAGTGCTCTCCATAAGGAACCTCGAGTAGGGATGAGGATACCACTGAAAAATATTGGTTGTCTCCAGGATGTGAACCCGGGCCTTCGCGGTGGGAAGCCTGTACGTTAGCCTCCGCACCATCCCGATCCCCCATCGAACTCCTTGCTATCCATGTTAACTCCGAAGTAATTCCACCTGTTCCATTTTCTCCCCTCGAACCCCGGCATCTTTTATTTTCCTGCATGATTTCAGTAAAACGAGGGCTGCCATGAAATGAACTTACGTTTCAGTCTAGCGCGCCGGTGGCTACGGCTAGAGCCACCATCTTGGTGTCTAATCATTTCTACACTCAGTACTACGCATCCTGCTGTGGTAGAGCGTGTGCAGACTGTGGTTCTTCTAGTTTGATCATATTGCGAACTGTTGAAATGTGCGCTGCAAAAGAAAATCTCGCGAGTTATGAAGTGGGATCTGTGATTAGGTTTATACTGGCAAAAGACTAACACAAGTCAATTGAAATCCATAGGCAACATTGTGAAGTGTACGGAGACGGAATAATAAGTGAAGGCGGAGTGAGGCAGTGGTGCATTCAGTTTAAAATAGACACAGCACCACGACGAGGCCCATCGCAGTGGTCGGCCCATCCTTGTGACAAATGAGAACTGACGGATGGCCTTGGGCTTGGACATATTACACGGATTTTACATTTGGTGGATTATCCAATTGTATTGTTCATTTTGACTTGTTGCTGTAACAAAAGACAAACGGCGCGGCATTCCAAACACTGCAGTTCGAGCCCTAGTGTGTGTGTGTGTGTGTGAGTCAATGCAGCCGACCAACATTCGGCTCCTCCCTCCCTTTGCTTTGCTCCCTACATGCAAACGTAAGTAAATTTATGGACTGGTCTGGTATTTCTGTTTACTTTAACATTATATTTTAAAAATACTTGTTGCATCATGTTCAGTGGTTCCTGCGGGCCTTAGGGATCTCTGCTATTGCTACGATGCCGCGTTTGCGAAAGGACAATCGATGAGCAGCTCTCGTTCTCATTCTCGAACGAGGAAACCGCAAGGACGGGCCTCTCAACCCCTCCTCCCCCTCTTCATCCCCCCTATTGGACTTGCGCCGCCCCGCCGCTGGAGCGAGCGAAATGCACCGCGGGAGAGTTCGCACCAGCGAATGGCGCGCGGATTGGCGAATCGCGGACTCGGCGCGGAGTCCCCAGTCGACCACGAAGTTCGAACGAGCACATGCCGAGGTCACACTGAAGGGGTACGCCCGATGGGCGATAGGATTTCTGCCTGTGTTAAGTAACGTGTGCGGCTCGATTGGCTACCAGCGAAATGATGGGTTCTCGGCGGAAGGCTGGTTAATGTAAAGCTCTAGGTATAAACCATAAACACAGTAATCAACCCGAAGGTCGGTTTAGTAGGTGATGGTAGAGCTCACCCATGTACCAAGCCCGACGGCGTGTGAATATTCACACATCAGGGTAGGGGGGCCAGTTTCTTTCCCTGTGCCGGTTATGGTTTCCCAGGAAGACCTGGTACCCGAAAAATCTAGCTTGGGTGGAGCTGCAGGTGCCCAAAGTGCCTTGTCCGGGAATCGAACCCGGGACCCTCCGGTCAGTAGTCCAACGCTCTACCCCCTAGACCACCGCGACCCGCTCTAGGTATATGACTTGTATAAAGAGTATCGGGAAAAGTTTCTAAAAATAGATTTGTTTCAGATAACATGGCTACAATGCCTCATAATTCTTCAAAGTACAACAATTGAGCGTCGACACACTTTTTCCAGCAGCGGCTTTCCACGACTCGAAGGCTCTCTTTCGGGAGGCGGAAGGTCCTTAAGGGTATAAGCGTGCAAGCTTTTTAAGCAAGCAGAACTTAAGGTCCCATGGTGGTAGTGTGCTTTGAGGGAGGGAGCATTTTACTTTAAAAGGAATAATAGTCTGCTGGTGCTAAGTTTGGGCTGTAAGGGGGTTGGGGAATCGTCGCGATGCCGATGCAGAAGGTCTTCGCAAGCAGACACTATCGACTTTGCTCTTATGGTCGTCCGTCCCCGAAGACCTTCGTGAGGACGAGTTTAGCACAGATCTTGGCAAATTTTCAGTTATAACGGTGTGTGCACTGTCATATTATCAATGCCAATACGATCTGCGATCATACGCACATTTAAGCGATGACGAATCAGCGTTTCACGCAACACGCCAGGAAAGAATTTTTACCGATACTTCTTATACAAACATTGTGCACAAAATTAAATCTATATATATGTCTTTTTTTCCACTTCTCAGTGATATGTTTTCTGGTTAGCAACATTCAGGTACTTTTCAGAGGTAATTTAGGGGTGTGATCAAAATTATTTTGGCAACTATGCCCGTACATAGAGTAGGAATCCATTTTGGTTGGAGGAGACGTGGATGTTCCGGTCAACCATTCGCTCCCTCGGCATTTACCTTCCGAAACAATTGAGAAAGTTCTCTCTCTGCAGGCAGGCACAGTCATCTCCCCCACCCCCATTCCCAACAAACGCCCCCTCCCCCTCCTTCCGGTGCTTCCCCTGCAGGTGCCATGATTAATTGGAGCCTGAAGGGATTAAATCACTGGCGTCCAGCGGCGGTGGGCTTGCCCCCCCCCGGAATCGAATCACTTCACAGGACGTTGTTATAAATGTTGCAACCTCATCCGCTCCAAACGATCGATGGACCGAAATCATCGATTGCCATCATCATCATTCGATCTGCACGGATAGGTTGGGGTCCCAATGTTTCGACATCGCGTTGGTACACATTTTCATATTGACGGGGTCGACAAGGGTAATTTTGAGGTAACGACATGTTGGCGGTCGATAATTACTGATGCAATGTGGATGGTATTCTTGACAAAAAGATATGGGTGATATTATTCCTAAAATTTCTCGATACACCCGATTATCGTCTGACATCACGGTATTTGTAGTCATCCTTCTTCGGAAGTGTACCATTTGAACTAATTATGCGTCAAACACAGAAGGAATTAACTAAAGTAGAATGAAAGACCGATAACAAAGACGCCCAGTGATTTACTTGAATGTTGAGGATGCATAATCCGGGTTTATCACTATGGGCCAATTAGAGTCTCGTATTCGTTGTTCCCTTTCGCACCAGAGGGCGAAAATCGCGAAACATGAGCATACGCGTATTTAAGAGACATCATTCCCAGCGGCTTCTTCCTAGGCCACTTCACAGCAAGTGTTCCAAACCCTTGCCGCTCCTTGCTGCCACACTCTAGATGTCCGCGGCTTAACTTTATATTTTATTAAGTGACAATTCATATTTCTCTCCTCTCAACTGCTACCAATAATTTACGCACGCCTTTCAGTCAATTGCGCGACTTTTTTGCGTGCCCATATCACACTTTCCACAGTCAAGGTTTTCAAATATTTTTTCGCGGAATTTCCATAATATTTCATTCAGAATTTTCTTAGGTCTAAATACGTAAATGTAAGCTGCGTCTCATTCGACGAATCTTACGGAAGGAGGCGCATGAAATCTGCGTACGGCTATGAAATTCACGTCTCCAGCCAGCACCAAGTGTCGATGGACATCCTGCCCGTAGAGGCCACCGCGACAAGGCCAAGGTGCAATTGGTTACTCGGCGGAGCTGTGCTTTAAGTTCGCTGAAACCCTGGTCACGCTTCCTTATTCACATTTCAGTTTTACAAAAACATTTCACCCTGCAAGTCATCATTTTGCATTTGTTGGGTTGCTGCGTGTCAGGGTGGAATACTAAACTGCCGAGTGCCAAACGTACAACGTTTGTATCAAAAGTATCGCTAACAATTTTTTCCTTTCGTGTTTGCATGGTGTGCTCGATTGAGACCGTAGGTTAGGTTTGATAAGCGCAGATCATATATTGGCATTGAAAAGACAGTGACAGTACACACCACTTCCATTACAAAATTTGGCGATTAATAAGATCTGCGCTTCACGCAGTTAACTTAACCAATAGCCAACGATGGGAATTGCTGTCTCGGCGTGCGCCGAACTTCAAGTTTTGTCTATAGAATGTATCGGTAACAATTTTTTCCTGACGTGCAGTACGTGAAGTGCTGAATTCAGACCGTCGGCTAAGCGTGAGCATGATCGCAGATCGTATATTGGTATTGACAAGACAGTGGCAGTGCACACATCATTAACATTACTGAAAATAGGGCGATGCGAAAGATCTGCGCTAAACTCGTCCTTCTAAAGGTGTTTGAATGGACGAACAAGAACCGAGTCGAGAGAGTCTGCCTGGGAGGACCTCCTGTAACGACATCGTGACGATTCCCCAATCCCCTTACAGTCCCGACTTGGCACCAGGAGACTGTTTCTTATTCCCGACAGTGAAATCCACCCTCCCTCAAGGACACCACCACCATTAGATCCTAAGTCAAGCCTTCGAAGAAGTCTGCACGCTTGTACCCTCAAGGACCTTCCCCTTACCAGGGGGCTTCGAGTAGTGGAAAAGCCGCTGGCAAAAGTGTGTCCACGCTCAAGGGATGCACTTTAAGGATAAGGGATGGAGAATTTTGAGAGGCATTGCAGCAATATCTGAAATAAATTTATTTTTCCGAAACATTTGTCGATACTTTTTATACAAACCATTAATTGAACTAATGAATTAGCTCTCTTCAACGTAATGTTTCGCGAGTGTGGTGAATAAATAATATATGTTGAATAATCATACTCGGCAGCATCGTTTTGGTTACTCGTATAGCCAACGGAAGTATTATGTTTCGGGCTGTCTGCTGTTGATGGTCGAGAATAACTACTAGCATCGCGGGAAGTTATGTTGCATCATCAAGAAGTGTGTTCGCATCGTCTGATGGACAAGCACTCTTTCGGATGCGTGAATATGTTAACAGTAGTCTGACGGCGAAGGCAGATTTTAAATTGACTTTAGCACTAAGCACTGCTGCCCTTCTCAGCAGCAACTGAGACCACATTAAGCACCACAACACCGTGGGCACTTTCAACACAGCACCTACCTCCTGCCTTTCTCCATTCCGTTTACGTGCCCATTCTCTTTTCCTCCCTCTACATTCCAGATATCCCAGCATCCTCTCCTCCGTATCACGGCCTTCAACGCTCCATCGCCCTCACTAATACGGGCACTTCCCCTTTTGTTCTCCTTCCCGTCCGTTTTGTGTTTTTCCTTCCTTCCCTACCACGTCTCCTTCTTATCAGCCTCGCTGTCTACGCTTATCCTCCTGCGTCGGCCGCACATTTTCCAAGTAGTACAAAAATATCGCGCATATCATATTTTTCACTAAGAATTTATTAACGTAAGTACGAATCCCTTTGATTCTACTCTTCGTTTCCGAGTCTCTTGTTTTAATCCCCACTCTCCGTTGTTTCAACTCATTCGCGTCGTCCGCTCCTCTCAGGTGAGTTACGAATGCTGAAACGGCTCGATAACCCGACCTCGGTGGACGCGTACAAGCTAAATGGTCGGCTCGTGTGTGGCCCTCATTAACGGAGGCAGAGCAAGTATATTCCGAGGACTGATGACCGTGGGGTTTTAGCGGGATGGGCTCCCGTCTTCCGTCGAATTCACACGGCGCAACCTGTACGTTGGCTGGAGTCATATTACCCATTTCGCATAACAAACACTTTTCTCGCATAACAATTTATTTATTACTAACGTCTATACGCATGTAATATATTTATTACTAAATTATTAGGTGATTTAATCCTTGTTTTATATTACAAGTATTCCTCTTGTATGTATACAAATATGCACGTTATTTGATAGTTTTTTCACGAATAGTTTTCTCTTTCCCCTTCCTCTTCCATATCCTCCATTATCACCCACCTTCCCTCCTGGTGGTGCTCGCACCCCCTGCCACGCACCTCTTTGGTGGATCGTGGGTGATATTTAAGGTGATTCCCCCGATAGCGTGCTCGGAATCAGGGGGGGATGGACGGAAGGAAGGAAGGCCTCGAGGTGTCCGTTTGAAGGGATGGCGTCGCGGTGCTTACCACGCCATCGGGGGGGGGAGGGCGATGGGATTTATCTCCGCCGCAGTTATTCCTCCCGGAGATGAACGAGGGCCGGCAACTCTGGAGGGCGGAAGCACATCGGTGGCGTCCATTATCAGCGGCTGGCTGATCCTCCTTCCCACTCTGAGGTACGTGAGGGTGCAGCGCTGGTTTTCAAAAGCGGCCATCGAAATCCCGCGCACCGAATGCTATTGCCGTGCGGACAACGTGCTGCAGTCGTCGGGTGCACTGAAAATTACAAGGTCTGTTCAATTAAAGATGAGACTTGTCTTTCTACGCGCCAACTTCCCAATGGATCACAATCGGTGAGGTGTTGCTTTCTAGAGGCGTCTGTGAAACACCGCCTCGCTCGTGGTTCTATATAGATTTGTCTCCGCACAACAGCGATTCTTGCCTGAGTTTGCACATGCTTGCTGTACAAATTCTTTTGCCGGTGGGTCATCTTGCCCAAGACTCAAAAAAGCACGGATGTTGCGATCGAACCTGTAGGTGATGTTGATCGTTATAATCAATTGAAAAGGGAATATTGATTATGGCTATGTCCCCAAAGGACAAACCCTGAATGGACAGCACTACATATAGATGATGAGAATGCTAAGACGCGCCATGTTGCGGGAGAGACCACAAATGTGGAAAAACAAATCTTGGTGCTTACATCACGACAACACAGCGGCGCACACATCATTGATTGCTACCGAGTTTTTGGCCAAAAACAGCACACCGGTGATCCTCCAGCCACCCTACTCACCTTCGGCCTTATTCCTCTTTCCTAAGTTGAAATTCTCCTTGAAAGGAAGCCGATTTGAAATTATCGAAGACGTCCAGCACAATTGTATCGGAGACTTTAAGTGTGCTATCCCGTAAGAAGAGTTCCAGGCGGCGTTTGAAGGCTGGGGAAAGCGTTGGCAGAGTTGAGTATTTGCAGCCAAGGAATGCATTTTGAAGGTGATAATCATGATTAAAGGGTAAATAATAAAATCAAGTATTTATTCAAACAGTCTCATCGTTTTTTGAATAGACCTTGTACTCGGGTTTTATTCTTCAAATAGTGTCCACCATCAGGGACTACCCGGAGGATATCGCTTTTCTGGAAAGCTACGGAATATTGGCGAATGTTCTGAAGAAATCGGTATGGAGTAGTTAACATTTGATTTGGGATGTCTGCGGGGGCGTGGTGGTCCAGTGGGGAAAGTGGCTGCAACCTTGGAAATTCAAGATTCTTCTAATCAGAGTCTCCATCATTGTATGTGGACTGCACTCCTCTCTCTGTTCCGCCGTTTTCGAGTACAAATTACTTCAACTACGTGCTGTCTTCCTTTCCTCTTAGTACTGCTCATGTTGTTCGCAAATCTTATGTAACTATTCGTATTTGCACTGTTTGACTCTTTCCGAGAACCAGGAATAAAATTCATCGCATAAACTCTTCACACGACTCCAGTTCTATTAATTCTTTAAGACAACCGAGTTTGTAAGTACCTGCGTGAATTATAACGCGGCCTTACTTATTACAATGGCATTTAACACCATTTCCTTCAGCGCTCTTTAGTACAACGTAACCGTGGAATGTGAACACTTGTTTGGTATGGAATTTAATTTTCAAAATCGGTATTTTTTTCAACAGCATTCACCTATAATTGCAGTGTTTCCTCAATACCCACGAGGAGTATTCTTTTCGAAAATGGAGTAATTTACACTACACCAACATCTTCAACTCCAAGAATGGCACAATGCCACTTTTCTACGAGGTCTTTTCAAAAGATTTACGGACTTCTTTAATAGCGCGCCCTCAGTTGATTGCTTTTCCACCCACTTGGGAGCGTTTTGTCCGCGGAATCTTTCCAAATAACCGCTTGTAACCATTTTGTTGACTTCTTGTTTAGTTGATTACTTATGGCCGTTTATATGAAGGGGTGTTCCTTGAGTGCGGCGAAAAATCGGGTCGGCGGAAATGAGGTCTTTGAAGAAGCAGTGTTGTTCTGTAAAATTCTTCACAAAACTCTGCAAATTTTTCACTGAAACTTTTGGATTATTACCAAGGCTTATGGTAAGGATGCCATGAAACGTACTGCGTGTTATGAGTAGTTTTCCTGGTAAACAAGGGGTGGCAATCAATGGAATACGATGAGCGTCCCGGGGGACCATCAACGTCGACTGATGAGCCCCACATCAAGAAAGTGACCGATTTCCTTCGTGCACATCACCGTTTGTCTGTAAGGGAACTTGCAGACAAGTGTGGCATTTCAATTGGTTCGTGCTATGAAATCCTGACTTAAAAATTGAGGATGAATCGAGTCACCTCCGCATTTGTGCCTCGCCTGATGACAGCAGACGAAAAACAACATCGATTTCAAGTCTGTCAGGAACTGTTTGATAGATCTGCTGAAGAGGGTGAAACCTCCTTGTCCAGAATCATAACAGGTGGTGAGTCATGGGTTTATGGATTTTTTTAGGTAATCTACCGGTTAAGGTAGGTTTTTGGATGGACACAACTATCAAATAAACATTTTGTAACTCCAAACAAAACCCAATCAAGCAACTTAAGCATCAGGTCCCTCTTCATCTCTGTGTACTTCTTTCCTCCCTTCATCCCGTCCAACATCCCTATCCTGTTCCTGCTCTTTCCTCGCTTGCACAACATTCTTCCCTCTATTACCTTCTTCAACATTTCACTACCGCTAAATACTCCTTTCATCCATTTTTCCTGCCTCCAAAGGATTTCTCTCAACAAACCCCTCTCCTCACACACCATCTCCAGTACTTCGTCATTTGTTTTCCTTTTGGTCCATTTCACCTTCTCCATTCTTCTCCACACCCACATTTCAAAAGCCTCCAATCTACGTCAATCCTCCTGTTTCAGTGACCGCGTTTTCGCGCCGTACATAGCTACGTTCCATATCAGAGTTTTTACGAGTCTTTTATTAACATCCCTACTCAACATCCCAAGGGAGAACTGAAGGTAGAAATGAAAGTCGGAGGGGAATTGGTAAAATCGGTTAGGTTTGCTGATGACCAAGCATTAGTTGCCCAGTCAGCCAAGGGGTTGCAAGTATTGCTGAGTGAATTGGAGGTTCAGTGCGATAGATATGGGATGAGAATCAATATTAATAAAACAAAGGTTATGCGATTTTCCAGAAAGAAAAAGGCTAAGCTAATTTTATTAAAATAGGCGGGGAAACAATAGAGTAGGTAGAGCAGTTTACTTATCTCGGAAGTGTTTTGGACCAATACGGTCAAAGTGGTAGGGACGTAAGGAGAAGAATTGCGCTAGACAAGGAGGCTTTCTCAAGGAGGAGGGAGTTGATGACGGGGACGTTGAGTTGGGATGTTAAGACAAGACTCGTAAAAACTCTGATATGGAGCGTAACTATGTACGGCGCGAAACGTGGTCGTTGAAGCAGGAGGATACACGTAGATTGGAGGCTTTTGAAATGTGGGTGTGGAGAAGAATGGAGAAGGTGAAATGGACCGAAAGGAAAACAAATGAGGAAGTACTGGAGATGGTGGGTGAGGAGAGGGGTTTGTTGAGAGAAATCCTATGGAGGCAGGAAAAATGGATGAAAGGCGTATTGAGCGGTAGTGGAATGTTGAAGAAGGTAATAGAGGGGAGAATCTTGGGCAAGCGAGGTAAGGGCAGGAGCAGGATAGGGATGTTGGACGGAATGAAGGGAGGAAAGAAGTACACCGAGATGAAGAGGGACCTGATATAGATTAGTTTGATAGGTAGGGAGTCACAAAATGTTTATTTGATAGTTGTGTCCATCCAAAAACCTACCTTAACCGGTAGATTACCTTATAATAAATTAAACGAGGGCACTGTGCTTCCCCACCCACCCTGCTCACCTGGTCTGGCACCATGTGACTTTTTCCTGTTCCTTAAATTAAAAACCTCACTAAAAGGAAAAAGATTTGCCACAATTCCTGAGATAGAGAAACATATGATGGAGGAGATAATGAGCATAAGCCTTCCAGGACTGTTTCAAAAAGTGGAAACACTGTGGATATATACGTTGGACAGGAGACTACTTTGAAGGGGACTATGATCAATAATTTGTTAGTGAATTATTTTTTGTAATAAAAAGTTTCGGAAAGATTGTGAACGGACCTCGTAGTTTTTTTGAACAGCCTTCGAAGGAACAGCAAATTTGCTTTCTACGGAAAAATAACAATGACGCTATTTGAATTAATGGAATTAATAACCTTTCCCTTTTAATGCAAATTTTCTAATATTTGCATTTCAGCCTTATGGGATCACTCATATTTCAGACATTCATGATTTATTTATCCTTAATCTGCTGATCCGCGAGTGCCTGATCACAATCGAATCGATCTTTAAGCGATCGAATTGGTGACGTACGAACTTTATAATTCTAAAAGAGCGGTGTTTGTTTTGGACTTGTTGTCTAGCTTTTTTAACGTGAGTGATATGGCAAACGTGGGGGCCATCGACCCACGGCGATGTACTGTGCACCAGGAGTTAGTAGTTTTGTTGGGGAGGCGACTGACAGCTGAGGTCATTTGCGCCATTAGGGATGGGTGGGAAAGGAAGGGTGGAGAGACACCCGGCGTCGGCATTAGCCTACTCTTGTCGAAAGGCACCAAGGGGTCCACAGTTTTTTGTCCCATCTGACGGACGCTGTACTCACTCAAAGTGCTCTCCACAAAGCACCTCGAGTAGGGATGAGGATGCCACTGAAAAATATTTGCTGTCTCCAGGATGTGAACCCGGGCCTTAGCGGTGGGAAGCCTGTACGTTAGCCTCAGCACCATCCCGATCTCCCTGTGCACCAGGAGTGAGAGGGAGAGAGTGAAGAGCATATCGTGAAACCGCAGGTTCCGGGTTCGTGTCTATATGCATGTCTGCAGGTGGAATACCTACGGCCGTACTTTTCGTATTTTAAAATTGTTTTTGCGGGAAATACGTCATGACGCTTAAAATATGTAGCATACACGTAGTATTTATTCCGTCCAGTAAGGAGTATTCGCATTTTCAATATTTCAGCTTCTTCATAGAGGGTAGTACGGTAGGTCGTGCCTTCTTAAAGCCGAAGCCGTGTTTATATATTGATGCCAAACCAAGTTAAAAGCTGTAAAATAAAATGTGGTGTATGTGGAAAAATTAAAAAGTGTCTAGTAAGTATATCTCCGGTGAGAAGTAGATGGCGTTGAAGGGCGCTTATTTCGCTCTTCAGTAAGGGTGTCCGCGAGGGAGGAGGTGTGGGGAGGGTTGCGCCCCCGGAGCGAAGCGAGGGTCATCGTGGTCAACGAGACGCCTCCCTCGCCAGGCGGATGGCGCCCAGGGCAGCTCATAATTTATATCGAAGAGGAACATTCGGATTCCGCCCTCGATTCATTTGTCGTCCGAGGGAGGCCGAGGGAAGTGTCGAAAGCCCCTTTGTCCCGAGAAGAAAGGAGAAGACAGCCATTGTCATTTTTCGCAGAGGCCATGAAAACAATGAATGCGACACTAGATGTGATGAGTGTATGATACGACTGACCGACTCTCGAAGACACTTGGATATTAGTAATCTGGAGACAGTGTTTGCTTTTGGATTGGCCAGATGTATTGGGCGATATTGGCTTTGTTAATCGTAACATAATAAGAAGGGAGATCGCCGAAGGGAAGGAAGAGCAAGGGCCAGAAATAATCAATTAGCCAAAGAGTGCGTGAGGGGAGGGATGGTGTACTGGGCAGTGGCCATCATCAAAGGGAGTAGTCGGCGCTCAAGGGAAGATTCGAAGGCTGTTGCATTCAACTAATGTTTGGACTAGAAATCACGGGAGAGATAGGCCTTTAATTGGCATTTAATGCAAGACGGACGCTGGAAAACAATAGAGAGCACTTTTTTATATTACGTTTGCACAACCACCTTCTTGGACGAATGAGCCAGAAAGAAGCATTGGTTGTTCTTTTGGTGTGGGTCAGTCGCGTAAAAGCCACGTTCGGGCAGGTTCAAGAAATGCATAGAGTGAGTTTAAGTACCACTAGAATTAAAAATAAAACTTTTTTGAGGCGTGGTTTCACGTGGGGCGAGAAGGAGGAGGAAGCGCCTTCAATGTTTTGGCACGGGGTCCTGAGGAAAGTGGAGAAAGGGAAAGGGGGGGGGGAGAGATAAAGTGGCGTAGGAGCGGAGTGAGAGCATTTGAGAGATGAAATATGAAAGAAGAAAGTGAAGCGACGTGCGAAAGAGAAACGAGGGCCAGAACAGAGGTCGAGATGAGAGTACTTGCGAAGGCGAATGGCTGAAGTGGATAGAGGGTGATCGTGCTGTCGGACTTAATGGGAATGAGCCGTTATGAGAACATTGAAGGGGAAGCACAGGTTTGGAGAGTCACCGAGTTTTTTTAATTCTAATCTTTATCACAATACTATCGGTTTCGACGTGTAGGCGACATTACCAGGTATACCTGATGCATACCAGATTATGCCAACTATGCTCTCAGGCATGCTGAGTGAATTGGAGGTTCAGTGCGATAGATATGGGATGAGAATCAATATTAATAAAACAAGGGTTATGCGATTTTCCAGAAAGAAAAAGGCTAAGCTAAATATTAAAATAGGAGGGGAAAAATAGAGCAGGTAGAGCAGTTTACATATCTCGGAAGTGTTTTGGACCAATACAGTCAAAGTGGTAGGGACGTAAGGAGAAGAATTGCGCTAGGCAAGGAGGATTTCTCAAGGAGGAGGGAGTTGATGATGGGAACGTTGAGTAGGGAGGTTAAGACAAGACTAGTAAAAACTCTGATATGGAGCGTAACTATATACGGCGCGAAACGTGGTCGTTGAAGCAGGAGGATAGTCGTAGATTGGAGGCTTTTGAAATGTAGGTGTGGAGAGGAATGGAGAAGGTGAAATGGGCCGAAAGGAAAACAAATGAGGAGGTACTAGAGATGGTGGGTGAGGAGAGGGGTTTGTTGAGAGAAATCCAATGGAGGCAGGAAAAATGGATGAAAGGCGTATTGAGCGGTAGTGGAATGTTGAAGAGGGTAATAGAGGGGAGAATGTTGGGCAAGCGAGGAAAGAGCAGGAACAGAATAGGGATGTTGGACGGGATGAGGGAAGGAAGGAAGTACACAGAGATGAAGAGGGACCTGATGTAGATTATGTTGCTAGATTGTGTTTTGTTAGGAGAGACAAGGGAAAGTAACGTGATATAGACTGTGTCCATACAAAACCTACCTTACCAGTTAGATTATCTAATTATAATGATTTCTTAAATATGTGAATGAAAACGAATGGCAACAAAATCTACTCCGCATACCTCGGGTATATTAAGTTTGGTTTATATTATTGTGCCAGAACTCTCTTAGTTCTGTCCTTAGCATTTTGTTCAGAGTTCTCTTTAAGTTCGACAATCCCAAGTCAGAAATGGTGGTCCCCAACGTGGGGGCGGGGTACTCCGGGGGCGACAGTGGGCCCCCTGGAGTGGCCGGATGCTTCGGCCCCGGCCCCACTTTGAACCGCCCGGGATCTCAACCGCTCCCCCCAGGCACCGGAGGGACGGCCGAGGGCACCGGAGTCGCCCTCCGCCTCGGCAGCGAATGCACCTCCCGCTTTCGTCCCGCTCCCTCCATCCCGACCTTCCGCATCAGCGTCTCCGCCCTCAGCATCTCCCCTCTCCCCTTCTCATTTAGAGCACCGTTGCTATCTGCAGTTAAATTGAATGTGCTTTAATAATTGGATGGCTATATTGCGGATGAACACGCAGATAAGAGCTGAAAAAGTAAGCTGTTTAATGTGTGAAATCCATCCATTGATCTAACCCCTTCTTTTGTGTGCTCATCGCAATTTCGAATAATTTAGTGGGATTATTTTTTTTATGATTCGCTCATTTGCTCGACATTTGCTCCCGTTTGTCTATCGGTGGAAATTCCTCGTACGGGCTATTCGTCTCGTCGAATGGGGTCGGATTCGGATTCAATTTTGGTCATCCGCGCAGGTGTCAAGCGCACCACTTGGCTTCATATTTGCCCTTTCTCTCCCGCATGGGAACTCATAAGATTCCTACCAATGGGGGAAGAGATACTTGAAAGCACTTTACTTTCTGGTGCCCTGCAAGCCAATGATTGGTAGGGGCTGATTTTTGACCCCACACTAATTTTGACCCGATTATTTCTACCCCTACCGCGGTCGGACAGAGTTACTCTCAGGAGAGCGACGAATAGGGAGCCGAGGGCAAAAGGCCGAAAGCTCCAGAATAGGTGGTTATTACGCAGTAGAGAAACGTGCAATAACCTGACCATGATTCGAAATGACGATAGTATTTGGTGCGTATTCCCATCTCTCCCGGATGACGTATTTGTTTGTTTTCAGCTCATTTCTTTCGTTTTTTTCAAAGTAATGTTCATCTCGTATGAACCATGATTACTGCGCACGTTTATTTTCCCTCTTTAGGCTGACGGGAGACATACATTGGCAAGTAATGACAACCATTCGTTAGTGTCTTCTATTCTACGGATGACTGCATTTCCGCTTCGGTTGGCTGACAGTCATTTGCAGCTCATGGCCATGGGGGTCACGGGTGAATGAAGACGATGATGCCCGGGTGCTTCGTACGCGTGGTAACAAGTGCAGCAATGAGGCAGTCCTTAATCTTAGTTGCCTGATGAAGTATAAATTGGAAGTGAAACTCTTGCTCACGATCCGCTTCTCGGAGACTGACAAGGATCTTGGAAGGCAAGCTTTGAACTGTAACCTGTTACACGTTTTTGTGGTACACCTGATGAGGCAATCAGGGAGATTATACATAGATTGTATAAAAGTATAGGGAAAACTTTTGGAAGAATAGATTTATTTCAGATATTGATACGATGCCTCAATATTCTTCAAAGTTTATCCTTTGAGCGTCGACATGCTTTTGTCAGCGGCTTTTCCCCGACTCGAAGTCTCCCCGTTAGGCGGAAGGTGCTTAAGGGTTCGCGTGCAAGCTTCTATGACGGATCTCATGGTGGTGTCCTTTGAGAGAAGCAGGGATTTCATTTTTATTGGGAATGGGGAACAGTCTCCTGGTTCCAATTCGGGACTGTAAGGGGGTCGGGGAATCGTCGCGATGTTGTTTCACAAGGTCTTCGCAAGCAGACACTCTGCTCTTCTGGGCGCAGCGACTCTGCTCTTATGGTCGTCCGTCCGAGGACCTTCGGGAGGACGAGCTAAGCGCTGATCTTTCGCATCGTCGAATTTTCAGTGATATAATGGTGTGTGTACTGTCATCTTATCAATGCAATTACGATCTTCAATCATGCGTTCACACTTAACCGACGGCGGTCTGCATTCAGCACTTTACGCAATGCACGTCTCACAAATTTTTACCCCAATACTTTTCATAGAGACCATGTCGAGTCGCACACGAAACGGCATATCCGATTATAATGCTTTACCAAAGATTTCCGTATGCGTGTCGGGCACGAGCACGTGTCATATGGCGAGGTTAGCTTTTCTGAGACGATAAAACGCTCGCCGTGCTGTTTGCTCGTTTCCTTATCCGCACGGCGGCCTTTAAATGGATCGTAATGCAGCGCGTCCTTCCCCGAGGTTTAGTCCCCTGCCCATGTCTCAGGAAGACGAGGTAAGGAAAACGAGTCAAGGCGGCGGCGGTCTTTCGGAAGTGGGGAGATGAGGCCCGGAGGAGGTGCGCGTGACTCGCTCTCAGGCGCTCGATATCCGAGAGAAAAAGAATTAATGCCGCCTTTGGGGGCGCCATTGAATGGCGGGCAGAGAAGCGGTCTGCATGCGCGTTACAGGTAGGCGTCGGTAGTTCGCTCTGATCACGCTCTTCCAGCTTTCCCACAAACCTCATTCTTTGCTTAGACTTTCCTTAGTTTATTGTTCTCCTTCTTCACTGAAATTTACTTGGAGTATCAGTGTATGTGTAGTAGTATCCTCAATTTATATATGTATGTGTATATGGATGTATATACGTACTTTTTCTGTGCAAATCTCTGCATAATGAATTTATGTATGCCTATATGTATTTATTTGTACACATGCATGTAATTATAAATTTATTTATTTATTTCTGTTATGGCCAGAAAACAGCACTTTTTGGCCTTTACATCTGACAACAGTGACAACACAACAGTAACAACAATACAAACCTGGCGGGAATCGAACCCGCGACCCTTACATTGGCAGATGATGACGTAACCCCGCCTAGTGTTATATGTATGTTAGGTAATCTACCGGTTAAGGTAGGTTTTGGATGGATGGAACTATCAAATAAATATTTTGTAACTCCAAACAAAACTCAATCCAGCAACCTACTCTACATCAGGTCTCTCTTCATCTCTGTGTACTTCTTTCCTCCCTTCATCCCGTCCAACATCCCTATCCTGTTTCTGCCCTTTCCTCGCTTGCCCAACATTCTCCTCTCTATTACCTTCTTCAACATTCCACTACCGCTCAATACGCCTTTCATCCATCTTTCATCTGCCTCCATAGGATTTCTCTTGAGGTGTCTCTTGAGTTGAGGAATGAAATAAAATCGCAAGGCGCGAAATCGAGGGAATAAGGAGGGTGTGGAATCGGTTCAAATATCAGGTTTCGCAGAGCCTCTCCAGTTGCGCGCGAGGATCTGCCTGGCTGCCTTTAACGTTCCTTGGATATTCCTATATGGTTAGCTATATGTTTTTGAATGATTCGTTGATCATTTCGAATCAAATTTTTGACGAGTTTGCGATGTTTATCGTCTGTGGCAGTGATCGGACGTCCGCTGCGTGCTTCATCAGCAATTATGGCTTTTCCAAGCTCGCAACAACGATATTTTACTAACCATCGATTTAAAGTAGACCTATCAACAGCATCGTCACCATAAACAGCCTTTAAGCGACGACGAATATCAGCAGGATTCACTTTTTCAGCAGTTAAAAATTCGACAACACCAGACTGTTTAACTCGCGTTGTCATAGCACTAGAACACGTCTCCATACTTCCGCTTCTCAAAATACATCAAATGAATGCAACGACCTCATACGTGCGTATACGAATTGAGGGAGAATGTTTCTTCCACGTGCCACCAGGAGTGCTTCTTAAGGTCGCTTTGCAAGCATGTGCGCATTATTTTTCAGCCTACCTTCGGACATTGCAATTTTTGAGACAAAAAGCGGGGCAAATTGCTAATTTTCAATTCAGTAAACCTGAACAAATATTTATTTTTACTCGTATCTTCTCTGTCCGCAGAAAATGATTCATATTTTTACGGAGGTCATGAGTACACATTCTTTTAAATCGCGTGGCTGCACGTGGTATTGATTTTGAACCCGGGTTAATGCGGGGAAGTATTTCCCCACGTGGCCCACCCACCCATCACTCCATTCGTTTGAGCACACGAATCTCTTTGAGAAAATTATATATTTCTGGGAAGTAAATGGTCAAGCTAGAGATTAGGACGGATGGTCAAGTCGTTCCGTCTGTTGTCTTCCAAGCATCCTTATCGGTTGGAAATGGCGGCGCCAACTGGAGGAGTTATTTTCTTTAGATTCATGGTTCATTTCCATTGGTAATGTGGATTTATTTTCCTGTCGAGACGAGTGTTCTTTTCTCCGGGGCTCTCGTTATACGAACAGCATTACGTTCCGACCCGTGTACCAGCCCCAGTTACCCATTCTTTTTCTCCCTCCCCTATCACTTCTCCCCCATCCAATTTCCCTCCGCCCTCGTCCTCTTTCGACACGTCTCAAACTTCGTCGTTTGCCGCCCTCTCACGGCACAACTTACTTTCTGCACCCATTACCAGACCCTCTTCTGGAAATATCTCCTCCGTTCTGAACTCCTTTTTCTCGAAAGTTTCTTTTATCTGGAAAAATATGATTGCTGACGCTAGCACTAGGGGTAACCCTGCAGAATATCTGCAGAAAAACAAATTAATATATATCGTACATGATATATCCATACATTAGCCGATGCAAATAATAAATGTACTTCACTTTAACTTTTATGTCAGCCATATATTTAATAAATTCATTTCCTCAATCACTATACGAAAATGAATTTATGATGGACACTTGGGGAAATTCTATCATAGAATTATGCTTTGCAAATTGATCATACGTAAAACATACCTTCCATAGCACATCAGAAAAACTGATATTGAAAAAAAATAGAAAAAAAAACAGAAAAAATGACATTTTCGCCTTGCTTCACTGTAACATTAACAGTGAGCCGAGGGGTTGCAAGCATTGCTGAGTGAATTGGAAGGTGAGAGCGACAGGTCTGGGATGAGAACAAACGTAAATAAAACAAAGGCCGTGTGGTTTTCTAAGAAGAGGAAAGCTAAGCTAAATGAGATAAGGAAAAGGTTAAGCTAAATATTAAAATAGGGGGGCAAAAACTAAAGCTGGTGGAACAATTTACGTATCTCGGAAGTGCTTTGGACCAACATGGCCAAAGTAGTAGAGACGTAAGGAGAAGAATTGCACTAGGCAGGGGGCTTTCTCAAGGAGGGAGTTGATGACGGGGACGTTGAGTAGGGAGGTTAAGACAAGACTAGTAAAAACTCTGATATGAAGCGTAACTATGTTCGGCGCGAAACGTGGTCGTTGAAGCAGGAGGATAGTCGTAGATTGGAGGCTTTTGAAATGTGGGTGTGGAGAGGAATGGAGAAGGGAGAATGGACCGAAAGGAAAACAAATGAGGAAGTACTGGGGAAGGTGGGTGAGGAGAGGGGTTTCTTGGGAGCAATCCTATGGAGGCAGGAAAAATGGGTGAAAGGCGTATTGAGCGGTAGTGGAATGTTGAAGAAGGTAATAGAGGGGAGAATGTTGGGCAAGCGGGGAAAGGGCAGGAACAGGATAGGGATGTTGGACGGGATGAAGGGAGGAAGAAAGTACACGGAGATGAAGAGGGGCTAGTTGTAGAATAGGATACTGGGTTGTGTTTTGTGAAGAGAGAGAGAAGGGAATTGTCGCTATGCCGTTTAGTAGCTTGTGTTCACACAAAAACCTTCCGTAACTGGGATATTACCGGTAATAATAATATTAATTGCTTTTATTAACGGTATTTAGCAATTGGATTAAGTAAGGCCGATATCTATAATTTGAAGGAACTGAGATCTCGAGGGACGATAATTTTCGTGGAAATGACGCTGTGAACCTTTTAATCGATAGGACTACATAGATCATCTATTCAGAGAGGGCGATTGGTACGCTTTAGGATATTTACGATGTAAGATATTGGCAAGGATGTACTACGAACTATTAAATGGTCATAATGCGGACCTTCTGGTCTAAAAACAAAAGCGACTCTGAATAGTACAGCGCGATCTAGAAGGCCCAGATGTGATATGGTCAGTCATAGTCGATAAGCGACATGAATGATATTGAGGATACCGTCATTGTCGATCGATGATATGTACAAATTAGGCCTGACTACTTTGGACCACTCGTTACGCGAACTTCGTAGTCCTCGACAATTTTATGTCCCAGCGGCAAATTGCGTTTCATTGCATGGTACGAGTACGCGTCCGAGGCCCCAGGAATCCGCTCAGAGGTAGTGAAAAATGTCGTTCCACTGCTAAATTGTAAGAAACAGCCGATCAGTGAAGGTATTTTTATATGGACGCAGGGACTAAGTTGTATTACGGTTTTAACCCCCCCCCCACTCGCCGTAACACGACTCTAAATGCACGAGAACCACCTCAATAAACCAATTTTTTAACGCCACCAACTTCCACTACCTTGCGTCATTCCATAAGAATCACCAAACGACAACGCATCTCCTTTAGATATGCGAACAGGGTTGTGCTTAAAAATATTAAAGATAGAGTGATTAAAAAGAGAGACGGAAATTCTCTCATAATTAGGGCATGGACCTATTAGCTTAATACAGCTTATCTTTTTATGTCTTGGTGCATGGTTCACGGTGGCCTTGGATGTCTCAACATTAGTTGAACTCTACAAGATGTAATTTTAGTAAAGGCGTAAATTATTTATGCTTTGTCCACTTTTTCACGATCGCCCTGTATCTAAGGCACTTTATTAAAATTCCAATGGAAAAATTTACTATTTTATTTATTCCTCTAGCTTATTATTTCTCTCTCTCTCTCTCTATATATATATATATATATATTCAAACTTGAAAATCCCGCCATACGGCGCACAAATATTCATTCAAACAGAAATAGGTATAAGGAAAGGGGATAGGAAAACACATAATAGGCGAAGACAGGACATGTGGGGAAGGCGGTTTTTGAGCAGATCACGAAAGTAAAAATATTTCCCTATCCGGGATTTGAACCACGGACCTTCCACTTTCCGGGCGGATGCTCTACCAGTTGAGCTAATAGGGAAACCTGATTTACCTTGAGATCTGCGATCTTATAAAGCGCCAAAGTGCTCCGATACATATTGCCCGAGAGATGGCGTTATGGAGCTGTTTCACCCACCAAAGGAGAAATGGACGGGACACAAGAAGGGGAAAGGATAGTAGAAAAGCATTCATACGATCTTATAAAGGATAGGAACGGTGCGTTTCATGGCACGCATAGCCAGAAGAAGAGACGAGCCACATTGGCCAAACACATATTCAAACTTGAAAATCCCGCCATACGGCGCACAAATATTCATTCAAACAGAAATAGGTATAAGGAAAGGGGATAGGAAAACACATAATAGGCGAAGACAGGACATGTGGGGAAGGCGGTTTTTGAGCAGATCACGAAAGTAAAAATATTTCCCTATCCGGGATTTGAACCACGGACCTTCCACTTTCCGGGCGGATGCTCTACCAGTTGAGCTAATAGGGAAACCTGATTTACCTTGAGATCTGCGATCTTATAAAGCGCCAAAGTGCTCCGATACATATTGCCCGAGAGATGGCGTTATGGAGCTGTTTCACCCACCAAAGGAGAAATGGACGGGACACAAGAAGGGGAAAGGATAGTAGAAAAGCATTCATACGATCTTATAAAGGATAGGAACGGTGCGTTTCATGGCACGCATAGCCAGAAGAAGAGACGAGCCACATTGGCCAAACACATATTCAAACTTGAAAATCCCGCCATACGGCGCACAAATATTCATTCAAACAGAAATAGGTATAAGGAAAGGGGATAGGAAAACACATAATAGGCGAAGACAGGACATGTGGGGAAGGCGGTTTTTGAGCAGATCACGAAAGTAAAAATATTTCCCTATCCGGGATTTGAACCACGGACCTTCCACTTTCCGGGCGGATGATATGTATTCAAAATTAGAAATAGGTATATGGAAAGGGGATAGGAAAACACATAAAAGGCGAACACAGGACATGTGGGGAAGGCGGTTTTTGAGCAGATCACGAAAGTAAAAATATTTCCTTAACCGGGATTTAAACACCGGACCTTCCACTTGCCGTTCCTTGTTTGTTCCTATTCAATATATGATACTATATGCTTTCTAACCAACTGTCCCCTCTTCTTGTGTGTATTGTCTATTTCTCCTTTGGTGGTTGGAACAGCTCCCTAAAGCCTTCTTTAGCAAATGATTTGGAGCACTTGGGAGTCTTAAAACATCGCAGATCTCAGCGTAAATTAAGTTTCCTTGGTGGTGTAACTGGTAGCACGTCCGCCCGGCAAGTGGAAGGTCCAGTGCTCAAATCCCGGTTAATGAAATATATTTACTTTCGTGATCTGCTCCAAAACCACCTTCCCCACATGTCCTGTGTTCGCCTTTTATGTGTTTTCCTATCCCCTTTCCTTATACCTATTTCTATGTTTGAATGAATATTTGTGCACCGTATGGCGGGAATTTCGTGTAAGAATTTATATATATATATATATATATATATATATATATATATATATATATATAAATTCACTGATAGTCATAACAAACACAGAAACAGAGTTCTGTTCCTAATTCCTCTTGAGAAAGGTGGTTGGACCACCGAAAATTCGAGAACCATTGAGTCCCTCTTTTGTGTGTTTTGGTTTCTGTGTTTGTTATGACTATCAGTGAATTTACATTACACGTTTGTGGGTTTTCCAAAAAAGTGTATATATATATATATATATATATATATATATATATATATATATATATATATATATATGAATATATATAGTAGTATAATTGTAAAAATATCTTATTGATAACATAGTAATTTATTCTATTATAGATAATGCATCGCATTTAATATAATATAGTTATTATGCACTTAAGCAGGGATATATATGATGTAGTTAATCTGAACTGGTCGTGTAATGAATCAATATCCAGCGGACAAGTTCTACTCTGTTCGATTTCCACCATAATATGCCATATCTACCCAACTTTTTCACTTAATGCTATTCAACATGCGTTTTCTCTGGCACCCCCTTTCTCTCTTATCCGACAATTTTCGCCCAATGTCATTATTTAAGAACTCCATTGCCATTCGGTACGCGTTGCATTCACTTTTATTGAATTTTCGAAACTCTCGTCACTCCCTTCTCCTCATCTGCCTCCTTTTGTTGTTTTCCTTTCTGCCCAAATCATTTCCTCCAGTTCCTCATCTCAAAAGCCTTTAATTAATGCTTATCCTCTTGCTACAAAGATTAAATTTTAGAACCGATCAAAAGAGACTCCATTTTTAAACTTTTCAATATTCCGTTATTTGCCAGCGCAATTGTGATAAACAAGGGAGATAGATTCCAGTACAGATAGATACAAATACTCATTTACTATCTACGAACAATCAGGAATGATAATAGTAAGAAACCGAAGTCACTTTAGAAACATTAAAAACATTTAATTTACAAGTCGGAACAAAAATAAACATTGCAAAGCTATTAGGTGTATCTGTAGATACATATGTATGTAAATTTATAGCTTGTGTGTTTACATGGGTGTGAGTTTTAAGAATTTTTGCATGAATGCATACCATGTTTTGTTTGTGGTTTTCATAAATTTGTGGCTTTTTCATGCGGTTTTTCTTTTCTTAATGACGTGAAGTGCCCCAACACCCCCCGCCACACGCCCTTGCGGTGGCTCCCTGGTTATTAAGTAGATGTAAGTGTGAATGTTGTGAATATCTGTACACGCACAAGGGCTTTAAACTCGATGGAAACTAATCGTCTTGTCGATTTATTGCATCCGTCGCTCTTTCTTCGTGTGTCTTTCCGTTACAAGTGGAGCATTTCACGGGTCTGTGAACTCAAGGCGGCACAGAAGCGAAAGAGGGGGGGGGGAGGGGTACAAGTGGACTCCGCAAAGGTGCACGACACGCGCGGTTAGGCAAAGCGGAAAGCCAAGAAAAAAAGAAAAAGCCTTGCAATCCGGCGGTGTGCGTGACACGCCGATCTCCCGATATAATCGCGGCTGAAATGCGCTTAGCGATCGTCCGCCGCAACCGCCTTGCTCATCCCACCGCCCCGCCGATATTTCATCCCTTTAAACCCTACCCTGAGCCGTCATCGCCTCTTTATTTCCACCCCTCACTTTCACCGACCGCGGCTCTGGAGGCGGGAGGGGGTGCAGGCGAGCGGAATCCCCCCCTCTCGGGGCTCGCCCCCGCCCGGACACTCATCCTAAGCCCCCTCTTAATCCCCCCCTTCCTACCCCAACTGCCACTTAATCGCCCCCTTATTAACACCCCCCTCCCCACCGACGTTCACACCAACCCTTAAAATTGGAGACACTCCTCTCCGATTCACACCCTTGTTCACAGGTGATGATGCGATTTTCCACCCACTCTGTCCTCCTCGTACGGCTAAGCAGCGCGGTAGGTAGTGCGGTCGACCGCTGGTCTAAGGGCCCCAGGATCGAATCCGATGATGACTTAATGCTCCTTAACTAAATTTCACACGCGCACACTTAGCTGATTCTCAGGACGAAGTGACTTAGTGGGGAAATGGCAGGCGGCTCATTTGTTGGCGAAAGTAACTGTCATTCCTGCCCTGAGAGCGTTGGTTTCGTATCCTGGGCTTAAAGGAAATCAGACGGGTAATATTGAAGCCGATTCGCTATTGGTGGGGCCACCATAAAATGCGGGAACTTTTTTTTCGTTGGTTAGAGAGAGAAATCGTATGCCTAAAGAAAATTAAATGCAACTCATCGCGATTCAGGGTTTTGCGGCATTGTCTAGTTTCTAATGGCGAATGTGGAAAAACACTCCGTGCCATTCAAATCTCCGTCAATGAGTTCGATTTAGCTTCTTCAATTGCCATTGAAAACTTCTTTAAGGAAAAACCTGAAAATGTCGCGATAACCCATTGCTTGTTGCATTGTCCTTCATTCCAGCTGGCAGTCGACTGCAACGAATTAAGGTATTCTCGCATATAGTACTTAGTAATGAAATTGGCGCTTTTT
Source organism: Hetaerina titia (assembly GCA_037158775.1). NCBI lineage: Eukaryota > Metazoa > Arthropoda > Insecta > Odonata > Calopterygidae > Hetaerina > Hetaerina titia. Next base: position 121,745,931 of record CM073771.1, on the reverse strand, counting down.
TTAAGACGACGGGAAAATATTTTGATAGCACAGGACTCCTGCTCACACCTACGTCAACAAGCCTTCGGTTTGAAAACAATGTGCATGGTTTGCTTCAGAAGTATCGGGAAACGTTTCGGAAAAATAAATTTATTTCAGATATCGTTGCAATGTCTCTTAAAATTCCTCATCCCTTACCCTTAAAGTACATCCCTTGAGCGTGGACACACTTTTGTCAGAGCGGCTTTTCCACGACTCGAAGGCTCCCTTTCGGTAGGCGGAAGGTCCTTGAGGGTACAAAGGTGCAGGCTTCTTTGACGGCACTTAGGGTACCATGGTGGTGGTGTGCTTTGAGGGAGGAAACAGTCTGCTGGTTCAAACTCGGGATTGTTAAGGGGGTTGGGGAATCGTCGCGATGCCATTGCAGAAGTCTTCGAAAGCAGTCCCACTCGACTCTGCTCTTTTGGTCGTCCGTCTGAAGACGTTCGGTAGGACGAATTTAGATCAGATATTTGTCATCGCCAAACTTTCAGTGATAATGGTGTGCACTGTCATCTTATCAATGCCAATAAACGATCTGCGATCGTGCGACCACGCTTGTCCACCGGTCTTCTGAATTCAGCATTTGACGCACACGTCGGGGAAAAATTGTCACCGATACTTTTTATACAAATCTAGTATGTACTACTTCGTCGTTTTTATCCATGGTCTACCGTTTTAGGGTACATTTTTGAAGGACCCTGATCCCTCAAACTACTGTAATTCTATGCCCTAATGAATATTGAACTAAATATCTTTTGACCCCGCACTGCGTATTTCAGTAGCTCATTCTTTAGATCTGCATTTTACATAGCGCGATTCCATACAAAATACCCATTATTTTAGTCTGCATCGACCTCGCCTTCCCAGCATTCTCCTCCCTCCCACCGACTCATATACTACACCTAATACGGTGTATGGCTTATTGTCTGGTTCGATCGCTTGGAGGTCCAACCTCCCAATGGCTCCTTCGTAAGTCTTCCACTCCTGTGTATCCCCTCCATTTCTCCTATCAACGAATTCATTGGTTCGCAAACGGCCTGCTCCCTTTGTCGCCTCGCTTTTCGTTGCGGTTAAGTCCTTCCCATTACTCACTTCCCTTTGTTCCCCCGTCCTTGTCATCGATTAGATATCCCATCCCTGTTGTGTCCCTTCGACATCCCTTTGAGCATCTTCTCAAGGCTACTTTTACACTTACCCTTTCAATTGCGCCATTAATTCTTACTCCGACAAATTCAGCACGGATATCCCCTATTATGGGTTCATTGGACTTCTTCCCTGTTTCTTTAAACACTGGAGTTCATTCCTCATATCTAACTGATTCTTACAAAGCACACATTATTCCATTCAGCTCCGCAGGTATTTTCTTCGCCACCCAGTTTGAAATGGAGGTTTTGTAGGGATGAAATTGGGAAAAGGGATGTACATTGGTGTTTTTTATAAGGTGGTCAATTGGCGCTGAAGCCCCAATCGTCTTCGTGGGGGTTTAGCTGACAGTGAGGGTGAGAAAATGCAGCTCGTGGGTGGGAAATTAATTGCAACGCTGAATCAGCGCCACCTTTTAACTTTTGGCTGGAACTGATTGTATTCATCCCGTTCGTCATGTGTGATGGTCGGTTGCTTGCCGAAGCGGCCAGTGGAGAGGGCGCATGGCATCTAAACTTAAATCCGTCGTTATGTTCCTCTCATTAACGTGTGTGCGTGAAGTGCTGAATTCAGACCGTGTCGATTAAGTGTGCCCATGACCGCATATCCTATATTGGCATTGAGAAGACAGTGACAGTGTACACACCATCATCACTGAAAATTAGGCGATGCGAAAGATCAACGATAAATTTGTCCTCCCGAAGGTCTTCAGACGGACGACCAAAAGAACAGAGTCGAGAGTGTCTGCTTGCGAAGACCTTCTGCAATGACATCGCGACGATTCCCCAACCTCCCTACACTCCCGACTTGTCACCATTGGGCTATTTCCTATTTTCAAAAGTGTAATTCATCATCCATCAAAGGACACCACCACCATGGGACCCTAAGTGTCGTCAAAGAAGCTTGCACGCGTTCCCTTGAGGACCTTCCGCCTACCAGGGAGCCTTCGAGTCGTGGTAAAGCCGCTGGCGTGAACAGTGTGTCGACGCTCAAGTGATGTACTTGGAAGAATTTTGAGGCATTGAACGAGCAATATCTGAGGTAAACCTATTTTTCTTTTGAAACTTTTCCCGGTTCTTTTAAGCAAACCTCATATGAGTACCTCACATCGCTGAAACTGGAAATCGGAATGTTTGCGGAAAAGCTCGGTAGCATTAGATGGGCTGCATGAGGTTGAGGTGCCGGGTTTCCGGTTCCGAAGCCCCAATGCTTGTGGTATTCCCTTAACATTAGGATGCGATACTCCATACGTTTATTTGCGCGTCGTTTAAAATAATAGTCACATTGGTTGCGTTAATGAATTTTATTATTCTTCCATTAACTTCACGAATATTTCTTGCTGAAAAAATGTCATGCCAAACAAGGGTACACACGAAATGTAATGTAATCATTTTTGGTATTTAATGAAATTAATATCGATGGTTAATTAATCATTTTATTTACGGGAGAAAATTTGTCAGGCAAAAAACGTGAAAGATTTTGACGATAAAAGTAAATAAATACTTTCATTTTTAATTTTCCTCCACAAATGTTTACTGAATGTTTCGACGCGTAAGCGCTCTACTCGAGGTATCAGGTAGAAAAATGTCTGAACGTGCAACTTGTAAACCTTTTTGAAAATAAAATACGTAAGCCTGCATTTATTTCATTTTATCATTTAGGGGAACATTAACAAAAATGCGTCAATAAAATCAACAAACCGAATCAGCATCGCAAGAGTGGGTGTGAAAAAAATGGTGTGACGTAAATTGGGGACCAATTTCTTAATTGCAAGCAGTTTTAAAGTCATGTGAGCGTGTGAATTGTTTCTACGAGCGTGAGACCACCTCTTGTCTCGGTGGTGCGCTCTTTCGGAGTGCCGGCGGTCTCGGCAGGGGATGCCGAGGAAGCGGAGACTGCGATGTGGGCGCGTTTTGTAGTCAATTTGCGCTCATGGCTCGCTCGCCTTTTCCCGCTTGCGAAAGTGAGCCCTCCTCTCAAGAGAGGGGATCGATTGGAAAGTCTCCCTGTAGAAGACGCGTGCATGCGAATGCCGTCGATCGGGAGTCGAATCCGGCGCCCTGCTCCTTTGAAACCGCATCTTAGACGAGGTGGGGACCACGGGGGTCGCCGGTGGATGCCGCTGACAGTTTAGGCAATGTGGATACTTGGCCGAGGCATCGGTGATGCTACGAGCGTATTACACCACCGGCATCATTAGTGCTACTGCGAAGGAGGTTCACTCCCGATAATTATTATTTGGAAAAAGCTACAGCTACTCGAGTGAGGTTTTACCGCTCTTAATTGACAAACGGTCGCTTATTTAATGCGTTGCATACAGTGCATGTATATTATGCATCTAACCACGCATCAGCCTTGGCATCAAAGAGCCATTTCATAATATCACAGCACAAACGGCAAAAAGGTGTTTGTAAGCAGCTCCCGGAGGTTGCGATTCTTTTTAAAGGCTTCAAGGGTTAACATGGTGTGGTCTAATAAGCGGTCTATTGCATTTGGCACTTCCAGCATGGCACCCGTTGAAAACTCACCGATATGAGTTTATTTTGCTCCATTGAATCGGAGCAAATAGCTTCCGTGGACATCGTAAAACTAACCATGAGGACTGTAATTACTTGGCTGAGCCTGTCAACAGCAACGCGAAGCACTGAATAAGAGATGCTTTAAACGCATTGACGCTCACATTAACGTTGATTCCGGCACGTGACTCGGCACTGCACAATCGCCCTTGGAGTGAATTAGACCCCGAACGCTTGAAGTAATTGACGAGAAGATTTGTAGATCATGCTCCGAAAAAATGTCAGTTGAGCTATTTATTTACAAATTCTGTTGCCGACCTCGGTGGCGGCGCAAGGAAAAGGTCGCGGGTTCGATTCCCGCCTGGATGGGTTTTCCTCCACCTAGGGTTTTTGTGTTCGTAGTTGTGACTATTGTTATGCTAATTATTCTTGATTGTCCGATGTTTAGGTAAAAAAATTGTTATTTTCGGATTAATGCTAAATATATCTGTAAGTCATAGATTTCGAAGTGAATTTCATCGAAATTGGAAAAATCGTTCACGTATCAGTATTCAAGCTGTAAACTCGAACGTATGTAAACAGATAGGGATAGTGGCATTTAGTACGAGTATGATCCCATTTAATAATATCGGGTTTCAAATTCCAAGCAAACTCAATAGTGTATTTATGACACATATCAAACTTATAGATTACATCGTAATAGTTGATGTTCTCAGGCTCCCTCCTATTCTTTACTGTTAGGTGGATAGAAGGCTAGGGAAGGTCAAATAAAAACCATTGAAAAATATGTTTTTCACCTAATAATTTATTGATAACAGAATGTTCACAGTTGTATTATTTTGATGTGTACCCTCCATGATTTGCAATAGAGATAAATATCCCATCGCTTTGAGAGTTAACGACGGCTCTAGAAATACTGATGTACTTAGACCAGTGGGGTCACTTGTACTTGGTGTGCCTGACCTGGTCAAGGGGAGTCCGTCTCTTGGAGAAGTGATGCTGTTTAGGAACAGCCCTGGTCACGTGTGACTTCATTGGAGGGACAGAGATGAATCGTCAACTTTCATTAATTAAATCATGAATTTCAATGTTTCTCACCTCTTTAACTACTCATTAAAACAAATGAGAGGGTGTGTGTTGTTCCTTTGTGGTGCATGTTGCAAATGCAGCAGCCATCTTTACACCGATGTTGCACCAGTATTGTTGCTTCCTGGCGTCATAGTAGTAGTAGTATATTTAGTGGAGGCGACCGACAGCAGAGGTCACTTGCGCCATTAGGGATCGATGGGAAAGGAGGAAGGGTGGAGAGAAACCCGGCGTCGGCATTAGTCTACTCTTCTCGAAAGGCGCCAAGGAGTTCGCAGTTTAAATCCCCATCCGACGGACGGTGTGCTCACTCAAAGTGCCCTCCATAAAGCACCTCCAGTAGGCATCGGAATACCACTGACAAATATTCGAACCCGGGCCTCCTGGGTTGGAAGCCAGTACTTTAGCCCCCGCACAATCCCGATCCCCTTTCTGGCGTCGTGGCCCTAACTCTTGGACACTTATCGCACCATGGCTATAACTATTTCCTACTAATAGGACTAACAGTGGAACACCATTTTGGTGCACTTTCAAGGATTTCACTGGATTCACCCGTGACAAGTCCTTTAAATTAAAATTGCATTATTACACATTAAGTACATTGAAATTCCTTTATGTTCTTTTTTTTTATTATATCTCCTCGAATTCCCGAGTGTGCGTGGCTGGGGGTAAGAGTTTAAATTTATTTCGTTGGGTCATTTTTAAGGAAAAAATAATCCTCGCATCATAACCATACACAAGTTTTTCAATTCCATTTCACAAGAAATCTACATCCTTACATTTCAATCACTTGTTTACACCAGCATGAAATTCTGCGTCACTGTCTAAGTGTCGCATGTGCTGCAAGCCACGTCCAGCGAGAGAGATTCGCAATCGTAAATCTGCGATTTTCACCAACTTTTTCGTTGATTTTCACCGTTAGTTCATCTGTCACAAGGCTAGGCAGACCACTGCGATGGGCCTCGTCGTGAGCATTGGTGCTGCGGCCATTTTTAAACTGAGAATGCACCACTGCCTCACTCCGCCCTCACTCATTACTATTCCGTCTCCGTACATACTTCACAAAGTTGCCTGTGAATTTCAATTGGCTTGTGATAGTTTTTTGTCAGTAAAAACCTAATCAGCGATCGCATTTGACAACTCGCTGGATTTCCTATTTCAGCGCGCACTATTTTAACAGTGTGTGACGCGTGCAAGGTAGAAGGACCACAGTCTGCACATACACTCCCACAGCAAAATGCATAGTACTGAGTGTAGGGACGTTGAGACACCAAGAAGGTGACTTGTTCACCGCCACGCTAGGGCGAAACGTAATTTACTTTATGGTCAGCCTTCGTATGATCTGAGACTTTCGAATTGCCGTGGTGTGTGACGTAGGCAGGTCTTGCGCGTTTTACTACCATCAGCATTCTACATACTTGCAAATGTCGATGGTTTGTAAACTGGAGCGCAGCTTTGCCATTTTTCCTGCCCCCCCCCTGGCCCGCCGCCACATCCAGGGGAGTGCGGATGCGGCTGCGTTCACCGCCACCCCCGAGGCGCCACGCATGCATTGCGAATTATATTCATGGCCCCCTTAGTCCGCCCGTGGAGTCGCCCAACGCACCAGCCGCACTCCCCCCGGGGCAAAGAACAAGCGCCGGAATATTTGGGCCCCCGGGGGGTTTACGCCCCCCGGGTGCTCCTTCCTCATCTACATCTACATCTACATAATACCCCGCAAGCCGCCGCAAGGGCGTGTGGCGGGGGGTGTTAGGCCACCACCCAAAAAAAGGAAAAAAGAAACACCGCATTCAAAACCAACACACACATGCAAACCCCAATCCACAACAGTGCACACATTCATTGCAACACCCCATCATTCGACGCGCATGCAACCACACATCTACCTATCCTCACTCCAAAAGCATGCAAGTACATACGCTTACCTACAACAAATAATTCCACCCTAGGATGCAGCAAGAAACCTATCACGAACGTGCCAGCTAGTTTATAGCAAGTAGCCAGGCGAAACACCACCACCACAAGAGCGTTCCACACAAAACTCAGGGTTCAGTATATATTGTTTCTTGGAGATACGCGGTGGCTACATCGTTCGTGAAGACGCTCTGGAAGAATTCGTTTAGAATGTTGGCTTTAGCCTCACTGTCAGTATGAATGATATTGTTGCAGTCCCTTAAGCAAGCCACGGTTTGTTGACCCCCATTTACTTCCCTAACATATGACCAGAAAGCTTAGGGGTAAGTGTTGAAATTTTCGCAGAGTACTTTACGTTTAAATTCGTGTAAAGCCATTCGTAATTGTGTTTTGGTTTCAATTTTAGAGGATCTATACTTGTCCAAAAGCTGTTTATTGTCCATGGGTGATGATTTCAGACCTGCTTTCTTTACCCTAGAGTGTAACATTCTCTGCTTTCGAAGGGCTTTTTTAACGCCCTTGTTGTACCACCTGGGGTCACGATTTGCTTTAACGTATTTTACAGGGATGAAATTGGCAGGCAGGCATTTATTGCACATACCACGTATGTTTTTCCATAACAAAATTTTTTTTTTCTGCAGTCCAAGGGAGATTCTGAATTGGTACACAATGGAAAACGAAATATTTATTGACCTCTCCTAACAAAACAAGGAATGACATCCGACATCATATCTCTAAATACCCCTCGAAACATCAAAAAGCGTCATGGCAAGGGTTGCGAGTATTAGGTACGAAAGGTAAGAGATTAGGGAACGGAATGATGGTTAAAGAGTTGAAAATTGGTAAAAAATAACCTCTCGAAATCCCAGAAAAGACGTTTATTATATATAAAAGACGACGAAGATTACACTCTTCCGTCCTCGAAGGACGGAAGAGTGTAATCCTCTTGTTCCCCTCTCTTAGCCGCCAGGGTTGCCAACCCAAGTTGCGAGAAATTGTGCCGCAGAGGAATTCTGAGTTTCCTTACGCTCGTCGTCTTTGCCAGCGACCAGAGGCACTGATATAATTAAATCAAGAGCCATGGAACATTTAATGAATAATATGGAATATTAATCTGCCAATTGCCACATTCATAATTCCGAGTGCAAACGTTGTCTCCATCCAACTCGCTCCTGCATCTTGCTCTCTGCCAAACTTTGCATTCCCTCGTTGTTCCTATTGTTGACATCTGACGTTGCCTTGTTATACTTTGTATTTATGTTGCCTTGTTGTACTTATCCTTTGGATCTTCCTCCGTCTACCTCTCTCTTTACAAAAATATAATATACGTGGGCGGTCTGAAAAGTCTCCGGCTCAGAAAATTTCAGAAAAAATGTTTTGTATCTTTTTTTAGGTCCGAAACTTTTCAGACCACCCTGTGTGTGTGTGTATACATATATATGTATTCAAACACGAACTCCCACCTTAAGGCGAACATATACTCATTCACATGGAAATAGATATAAGGAAAAGGGATAGGAACACATATAAAGGACGAACACAGGAGAGGAGATGTGGTGAAGGCGGAATCGAGCAGATCACAAGCGCAAAAATATTTCCTTGACGAGGCCATGAACACCGGATCTTTTGACTAGCCACTCTATGCTCAAACCACTGAGCTATTGAGGAAACTTGATTAACACTGAGATATGCGGATCTTTTAAGCAACCAAGTGACCCGATTCTTTGGCCAAGAGATGGCGTTATGGAGCTGTTTCGCCCATTAAATAAGAAATAAACAATACACAAGAGGAAAGGGGAGTAGGTAAAGTAATCATACAAAATCATAAAGAATAGGAACAGTGCGTTTCGTGGCACGCATAGCAAGAAGAAAGAGACGAGCCAAATTAGCCAAATACACATTTAAAATGCACTTGAGAGCAGCGGGAGCTTTTTGGTTTAACTGGTGCAATGCATTTAATTTCAAAATGAGGAAGGGAAGGTGAGAAGGAGTGATTGTGTTCGGGGAAGGGTAGTCTCGTGTGTCCTCACCCCCTGCCACACACTCTAGCGGTGGCTTGCAGGGCATTATAAAATAGACAAAAATAAGTAAATAACCTCAGTCGTTTCCTATTCTTCAGACTAATCGTCAGATGCTGCTGCAATCTTCACGATAATTCACCCAAGATTAACTTTCTATGAAGGCTCCACGGAAACCTTTTAATGAGCTTTCAATTTCATATCATTTAATAAATCGCTGTTTATTAAAAATTTTCATCGTACAATAGCGGAACCTTATCACTTTCACCTCTTGGTTTTTCGCACCTGATGACATCTGCTTACTTTTAAAACTTAATTGATGATCGAATCGTATGTCGGTTTACGAATTTCCAAGTTTAAGCTCAATGTGGTGTAAAAATTTAATCACTCCTAATTAAATTAGATTCATTTGACAGTGGAATTCGCCTAGTTACGTCGCACAAATTCGTCGTTAGATTTGGTTCAATCATCGTTTTAATGGCGCGTTTAGCATCCTGCAAGTTCAATTAGTTGTAATTTCTTTCCCGAATCCTTTCAAACAGCGCCGAATCCCTGAGGTTAGATTCCATCGAAAATGTTAGTTTGATTAAGAGTAATTCAAAACACGCCGTAGCTGTGGATTAAAAACAACCACCAATATTAGAGTTGGTAGATAGAGAGGTAGGTAGGTAGAGAATTCATTAATGGGGGGAATAGAAAAGGATAAAAGGGCCGCGGCCATTCATTCTCTGTGGAGGTCTTGACCGTGGCGATCCGTCGAAGGGTCGTTCGGAATAATGAGAGAATGAGATTTAATTAGCCAGATAATCAGTTTTGTTTACCCAAATATCTGCCGATTTAATATTTTTTGAGACGTAAAGAGTATTTAGTCGGTCACTCTAGGTGATTAATTCGAATTTTAGTTCGCATTGGTCACGTTCATTCCCGGGGACCGCTCGTCCCGCCGCTTGATGAGCGTTCGGTGTACCCGGTCTTCGTCTGGCGTGGGTGAAGGCGGCGACCTCACGTGCCCTCCTCGCCCGCTCCTCCTCTTCTGCCCAATGCATCGCAGCACCCAATATCTCGGTCGCGGGAAATTCCTGACCCACTGCGCACAACATGTCCTCCATTCAACCACTGGGACGCATTACGATTTGTCGTCCGTGAACTCATTGAAGAGCAGACTTATTGTAAGTGTGCACAATGGACGTCACACATTCCTGAGTCTCTCTTTGAAGCACTTTTTTATTTATTTATGTACTCTGAAGACCACCGCTAGGATGTGTGGCAGGGGATGAATATACACCGCAGTAATTTTACCCGAGCATGACACTACCGCGGTTAAGAAATGTTATTATGATCCCCTATCATTTGTGGAAAAATGACATCTTAAATATATCTGTTCTACAGTCAAAATCTCTAATTTTATTGACCTGATCTCGCCCACCGTGGCACGATGGGAGTAATAATACATTTTCAACATCACTGCTACAGAGACTCCCAATTTATGCAAGAGCTTCAAACTGTATTTTAACTTTCGTCTCATCGAGTGATTCCCAGCCTAGCTCTAATATTTTGGATTCGCTACTCAGTTTATCATAACCGCATTTTACAAATCTAGCTCCTATCATCGCTGCATGCGATCCGATTTGACAATTAATCCAACTTCTCGAGGTTCCCTTAGTACACCAGCAGCATATTCTAAATGAGGCCTAACCAACGATAGACAACATTTATCTCTGGCCTTTTCATCACATTTACCTAGTACTCTTCTAATAAATCCTAATTTTATGCTAGCTTGCCCACATAGTCCCCCTAGTATGTGTTTCACCCATGAGAGGTCGTGAGTGAGGTTAACGCATAGGTATTTAATTGAGTCTCTACAGATTCCATTTCGGTGTTCCCAATGCAGTGGGCGTTCGGGGGGTCGGGGGGGGGGTGAATTGCTCTTTTTCCAAAGGTTTTTTGACTACGCACTTTTAACCTTAATTCCAATCGCCAATTGTTAATGTGAACGTCTTACTATTTTAAATGTGTGTCTCCTGATCACTGGCGAGGGACCCCCTTAAATCACCACACTAATCTCAATATTCCCCCTTCTTTAATTCTTACTTTGAAGGTGGTGTCAAAAGTCCTTTATGGCTAAAGGAAATATTATATAATATAGGGAGTCTATCCTAAAATTGCCCCATTGCAATGCACATTCAGCGGATGTCTCCGTTTAGCGTTACTGTCACGGCATCTCCAGCTGTTCTTTGGAATTACCATAGTAGTTAAATGCACGGTCTACAGAAATCGCCAATCAGGGGAGTGTTGAATTGCTCGCTCCTGAGAAGAAGATCCCTGTGGGCGGTAGGTCTCTTTGGTGCATTAATTTAATACGTGTGAACAACCTCTGATGCCTCACAGCGATCACGGAAAACAAACAAACTTGGCTGATCGATTCGAAAAGGGGCAACTAGTCATTTTTGCGGGTGCCATTTGGAGCTGATAATCCTTATATTTATTATATTTTGGTAAACTTAATCATAAAAATATACTTCCTATGGCGCGAGCAATAAAATATGGGGAGAAGTTGGGCGGCAGCGTAATTGTACACGTAGGAGCACGACCGAATCGGTCGAGTACACCTTATTTGGTCAGGAAGATTTGTTTTACGATGGACGTGAGAAATTTCCTCTCTAAAGGAAAAGCTCGAGAGAGTCCATTTCACAAATGAAACTGTAAAAAAAATTTCGCGTCTAGATTCCTTGTCGGTGAGAGTCAGTGCGCCGAAGGTCAGCTTTTTTTTACGTCTTCATAACTCGTGAACGATTTGAATCAGTGCACGGCAGCAGAGAGAGGAAAGGGGTGATTTCGCGATTGATAATGCCAGCTTATTAAGCCTGAGCGCAGTGAAGATTACATGTCCCACCGTCGCTTTGAAAGAAATCCCTGTGTAGGGTCGCTGAGAATTTAGAGCTGCCGCTCATTCGTTGTAATCCGGGTCATGTCTTGAAATCCATTTCAAGGGTTTGTGTCATCCTCATGATGTTTATCGCTATTGATTTATCCAGGATTAATTATGATTTGTCGGCAAACAACTTCTAACTCTATCCCAGTTATCCTTTGCTAGAATTTCTAACGGTTGTTCGGTAATGCTTCCAAAGTTATTGTTCAAAATATTTGCATTTCTTAGAGGAGGATTTGGTAAACACAGTGTATTCTGTACTACTGCTTCAAATTTAGAAATTTAAAATTACATTATTCCCCGTTTTTATTCAATCCGTAAATTAAGTATATCCGACAATGGGGCCACTGCCATTTTATAACTACTTTTCGCAACAGACTGAAGGTAAAAGCAAAGTTTTAGGAGCTAAGGGTTCATGGTTTGCATAAAAACTATGGGGAAAGCACAAGATATCACAGGAATAGGACGTATAATCTGCCACGTTTCCAAAGTCCCGAATGACATTGATTATAAGCAATGGCATTGGTAATTACCAACTACTCCCATGGTCGGTGGCCAAACACCCCCTGCCACACATTGTGGTTAATGGCAAGATTCAAGATATTGAAGAACCCGCACAGACTAATGCCGCGGCAGAATGCATCATCGAAGAGAATTATTAAGTCTTCCTTGGAAAAAACATTGAGGTTTGAACGTCAAAACCTTCAAAGCTACATTTACACGGAATATCTCCTGATTTGACTTGCCCTCCCTCCACGGAGATCCGCCAACAATCTTCTCTCTGCCCTTCAGCCACATCCAGAACATTGTTCGTTTTCCTTTCCTTTGACCATAAAAGGGATCATTAGACATTAATTGGAAATCTGAGAAACTCAGAGATAAAGTTAAGTTGAATAAACTAAAGGAAAATATTTTAAAAGGTAATCTAACTTCTCCGGAAAGAGAAACCATCTTAAGAATGTTAGATAATGCACGCTTCCAATCAAAGAACGTACGACTGTTTCAAAAGAGAGATCAGGTGAATTCGGGGAGGGTTCATTTAGTGGATCCTTGAGCCCTTGAAACGAACACGTGATAGGGTCACGATTTGGATTAGGGACGTGTTGGGCGGAGGGGCGGATTTTCAAGTGCACAAGGACTCGAAGTCCAATTGGCAGATCGCGCGCCAAGACAGCAAGGACATCGTGGCGAGGAGCCGCGACGAAGCACCCCCAAGAGCGCCCTCTCCCGCCGCGGGAACTTCTCGGTGCTGCTCCCCCACTATATGGGGGAGGGAGAAGGAGGGGTGCGTGGGACGAGGGGAAAGGAATGGATGCGGGGGGGGTAGAAGGAAAGCTTTCGGAGTGATAGGGGATGGGGAGGGTAGTCGGAGGCGATGAAAGGGAGGAAAAGTTGCTCGGGGAGAAGTTAAGCCAAGGGCGAGGGATGAAGGGGGTGGGAGATGAAGGAGGCGGCGTTGCCGTCGCGAGGGTTGCGTCTCTGGGGGTGCCTCTCCATCTTGCCTCACCCTGGAACCTGCTCTTCTTGGATTCCCTCCGGTTCGCAATTTAAGTTGGGATATTACTTAAGAGAGCATGCATGGGTTGTATGAAAAGTATCGGCCAATTTTTCGGAAAAATAGATTTATTTTAGATATTGCTAAAATTTCTCAAAATTCTTCAAAGTATTCATCCTTTGCACACTTTTTCCAGCGGGTTTTTTTTGCGACTCGAAGGCTCCCTTTCGGTATGCGAAAGCTCCTCAAGGGTACGCGAGCAAGCACTTTGGGTCCCATGGTGGTGGTGTCCTTGGAGGGAGGGAAGATTTCACTTTTGGGAATAGGAAATAGTCTGCTGGTGCCAAGTGGGGACTATAAGGGGACTGGGGAATCGTCGCGATGCCGTTGCAGGTCTTTGCCAGCAGACACCTTCTACTTTATTCTTTTACTCATCCGTCCAAAGACCTTCGGGAGCAGGAGTTTAGCACAGATCTCTCGCATCGCCAAATTTTCATTGATACAATGGTGTGTACACTGTCATCTTGTATCGATGCCAATATACGATCTGCGGTCATGCGCACACTTAACTGACGGTCTTCATCCAGCACTTCACGGAATGCACGCCAGGAAAAAAATTGTTAGCGTTACTTTTTATACAATCCTTGTAGGTTAGACAAATTCTCAACTTCTCGTAAAAGAACGGTGTTTTTTTACCACGTCGGACCACTTGCAGTTCCTCTCTCTCTCTTCCCCGAAGTAAACCAATGAGGAGTTTCCGACGGCAATGACTCCTCGTGTTGTCACCCGTGGCTGGTGAACGCGAGGTGTCGCCCTCACTCACGATCGGGTCACTCGACAACTAAGCTTTCAAGATGGATTCAGACGACGTTTCGCATAATTTAAATCACGCGCGCGCGCTGTGACGCGGCCATCACTTTCGTGCCCTTAATGCTCTCGATTCACGCATTCTTCGTCAATGCATTAGTCGTTCCGCATTCAGTGCGACACCGCTTGTCGTTTCATTCTCCACTCGCAGCTTTTCCAAAATTTTCCAAATTTTTCGGCGCCAGTTTAAGTTTTCTCCACTCGACCGAACATGACCCTCGCCCTCACTTGTTCGATTTCCAATCACTCCTCATCGATAATCATTCACGATTATTCGTTGCAATCGACAGTATTCGTCGATTCCCGTTTCGCTGGTTTTACCTGACAGTCTGTCAACAGACTGCACACACACTCCTACTCCCTGCAATGTAGAACGGCCAAACGGGGCGATATTCGGCGGTCAGGAACTGTTGTTGCATACTCCGACCATTCCAATTGTCAGATCATCATACTTTCATGTCTCTTCAATCAATTCAGCAATTTTCATTGTCTGTGTCGGCATTTCAGTAATTCAAAAATGTACTACATTTAAAAATTATTTTATCTTAATATAAGAAGTAGAAATCGATCATCCAATAGGTAATTTTGTCTTCAACTGTAATTCACCAGGAACTCATAATGATTGTAAGAAGTAACTTCAGCTTCCGTACGTTAATTTCGACAGCCCGACCTTTGGTAATTAAATGTAGTTGGAAATTAAAATTGTGTTGATGGCTGGTTTCTCATGTGATCCTTTTTTTCACGAGTAAGACATTCAGGAATAGTATGTGCAATGAAATTTGAAAAATGAATAGGAAAAAAACCGTGATTTTCGTCAATTTTTTTTGGTTCTTTTCTATTGTTCCGTGCGGCCAATCCAATGGAATTTTAGGCGCTGGAGCGGCAACGCTGGAGGCTTGTGTGGAGGGGGAGGGAGAGGAGGTGGAGACGAAGGGAATGGGGCGGAGTTGTTGAACGGAGTTAGGTGTGGGGCGGCCGCCGCGCCGGGGGGCCGGGAATGGAGTCAGCGGGCTCTAGAAGCACGCGTGCCTAGTCCATTAGGCCTCGCTAATAAGTTTACGGACTCCTGAAGGTCTGCAACCTTTTAAGATAATTAAAAACTCTCCAGCGCAGCGGAGTTAACGGCATCTATTGAAAACCAACACGCTATATTTGGGGCCGGGCGAATATCATGGCGTGAAGACCTCTACGAGAACGCTGGGGAAAAGTGATAATCTGCAAAAGAGGCCCAGGTTGAAGTTGACCCCTTGACTGAGATGAAATATTTAATGTAGCCGCGGAAGAATCGCATCGCACGTGCTCTACAATTCTTCGGAATGGAAGAAGTTGGAGTGAAAGGAAATGCTCCTAGCCTCGGTATAAAAACAAGCTATGCTTAAAAGATTTGCTTTCATTTTGGATCCTCGATTCCGGAGCGATTTCTCTGCGGAATATGAAGGCGCACTAAACAGCCCAAGTCTAGAGTCAAGAGTGACACTTACATAAAAGTGAAACTTCATGTAAATTTTGGAGTGCAAATACATAATTCTAATAATTCGGTTCCACACTAATTTCATTTGCAATGAAAAAGTAAAAGTTATAAAAAGACTCCTGCTGAACAAAATAACTCCGAGGCGTGGGTGGTTATCGGAACTTGGGCACCCTCCCCCCTTCCCCAGAACAAAACCCCGACTCGCTTCTCAACCCACTAAGTTATTCCTTCCCTCAAAATCTTAATTGATTGCCTGCCACTTTGCGCAAGAGTGACATGCAACGGAGTAGTGAAACGCCACAACCAAATAAAATTGAGGAAAGTTACATATTCATTTTCATTATGAACATGAAGAACTTCCACAAAGTCGTCTCTGACACTGGTAATTATAAAAGAGCATACGAGCTCGTACATAAAGAAATGCCAGAAACGAAGGAAGGGAATGCCGACACTTCTCATTCAAGCGAGAATGCTTTGGGACCGAGGGAAGCGATAATTACCGGCAGCAATCAACACCCAGGGCGAACTGGAATAAGTCCACGAGATGGTTCATTACTAAATGAAAAATTGCACATTAATAACGAGTACTTACTTATTTAATTGACATTAAATTTTCAGGATATGGATTATTGGCATTCTCAGGAAAGCAATGAAAATTAATTATTGTCCAACTGATTAGGTTTGCATTAATTTTCTAAAACGGTACTTGGGTGACTCAAAATAAATAAGAAAACAAACAGCCTCCATGGATTTATGGGGACGGAATAACATAAAAATAATCAGGCGATGCTAATAACTTGGATTTCGTATAATTCTCCACCCCAACGTGAACGGAAATCAGTCTTTAAGAGGTCTGCGAGGGAGCATCGAACGGAAATGGAACGAGGCCAGGACGTGCGCATCACCAAATCTAAACTTACTAACCTAACTCAACGCTAACTTCATACTTAGTGGGAATGTGATGGGTACGAGGGTAATCCCAGAAGTCTCCGACCCAAAGAAGAAAACACAAACATTTTGGAAAAAAATGTATTTATTTTTCAACAAAATCTCCTTTTACCTCTAGACACTTTTCCCAGTGATGTTCAATAAGTTCTATGCCCTTTTTATAATGGGAACTGTCTTACTCCTCAAAATAGCCATTTACTACCGACATCACGTCTCCACGGTTGGAAAATCTTTGACCACCAAGCCAATTTTTTCAAGTTCTCGAATAGGAAATAATCCGAGGGGGCTAAATCTGGTGAATAGGGTGCATGAGGTAGCAATTTAAAATTTTAATTCGTGAATTTTGGCCATTGCAATAATGGATTTTTGAGTTGGCGCATGGTCTTGATGAAACAACACTTTCTTCTTAGCCAAATGGAGTCGCTTTTGCTTGATTTCTTCGCTCAATCGTTGCTATATGTTGGCATAATACTCGCCATTGATAGTTTTTTCCTTTTTCAAGAGTGTCGTTGAAAATTATCCCACGCGCATCCCAAAAAACCAACGCCATGACCTTGCCTGCAGAAGAAACGGTCTTCGCCTTCTTTGGAGCCATTTCTCCCTTTTGAATTCACTGTTATGATCATTCTTTTGTCTTGGGTGTGAAGTAATGCACTCACGATTCATCCATGGTTATTAAATGGCGAAAGAGTTCTGCATTGTTGCTGTGAAACTTTGCTAAACACTCAATTGAAACATCTTCACGACACTGGTTTTGCTCGAGTGTGGTATTGCCATTGTGTGGCACCCATCTTGCACACAGTTTTCTCATGTCCAAATTTTTCGAACAACTACCGCCATCTCCAGGTCAGGCCGGGTACTTATGGGACCGCCCTCGTACTCATGAAGAAAGATGAATGCTATTAAGCAACTTTTCTCTGATTTTCAACAAAAGGTGACCACCGCCAATTATTTGTGGCGGTGGTGTGGTGTTAGATCACCAGCCATGCATTCACAATCGCAATCATGTCACCTTTACGCAAATATTAGTTTGATCGTGCACTCGAAAAATGTTAATCACACGAAAGAATATACTTCCATATGGCAATATTCCCGTGTTAGTTCCTATTCCAAAAAAGGCAAAGGCTACATCGTGTGAGGATTACAGAATAATAAGTTTGATATCCCACGCAGCTAAAGTTATTCTCAGGATCATCAACAAAAGGATAGAGAGTAAGGCAAATGATTACTTAGGGGATGATCAGTTTGGGTTTAGGAAGGGAAGAGGTACGCGTGATGCCATTGCAGTAATGAGATCACTAATCGAGAGGAATATAGAATACGACCAGGACGTTTTTGCCTGTTTTGTAGATTTCGAAAAAGAGTTTGATAGAGTGAATTGGGAAAAATTGATGCGTGTATTGCAGAAAATAGGAATGGATTGGAGGGACAGGAGACTGATCCGCAACCTGTACATGTCTCAGACGGAGAGGAGTTTACGGAAGGGGAGTTTTCCCCCTTATTATTATTTATGTCTCAGACTGCTCAGGTGCGAGTGGGGAACGGAGAGTCCGGATGGGCGGTGTTAGGAAGAGGTATAAGGCAGGGCTGCCCATTGTCACCGGTGCTGTTCAACGTAAATGTGGAGGAAATAATTAAAGAGGCTTGGGAAGAACTGGAGGTAGGAATGAAAGTTGGAGGGGAATTCGTAAAATCGGTTAGGTTTGCTGATGACTAAGCATTAGTTGATTAGTCAGCCAAGGGGTTGCAAGCATTGCTGAGTGAATTGGAGGTTCAGTGCGATTAACATGGGATGAGAATCAATATTAATAAAACAAAGGTTATGCGATTTTGCAGAAAGAAAAAGGCTAAGTTAATATTAAAATAGGTGGGGAAAAAATAGAGCAGGTAGAAGAGTTTACATATCTCGGAAGTGTTTTGGACCAGTACGGTCAAAGTGGTAGGGACGTAAGGAGAAGAATTGCGCTAGGCAAGGAGGCTTCCTCAAGGAGGAGGGAGTTGATAACGGGGACGTTGAGTAGGGATGTTAAGACAAGACTCGTAAAAACTCTGATATGGAGAGTAGCTATGTACGGCGCGGAAACGTGGTCACTGAAGCAGGAGGATAGACGTAGATTGGAGGCTTTAGAAATGTGGGTGTGGAGAAAAATGGAGAAGGTGAAATGGACCGAAAGGAAAACAAATGAGGAAGTACTAAAGATGGTAGGTGAGGAGAGGAGTTTGTTGAGAGAAATCCTATGAAGGCAGGAAATATAGATGAATGGCGTATTGAGCGGTAGTGGAATGTTGAAGAAGGTAATAGAGGGGAGAATGTTGGGCAAGCGAGGTAAGGGCAGGAACAGGATAGGGATGTTGGAGGGGATGAAGGGAGGAAAGAAGTACACCGAGATGTTCACAAAATGTTTATTTGATACTTGTGTCCATCCAAAAACCTACCTTAAATGGTAGATTACCTAATAATAATAGCAATATTCAATCAAGGGACACGATTAATCAAATCATGCTGTACAAATATTAAGAAGTTGGGCCTATCAAATAAAAAATAACATTCTGGAAAGAAAATGCAGGATGTCGACAAATATATACACTACCAATTGTAATCATCTTCTACTCGATTGCTGTCATATCTATTTTGATCTCTAATGATTCGAGAAAAAAATGACATTTTAAATTTATCCGTCCTACAAAAAAAACTCCCTGATTTTACTTACGTTTTAAAATCTCTCATAGTAAGTGGGGACCTGCAATATGTCTTGAACATCACCACAGATAAGTATCCTACCACATATTTACGCAGTCAATTTAACCTGTATTTAAGCCTACGAACAGATAGTGGTTCGCATCGTAAGTCTTCCAATAATTTCGTGACAGTACCACTTTGTTCATAACAACCTATTTCATACTTAGCTACCCTAAGTTATACTCGATTAGTTCCAAAATTAAGCCTACCTCGTGAGGATCCCATACACTTGCAGACTATGCTCAAGGTGGGGCCTAACTGACGTGAAGTAACAAAGCTCATAGACTCCCTGATTACAATTCCCAAGTATACTTTTCATGAATCCTAACTTTTAATTTGCTATTCCGCAAATTTCACGAATGTGTTTTCCCCAGGACATATCCTTAGTTATCATTAAACCCAAGTATTTTACCGAATGAATTGCCGAAACATTCCACTTTTGTATAAAAAATATGAATCTCCTTTGGATGATCAAAGCGCCTTTGCGTTACGGGTTAATGCATAATAATACTCGTATTCTTTCCTCCTGCCTCACAGTCACTCT
Source organism: Hetaerina titia (assembly GCA_037158775.1). NCBI lineage: Eukaryota > Metazoa > Arthropoda > Insecta > Odonata > Calopterygidae > Hetaerina > Hetaerina titia. The sequence goes on along the minus strand of CM073771.1, from coordinate 121,726,236 downwards.
TAACGAATGTTTCTACATTTTAAAACATTCCAAAGAGAACGCTGTTGAGTTTGTATTTCAAAGCCTTTTGTCAGCAGAATAAAGGTTTTGCTTACGAAAATGAGGGGGGGGGGCGAACAAAATTTTGCTGAAGAAAAATGCTTCACTTTTTTAACATCGTTTTGCTATGTCCGTAGAAGAGCAGTTGACTCCGTATTGCATGCTATTGAGTCGGAGAAAACCTTCTCCTAATCATAATGACTGTTGGGAACAGTTTCCAAATAATCTATGACCTTTTTCGGAATTTAAAAATACACAATTCAGCAAACACATTTGATTTTGTTCATTTTCAAACAACTAATCCTTAATTAATGAAGCATACTCTCTTTAAGTGTGCAATTAACAAAGGATAACACGCGATGACTTATCAAACAATTGGTTCTTATATATTGAAATACTTGTGAGGCAAGTTAGTTCGCGTCTATGAAAATGATTGCGAATAATTCGGAATCCTTGATATGTTGGAGGTTTTAATTAGTCTGCTTTCGACATTCGATTATAACTGATACAGGTTATTCATTAAAAACAGATTTTCCGCCAAGGGACTGACGATGAAACGAACTCATGTTTACAGTCACCTGAAGATGACATTAAGTGTTTGAAACCCGGGTCGTGAATAAATCTCTATTCAAGTGAAATTTGCATAGTTTGTCTCTTTTCCATCATGGATAAGTTTCACAAGGTTAACCCTAATACCGTTCGATATATTGGAGCAATATTCCCCGTCACATCAATTATTTTCTCTCTTTCAGAACCAAACCAGTAGCTGGAAAATCAAGCCAAATGACTGAAGTAGCATCAAAATATTCCAGGGTGCATAGACAGGGATATTCCATTACATGCAGCTTATCTGTTAATGATGGATTTTGGGCGGAGCTCTCTCAGATATCACGGTGCGTAAACTTCTCCAATTTAACTATTGTTTTCCTTTTACCATTTCCTTCTTCATGCAATCAATCTACCAAAACATTCACACCGCTAAAAAAGTCATTTCACTCTAAATAATGGCAAAATAAAACATTGTGAATCCACATATGTATAAAATAATATTTAATGCGATCCAGGTTTCATTACGGTTAAGTATCATCACCCAAAATGATGCTCCAACGAAATGAAATCTGGGTCGCATTAAAGTTTATTTCATATTATTATTAGGTAATCTACCATATAAGGTAGGTTTTTAGATGGACACAACTTCCAAATAAATATATTATTAACTCCAAACAAAACCCAATCCAGCAACCTAGTTTACATCAGGTCCCTCTTCATCTCGGTGTACTTATTTCCACCCTTCATCCCGTCCAACATCCCAATCCTGTTCCTGCCCTTACTTCGCTTGCCCAAAATTCTCCCCTCTATTACCTTCTTCAACATTCCACTACCGCTCAATACTCCCTTCATCCAATTTTCCTGCCTCCATAGGATTTCTCTCAACAAACCCCTCTCCTCACCCACCATCTTTAGTACTTCCTCATTTGTTTTCCTTTCGGTCCATTTCACCTTCTCCATTCTTCTCCACACCCACATTTCAAAAGCCTCCAATCTACATCTATTCTCCTGCTAGAGCGACCACGTTTCCACGCCGTACATAGCTACGCTCCATATCAAAGGTTTTTCTTAACTTACCTACTTAACGTCCCCGTTATCAACTCCCTCCTCCTTGAGAAAGCCTCCTTGCCTAGCGCAATTCTTCTCCTTACGTCCCTACTACTTTGACCGGGTTGGTCCAAAACACTTCCGAGATATGTAAACTGTTCTACCTGCTCTACTTTTTCTCCTCTTATTTTAATGTTTAGCTTAGCCTTTTTCTTTCTGGAAAATCGCATAACCTTTGTTTCATTAATATTGATTCTCATCCCATATCTATCGCACTGAACCTCCATTTCACTCAGCAATGCTTGCAACCCCTTGGCTGACTGAGCAACTACTGCTTGGTCATCAGCAAACCTAACCGATTTTACGAATTCCCCTCCGACTTTCATTCCTACCTCCAGTTCTACCCATGCCTCTATAATCATTTCCTCCACATATACGTGGAACAGCACCAGTGACAATGGGCAACCCTGCCTTACACCTCTTCCTAACACTGCCCATCCGAACTCTCCGTTGCACACTCGCACCTGAGCAGTCTTAGACATGTACAGGTTGCGGATCAGTCTCCTGTCCCTCCAATCCATTCCTATTTTCTGCAATACACGCATTAATTTTTCCCAATTCACTCTATCAAACGCTTTTTCGATATCCACAAAACAGGCAAAAACGTCCGGATTGTATTTTATACAGTATTCCTCTCTATTAGTGATCTCATTACTGCAATGGCATCACGCGTACCTCTTCCCTTCCTAAACCCAAACTGATCATCCCCTAAGTAATCATTTGCCTTACTCTCTATTCTTTTGTTGATGATCCTGAGAATAACTTTAGCTACGTGGGATATCAAGCTTATTGTTCTGTAATCCCCACATGATATAGCCTTTGCCTTTTTCGGAATAGGAACTAACACTGATCTCACAAAATCTTCGGGCCAGATTCCTTCCTCATAGATACTACGAATCAGTCCTTACAGATTTATCATACGAGGTGTGTTCAGAACATAACGAGAATTTGTTCATTTCGCCGGCTTGGAGAGTCGAAAGCTAGGATATATAATATATATCTATTTTTCTACACACACATATATATATGTAGAAATATATAAAGAAATATATATATAAATATATATATATATAAATATAAATAAATAAATAAATATATATATATATATATATATATATATATATATATATATATATATATATATATGGATGATTTCTTCGAAGTAACACGGAAGTATTGAATAAAAAACTTAGCAAGACATAGCACGAGAACACATAAAAGGAATACTCACACGTAATATCTTGATAATTTCGACCGGCTAGAACTCCGTCGCGCACAGTCCACAGTCTTTCTTGATTCTGGTGCACCTTTTGAAGAAGTCCCAACCCAGGGTGTCTAATAATAATACATAGCGTATCCAAAATATTTGAGCAGCTAGGCTGGGAATCACTCAATGGAGCAAAGGTTAAATTAAGGATTAAATCTCTTGCATAAATTGGAAGGACGTCTCTTTAGCTGGGATGTGAACATGCATTATTAACCCCATCGAACTACGGTAGGCGAATTCGAAGGGATGGTCAGCAGGCTGCGGTGGCATGAATGAAGTGCACTCCGCTTGGAGGCACGCTACGGTGAGTGACTCAACCCGTCGTCCTCCCGCCACGGGCACCCCTCGCGCCTGCCACGGGATACATCATCCGCCTTCCCTTTCTCGCCCGACTTCCCGCGTCCACCTCGTTTTCCTTAGCTATGTATTTATTCACGAAATTTTTAAGTTACCCTAGGGTATTTTTCCTTTCGGAAAAGGGGTTTTTTTGGTTAGTCCTTACACTGATTTCATTCGATTAGTGTATCAATCAATATTCACGAGTATTAAATTTATTGTGCGATTGTTCACATTTTTGTGTCGCAGAAGAAAGAAATCTCGATAATTGAATTCGGTTATGAAATAATATGTTTCAGTCCCCGAAAATAACCCCTAAACATCTCTCTAAATCGCAAAACTCTTGGAAAAAATGACCCCACCAAATTAGGCGTTTAATTTTGCCTATTGGTAAAGAAATGACGAAATCAAAAAAGTGATATGAATAAAACTGCTTTACTCTGCAGTGATGCTAAGTACACTCATGAAGTACACTCTTCATAAAGCTACGTACCTTGCCATCAACTAACTTACCCCTCTCATTGTATGGTGAGTGACTCATGAAGGACAATATTATTGAGTTTCATACAGCTGCACAGGCAATTACAATCGCTAATGAAGGCGAGGATTCCGCCATTTTAGTTTGACTAAGATTAGTACCAAAATTAGTGGCACTGTGAGGCGATTGAAACAAATGTATTGCCAGAATTGATAAATTCTTCACTCCATATTTCTTCTGAAATAACGCTCGACATATTTACTTTTATTTTCTCATTGTGTGGGTTTTGGTGGTGCACACTATATGTGGGCGTAAACGTATGCCAACAGCCGCGTGTGGCTTTCGCGGATTGAATGATTGAAATGTTGGTTCGCAGAGTTGGACAGGTGTATCTATCGATCCAAGGCTCCGGGTTGCTCTTCTTTTATCATTGTTTACGATTAATTAATCCTTAAACGCAAATATAGGCACCGACATATTTCTCCTTGATTGCCATATCACTTGATGAAAGCAGTGAATGGTTTTCATACTTGTGTGTGAGACAGCGTATATTTTTGGATAGAAACGGCAGTTAAAAATTAAAATCTCCACTCTACTGTATAGAGGAAATCAAAGTTCACTGAAGTAAAAAAGCCATTGTATTGTTCCACTGAAATTTTGATAAGCCTAAAACTATACGATTAATATAAAGTATATTCAGCATCACCCCATTAGTCGTTTGTGAATTGTTTTTACGCTTTAAGGAATGGGATTTTCGAATAATTTTGTTTTTTTTTTCATCTCGACGGAGCTCATCTCGTGGCGGCAAGGAGGCGTGTTCAACTCGAGTGTCGCATACCTACTCGCAAGAATGTATGAACATTTTATCATCATCCTCCTCCGAAGAGGATCTCGTTTTAATGGGTTTCTAATACGTGTATGCATCCTGTTAGGGTTTCACCAGACCAAATGCGAGCCCTTTTCACATTCGAACTACGAAGCTACGAGGCCAACTATTAACGATATTTTTTTCCCATGACATGTACTCAATTACTAAAGGTTTTTGGATAAAAAACTGACTAGGTTTGATCAAGTGAAATCGTTGCAAGTGCACTAAAATTTTAAAATGGTGTCCCACTGTACTATTGTGTGGCAATAGTTTGATGAGTGACCCAAAGTTGGCAGCAGCATACTAGAAAGCAAAAATGTGGTGCAAAAATAGTGTAAAGATGGCTGTTGAATTTGCAACATGCACCACAGAGGAACAGCATGCATACTTTCATTTATTTTAATGGGTAGTTAAGAGGGGAGAAACATTGAAATTCGTGAATCAATTAAATTCACGAAATGACTTCATTCAAAAGTGAAATCCGTCTCTGTCACTCCATTGAAGTTACACGATGCCTGGGCAGTTCCTAAACAGCATCACTTCTCCAAGAGACGGACTCCCCTTGACCAGGTCAGGCACACCAAGTACAAGTGACCCCACTGGTCTAAGTACAGCAATTAGAGCCATGGCACTCGCATTTCTAGAGTCATCGTTAACGTACAAAGCGATGGGATATTTATCTCTATTGCAAATCATGGAGGGTACACATCAAAATAATACAACTGTGAACATTTTTGTAATAAAGAAATTACAAGGTGAATAGTACTAATAAATTTAAAAGGTTTTCATTTGGCACTTCCTATTGCTGTAAACATAACTAATGACAAAATACTATGAGGAAATGGCTAAAGATTTTCATTTTTCCGCGTTTATTCTTAATTTCCTAGCGTTTCGATGTAAAAATCTAATGAACTCATTCTATTCAGACATTGTAAAATGATTTTGTTCTCAGACTCAAAACTCGCTCAATTCCTCCTCGGATTATGAAATGCGATGGTGTTTGATGCAGACTTGGGGAGCCCGGTTGGCAGAGCGGGAGAGCTGTTAAGGCGCATCTCGTCGGCGGCCGCCCCTGGCTCATTCGCGTCACCGTGAGCGTGGGTTTAATCGGGTGACTAATTGGCTTCGGATGGGCGAGATGTTAGTATTTTTGGGGGAACACTCTCTCTCTCTGCAAATCGCACCATCCGCGGGAATCTCATTGAAGTGTGTCTCCGGGAATAAAGTGATACTCCGGGTGGCAGGGGAACAATTAAAGGGGCCGAACCAAGGCGGAGTGGGGGGGTATTCCTGGGAACGAATTGCCTACTCTATAAAGACAAAAAATAAATAGAAAGAGGAAGGGCAACATTCTCCCGCACTCTTCATCTATCCTTTCCCGAAAATCGTCCCGAATAACCCTCCGCCACCACCCGAACCAATTCCCTCGTCCCACGGTAAGACTGCAATTTGCGTTCCCCGGAACCAATTTCACTTCCTTTTCTTTTTTGACCCCGTCGGTGGAGGCGAGCGTGTTCGCATGCCGGGGGCGAAGAGGGTGTCCGGGGTGAGGTCATTACGCCTGGTCGCTTGGAAAAAAACGGATCTTGTCGCAGATTCCCTCTCTCTCCCTCCCCGCAAAATGGGGGCGCGACGTGGGGCGGTGGGATTTCTAAAACTCCCTCTTAGGAACCTCCGATTGGGGGGGGGGTCTCTCCTCAGCGACGTGAGAATTGCAGATTCCCTGTGCTCCTTCAAATCGAACGAACGGACTCAATGACTCGAACGTCGGATAAAATTTCCGAGAGAAGTGTTTCGCAATCGAATTCCCTTTTATCGAGAGCCAAGCGCCGTCGATCGATGGCTCCTCCGGGGCGCGGATCTTCATTTTCCGAATTTGATACGCCTTCCCTCTCGTTCATTGCGTGCTGAGGAACCTTGGCTGTAAATCTTTGCTCGGGTTTCCAAGAGAAATGATCGCACGATTAAAGAAACATGAAGAGAATTGGGAATGCATAGTTTGTATGGAAATCATCGGAAAACGTTTCGTAATCATAGATTTATTTATCAAATATTGCTGCAATGCCCCAGAATCTCCGAAGTACATCCCTTGTGTGTCGACTCAGTTTTGCCACAGTGGCTTTTCCACGACTCGAAGGCTCCCTGGAAGGAGGATTCCGGATAAGGGCACTCTTAAGGGTACAAGCGTGCAAGCTTCTTTGACTGCACTTAGGGTCCCATGGTGGTGGTGCCCTTTGATGGATGGTGGATATCACTTTTGGGAATAGGAAATAGTCTTCTGGTGCCAATTCGGGACTGTTAGGGGGTTGGGGAATCGTCGCGATGCCATTGCAGAAGGTCTTCGCAAGCAGACACTCTCGACTCTGCTCTAGGTCAAACGTCCAAATACTTTCGGAGGATGAGTTCAGCACAGATCTTTCGCATCGCCAAATTTTCAGTGATAATAATGGTGCGTGGCACACTTTCATCTTTGATTAAATCTTGGGATCGCAATTTCAGTTAGACTCTGGGATGTGTTATATTTGACGACGGTCAAATTAAAACTGACGGAGTGAGTCGGGCCCAAAGGAGCAGAAGAGCGCAATGCGGGTTGTAGCGTGTTTAGGGATACGATGGAGACGTGCATCTGATCCTCTTACTGTTGTTGAATGTGAATGGCACACGATAAGCGGGAATGATTGAGCATCCACCACGAATTTCCTTTGCGACATCACGGACTGAATCGACGATATCCTTTACGGAAGATCAAGCGTTCACAACCTTGGATATACTTGAAATATTTCAAGGGTATCCCTCAATCACTTACAATTATTTTTGAAAAATTATATTATACAAATTTTTCTCTCCGTGGACAAAAAAACAAGTTTTTTTTTAATTGAAAAGAATTTTTATTAAATTGAAAAAGTTCGCAAAATTGTCGCGCATTTTTCCTCTGGTAATTTCATTCCCGGGACCAAAGTGGTTTAACAATAGCCAACGTTTTGGATAGAGATTATTTCAAACGCTTGGGGATATATTATATTTGCGCTCAATTCCCAGCCTACTATATGCCGACCGCCATTCAATACGGATAAACTCGAGGATAGTGAACGTTGACGACTCCTGGCGGAAAATTTTTCAAAACAGCCAATTTTTTTGGCGTTCGTCGCGTCTTCTGGAGATTCCAGGAAGCGAACGATTTTAGTTTCGCGATTAATGCCATCGTCATCGGGGATCGAAATCTATGCTATCTGATATTGTGCCAATAGAATATTTTGAATTGAATTTTGAATAATAAATCCGCGTACGAGTTTTCCCCGCCACTGTTCACCGTGCTGTGGGTGTTTAAAAAAATGAACAAGTGAATGTAAAACGTTACGTAAGATGACTGGTATCTGCTCATCTGCCCCTCGGTAAATTGTAAACGGCTAACTGCAGACTAAAATCATCGGAGTTAAAATCTACCCATACATGGTTTGCATAAAAAGTATCGGAAAAATTGATTTATTTCAGATACTATTGCTACAATGCCTCAAAGTGCTTCACAGTACATCCCTTGAGAGCTTCGACGCACTTTTTCCAGAGCGGCATTTCCACGACTCCCTTTCGGTTGGCGGAAGGTCCTCAAGGGTACAAGCGTGCAAACTTCTTTGACGACACTTAGGATCCCATGGTGGTTGTGTCCTTTGAGGGAGGGAGGATTTCACTATTATAGGGAATAGAAATAATATTCTGCTAGTGCCAAGTGAGGACTGTAAGGGGGTTGGGGAATCGTCGCGATGACGTTGCAGAAGTTCTTTGCAAGCAGACACTCGACTCTACTCTTTTGGTCGTCCGTCCGAAGACCTTCGGGAGGACGAGTGTAGCGGAGATCTTTTGCACAGCCAAATTTTCAGTGATAACGGTATGCACTTCTCATCTTATCAATGCCAATATGCGAAAATGCGCACATTTAACCGACGGTCTGAATTCACCACTTCACGCAATGCACGTCAGGGAAAAATTGTTACCGATGCTTTTTATACAAACATTGTATCTACGCCATACGCTGCCAGTCGTAACGAGTGGATGTGTTTTGAGAGTTTTAGGAAATCAGTATTCACTATGTATTTGTCTGTTAGCTGAAATCTGAACTTAAGCATCACCATATATCCTATTGTTTCAGGCTTCACTTCGTGGAAGTATTTGATATCCATACTAAAAAGAAATACTTGTACTAATCTGCAAATCTGTGGAAAAGTACAAGTCTTTCTTTTTAGTATGGTTAACAATAATAGTCACCATTTGCATTATAGACTGGGATGACAGGATGAGATAGAGCGGGATGTTGTAATACCTTCTTAATTTGTTTATTTAAATCCTTGTCACGTTTGTGAAAACCATGAAGTGTAAAGTCATCTGAGGATGTACACTGAATGCGTATTCGATGGGCGCGCTGGGAGCAATCGGAAACATTTCGACACAGTCCTGCATTGGCAAGTAATTTGAACAACTTTTCTCCGTTATAAGAAATTAATAGCACTCACTTATATCAACCGTCTTTCCGTCCCGGTGCTCGTCTCGATGCCGGAAGAAAGTTTTTGACGTTTATAGCGACGGAGTTCCGTCGCCCACGTGGGTGGGAGCGCTCCCGATGACAGGAGGGGGAGTCGAGGCGAAAGTCGTCGTGGGCGAACGGAAATGGCGGAAGGGCGGAAGTCGTCGCTCCGTTCCCATGACCACCGAGATAATCCCTTTTCCACCTCAAGTGAGTCCACAAGGGACTCCTCGCATCTTGTCCCTTTTGGCATTCCAATTTTTTCTGGCGGGAGTATCTTCCCGTATTTCCTTTTGTTAAGGCTATAATTATTCATCGAATGTGACCTGTTGCCGAGTATGCTATTATTTTTCGAATGGAGGTTTGTGCCAAGGGATTCTGAATTTGTTCTTATTACTACTCTGGGATGAATTAGTTTTATGTTTACTATTTGGTTTCTTCAGAGGACTGTCGGGGTAAATTTTTTGTAATGCTATATTAATAAAACAGTTTATTCAAGTTATTCCTTTCCTAACTCGTGGTAGTCACGCGTGAAAAGAGGATCCCTCACTTTTATGGTAATGGCAGTAAAAAGTGTTATTTAAGCGATTTTATTTGTATCTTCAAAAAAGTTTGATATCAAAATGTAGATTAGTAAATTATTTGATGCTAGTCTGTGCAAGATAGTATTGGTGTTTTTCCTTTTGTGTGGAGTGTTATTTTTATTTTTTATTGTGATAAATGATATTTAGTTGATTTCTAATCTTATCCACATTAATATTCATGATCTTACTCTAACTGAGATTAGCGTTCCTTTGATTATGATTATTCTACTTAAATAGCATAAAAGATAAGTTGATTAAAAAGAGAGAGAGGAACTTTTTTTCATAAATATGGCATGAACCTAATAGCTTAACTTAGCTTGTATTTTTATGTGCATGTGCTGGTGTGTCCCGGGGGATTTTGGGACTTTCGGAGATGTCACTTCGTGTGTACCTGAGATACCCGTCGCATGTTGACGCTTAGACTTCTATGAAAATGCCGCGGGGTTGCCTCACTCGATGATCGCCGTAATCAGCCCATGGTTAAAAACGAGGACAAATGTTATGTCCGCCAATTCACGCGTACGTGGTCTTATGACCATTTTTCAGGAGTCTCAACTCTCGTTTTGCATTATTGCCTCCTTCAGTCCTTCGCCTTTCCCACCTACCTTAGCACTGTTCTTTCTGTTCCCTTTCACCCTCTTCCCCACTCATCCAGCAGTCTTCTTTCCATCGCCAACTTCAAAATCCCGGAACTACTTTCCAATATTTCCTCCGCCAACTTTTTGGCGGTGTTGAAATTTCTCCCAGGAAGTAACGAGCTCTCATTTCCCGCCTTTTTTAAAGAGTCGTTAGTTTTCCTCTCCGTTTAACGCATTTTCTCCATTCCTCAGAATACCAGCATCTCAAAAGAAGCAATGAGGGATGATTACTCTTCTCTATGATGCCAAGCCGACTTAAGGGGCTCTCCAAATAAAGGGTTTTGCCACCTGAAAGTTAATTATCCTTCATTGATATCCAAGCAACATGAGAATTGTAGAAGGGGATATTCCGTCGCCGGAAGACCTTCTAACCTTTCAAATCTCGAAAAGGCCTGACGCCACTCAGGAGCACCATTCTCCGTTGCTTGATGCCTTTAAATTGGAGGCCGTCGTGGGCAAAAGATGGTACTGGAATCCAGGAAATCCGTTGATACGGGGTTTTAATACGTTTGATTAGTGTTTTAATACTAGTGTCACTCCATATCTCTTTATTTTCACTTGAAATTAGATTTTCCTAACACCTTTCCCGTCGCAAGCCAGAGAATGCTATCTCTCGCTCTTAGTTAGGCTTGTTTTTCTGTTTTTGCTTTGAAAAAATACCTAAAATGTCCTCACAATAAAATGGACTGCGTATTGGCGCCATCAACGAGATAAATTAGGTTCATGGCAATTGCGTTGCAAGTTCGGATTCTTATTATGCGAAATAGTGTTTTTTCGTTTCAAAGACATGTCATGTCTACTTTAAAAATTGATGGAAGACCTGAGAGCAATCATTACTGATGCCCCCTTGAACTTCAGCATAGGTTGAGATGAAGTCACTCCTGTTGTTTAAAAGCTCGTTAGCAGCATGGAGGAAACAATTGTACGCACGATGTGAACTGTATTCACTCATTGCTGTCTCGTTGCGTGTTCATCCATTCAAGTAAGCAAGTATTGATGCCTTGCGATGATTGATGCCGTGCGAGTAAAAGTGATTCACAAAGGTCAAACACACCCGTGTAATTAAGTGACTGAGCGTGACCATTCTTTTTCGTATTTTTGTATTTATCTGTGTGATTGACGGGTCACTGGCACAGGATGAACCCCGACAAGTACGAGTCATGTGATTCACAGATGTCATTTTCCGGACAGACCCGAGGGATTGAGTGACTGTGAGGGTGAACTAGTGTCCTTTCTTTTTGGATCATTCATTCCTGTGCGAGATTGAAGGGTCACTGGCACAGGAGAAATCCTTGCGAACCCTAAGTGTGTGTGTGTGAATGCGATTCACGAGAGTCGCTGTTATTCCTTAACACACACCCCAGTGATCGAGTGGTTGTAAGTTTGTTTCCTTATTTATTATTTTTGCATTGTTTGTGTGTTATTGAGGGACACGTAGGTTATTGTTTCCCAAACACACTCAAATGACTTAGTGTGTGTTTCCCATTTTACCCTTGCTTGTCACTTTGTTTGAACCTCACCCGCCTCAAACAAACCTGGTGCCAATCAAGTTTACAGTCTCGGCTATTTCATTTTCCATTGTTTCGCGAGTGTAGGTTCGTTCATTTTAAATTTTCAACATAGAGTCCGCCACTTTCAAAATTTTTTGGATTAAACATTTAATTGAAGTAAACACGTGCAACAAGTGGGAAAATCCGGTAGTGAGCAGTTTGGCCGTAATTCTTTGGGGAAAGATACTCATTGCCCACTTTTATGTTTTTTAAGCTCCAATACAAACTCACACGAAAACATATTTATCCTGCGTAACATTTGCGGTGTAAGGAAAGGCGAATTACGTGAATACAAAAGGAACCTTGCGTAATGAGCGTGCGAGGGAGTGTGACTCACTGAAGGTCAAGTAAACCCGAGTGATTGAGTGACTGTGAGCGTGAGCTTGTGTTCTCTCTCTTTTGAATTTTTCATTCCTGTGGAATTGACGGGTTACCGATATTGGCGGTATCCTTCAGTGTGTGTGTGTGTGTGTGTGTGTGTGTGGGAATGCGATTCACGGGATGCACTGTTATGCCTTATCACACAGCCTAATGATTGAGTCGTTGTGCGTCTGTTTTCTTTTATTTATCTATGCATTGTTTGCTTGTGATTAAGGTTCACGAGGTTACACTGTTACCCTAAAACACCCGAGCGATCGTGTGATTTTCATTTTTCCTCTAATTTGTCCCCTTGTTTTTACCTTCCCTCTTAAACAAACTCAGGGCCAATCAAGTTTACGGTCTTGGCTATTTCGGTTAACCACTGATGTCTGTCGGTTAGACGGTAGAGTTTATGAACACATGGCGCTTCTAACCCCGCATCCTCTGTTTACCGCAAATCTAAAACCGCAAATCTAAAAAACTAAACCCGCTTGCATTTCGCACGCGTCACAGCATTTCTCTGCCTATTGAGGAAACAATTTTCACTTTTTTTGAACTCGCCAGAGATCGTTTCGCCCGCTCCGGACCCTCTGCCGGTCGCCACGCCAACGAAGATAAGTGTTGCAACGCTGCTTGACGTCGCAACAACCTCTGACGTGGATTGTACCCATAAGACTTTCCACAGGGATTTGGAACTTTTTATGAAAAGGGTTTACTTTGAGCAGTGTTTCCCTTCCCTCGACCGCCAAAGCTTTGGCGACTGTTATCTCTCCCGTTCTCTCGTCTTAAGAGTTTGAAAAGGAATCGATTCATTTAATCATTTACTTAGATGACGTGCCATAAGTCAAAAAAACACCCCTCCCCTAAAAATTACAAGAAAAATTGTCTTTCATTGGATACGGCTCTTCAATAGGTAAGTTCTTCTCCTAGGGCGACTACGTACATTGCTGAAAACTGAAATTAATTGCTAATGCCATTTTTTTTTGGAATCAACGGGCATCACCGTACGGCTACGAATTCTGTTTTTACGGATTAGTACCTCGTAAATAAAAACAGGCCGAGATCGTTTTTTTTGTTTACATTGATTCACGACCGTAGCTACGTTCATTGTACATTTATATAGTACCTCGTAGTTGCGACGTGCATTGTCAATATATATATATATATATATATATATATATATATATATATATATATGTATATATACATATATATTTATATATAGATATTACTTCATCCCCACCTTTCCTGTGTTCGTCTTTTATGTGTTTTCCTATCCCTTTCCTTAAATATATTTCTTTGTGTGAAGTAATATATGTTCGCCGCATGGCGGGATTTCGTATTTGAATGTGTATATATATATATATATATATATATATATATATATATATATATATATATATATATATATATATATATATATATATATATATATATATATATATATATATATATATATATATATATAGCTATAAGCTACTGCTTCCCTGGTGGCTGAATTTTAACAGCCAGCGCAGCAGAGGTGCGATATAATTTGAAAAGCAAATAGTGACTATTGACAATAATAAATTATTTTTTTGACCGAAATTAATAACTTATTCCCTAACAAGTGGAGAGTTGAGGCAATGGTCAGGTTTCATTTGTATTACTCCTCTCACAGAACATATAATTAAATTTATAGAATCTCTTTCATGTATTTGGTCGTCAAAACCTCTCGAGGTTTATTAACATTCACAAAAGATTCCTTTTGCAATCCGTATAATCAAGGCGAAGGGTCCAAAGTTATAGTATTTTCTGCGTGACAACGTGCCAAAATCTATTAGCGGTGAAGTAAAACTATTATCTGATTTGCATGAGAAAATTTTAGCCAATAATTAGGATACGTCATCTCATATTCGTTTTGGCAGGGATAACTTGTTTTTGTGTTTTTCAAGGTCACATGATTTTCCCCATTCATCCATCACTCCTCTCCAAAAAGACCATTTTCAATTTTCCGTTAATAGGCTAGAAGCGGAGCGTTCACAAATACATCCGGCGGCTGCCACTGATACGCATTTCATTTTAACTTACTTTCTAAGAATTGTATCGCGATTTAGTGCTGAAATCCCTGGCGTGGTGTTTCGAAGCGCCCCTAACCTAATGCTGATTCGCCATTTAAAACGGCAATCACAAAGCATGATGGTTGAAAAGGCATTAAATCGACAAAGGGTAATTGATGTCTACTGTCGAAGACCCTATTGAGCAACTACGTACCCCCGGGGGGATGGGGGGGGGCGAGAGACTTTCATCCATATCATTGCGATTAATATTTTGGATGGTCACCGCACGTCTGACTCCAGAGGGTGGGTGAGAAGGTGGGGGTGGAGTGGGTTGGTTCTGGATGGGCAGGGGGTGCCGCGGCATTGGCAGAATTTTAATTCGGAGGACCCTGACCCGCCCCGCACTGGAGGCAGGGCCGTCTAATTAGCGCGCGACGGGTGGAAGAGCTCTCTTCCCGCTCTTCATTAATCCCAGGCACCTGGGAGATGGAGCGGCGGGAATTAACGGAAATTTCGCTCATGACGAGTCTTCTCTGCTGCTTCCAAGGTGCTGCTCTTAAACCCTCTTCTCTGCTGAGTCCAGGCGGTAGACGAGATCGCTCGCCGTGGAGTGAACTGGGCTGGAGAAGGAATCACTTGGACTCGGGTTGCACTTGGAAAAATGTACCATGGAAGTTAACTTGGGGAAGTCCAATGTAATAAGTACGTTTCTTAAACGAGTTAGAATGCAAAAGTCAAAGGCGAATAAATTAAATTCGGGAAAAATTAAAATTACTTTATTTAAATTTTAAGTTAATCCTCAATGTAATACATGGTTTGTATAAATGGTATCGGAAAAAGGTTCGGAAAAATGGCTTTATTTCAGATATTGTATATCTATGTTCGACCAAAGACCTTCGGGACGACGAGTTTAGCGCATATCTTTCGCATCGCCAAATTTTCAGTGATAACGGTATGCACTTCTCATCTTATCAATGCCAATATGCGAAAATGCGCACATTTAACCGACGGTCTGAATTCACCACTTCACGCAATGCACGTCAGACGATATTTTTCATACAAATTGTTCAACGGAAAATATTTTTTTCCGTTTTTCGACACGTTTTTCACTTATTGATTTATATTGCTACCAGCCTAAAATTATCCTAAACGGGATTCCTTTTGGGTTAGGTAATTTTTTCCCTGTTGAGGTTAACTTTACTAAGTTTTTAAAATAATAAACATGCTTCACATCAAAAGATAATAAGAAAAATAAACCAAAGATTTAAGTGTAGCCACGCCGAAAAAATATTCATGACATTTATTTTTCACGTTGAGGCCGTTACTACGGTCCTCCTGGCCTGGTCCAGATACAGTTGGAATACTGAGAGTGAATATGGTATTAACGAACGCCACGGACTGGGGAGCACTGCGCCTCTGCTGACTCAGCTAATCACCAATCGATTTTCGTTTGCCGAGTTTGAAAACAAAACGAAACCAGTGAGCACATCGCCGGGCTCCCCTAGATTTTGTTTCCAGGAATTCTGGCAGCATTTAATATACTTATTATTGCACGTGATTTTGGGGAATACATAGTTTGTATAAAACGTATCGGGAAACGTTCGGGATTACAGATTTCTTTCTTATATTGCTATAATGCTTCAACATTCTTTAAACTGCATCCTTTGAGAGCATCGACACACTTTTGCCCTTGCGGCTTTCGAAGCTCCCTACAAGCGTGTACGCTTCTTGGACGTCTTCACCTAGGCTCCCATGGTGGAGGTGTCCTTCGAGGGAAGAAAGGTTTAACTTTTATAGGAATTGAAAATAATTTGCGGGTGCCAAGGATAGGAGACGGTAAGGAGGTTGGGGAATCGTCGAGATGACGTTGCAGAAGGTCTTCGACAGCAGACACTCAACTCTTCTCTTTTGGTCGTCCCTCCAAAAACCTTCGGGAGGATGAGTTTAGCGCAGATCTTTAATCGCATCGCCAAATATTCAGTGACAATGGTGTGTTCTGTCACTGTCTTATCAATACCAATAATACGATCTGAGATAATGCGCACACTTAACCGACGACGGTCTGAATTCAGGACTTGGCGCAATGCACATCAGGAAAACATTGTTACCGATACTTTTTATACAAGCCTTGTTTGTTATCCCAGGTATGATTTTGCTTTATCATAGCTTAAAAAAATGTATGTCTCTAAATGCGAATTCTCTAGTACTCCAAATTTAAATAAATTGAAAGGCCCTGGCGACTTATGCGGGGAGGCATCGTCGTCAACCCTGGACAGCGCCGAGGTTTAGTCATCGGGAGACCATTATAGATTTCTTCGTTTCTAATGTTTTATATCACAAAGTCGGTTTCTCTTGCCGCGTATTCCCTACGGAATGCATAAGATTTCAAGGAAATGCGTGCCTTTCTAGACTGAAGATCGCAGAACTTCCAAGAATCCAGAGAATCCGGGAGAGTTTTAAAGAGGACCGCCTAATGCGCGGACCCTTTAGGAAGAGATTCCAACCCTCAAATCCCCTCGGTGTACTTCCCACGCCGTTGCGGCGCCGATGGAAGTGCGAAGCCCCGCTTTGTATAAATAATATCGGGGACAATTTTGTGTCGTATTGGTATAGATAATACGACGGTGCACACCATTATCACTGAAAATTCGGCGATGCGAAATATCTGCTCTAAACCCGTTCGCCCGCAGGTGTTTCAGACGGAGGATCGAAAGTGGCAAGAGAAAAGGAAAAATGGCATTACGACGATTCCCCAACCCCGTACAGTCCCGGCTTGGCACCAGCAGACTTTATCCTATGCCAAAAAGTGAAATCCATCATCCGTCAAAAGACATCACCACTATGGGACCATACGTAGTGCCAAAGAACCTTGCACGCCTGTAGACTTCCGCGAAACAGGGAAACTTTGAGTCGTAGAAAAACCGGAAGGGCAAAAGTACATAGACGCTCAAGAGATGCACTTTGAAAAATTTTGATAGGCTTTCTGGCAGTGTCTGAGATTAATCTATCTATATCCGAAACTATTCCCGATAATTTTTGTAGAAACCTGGCTATTAGAGTGGCTATTAGGGTGTCAATAGGTGATGCCAAGTGGAGCCGCCGCTTCTCATCACAGGATGCGCCTCCAGGGGGCGACATTTTCGGAAAAGGATTTGCAATTTGATTTGGATATTTTTGTACCCTGCAAGCCACCTCTAGGATGTGTGGCAGGGGTCGAATACACACCAGTCTGAAAGATTCGAAAGAAAATATGTAGTCTATCTCTCGTAAGCAACTTATCCTTCAAGGCGACACGAGGGCGTATTGCAGGCGGTGACATGTCACCGGCCAGTCAAGGGATGGAAGGTATTCAGGAATTTAAGTTCATCATAAGTTACGCGCCATCCTACTTTTGGTTAATAGTCGTGTGAGGTGTCCTCACATTAATCGCTTCGCCTACCATATTGCCTCGCCTTATCTCTGTGCTGTCTCCTACTCCGTTGATTGGCATTTATCCGGAATTGGACGCCCCTCGTGCTTCCAGTGCCTCTCAATGCTCAGGCTACGCCATTATAATACAACCCTCCGTATTCTCCCTCGAAGACTACTAATGGTGCTGGGGAAACATGTTTTTCACACGTTGTGGTGGTCATTACATCTACATTGCATTGCATTGTATATTTCTACGTGTACGATTAGCTCTAGCTAAGTAGTCGAACCTCGGGTAGCATAATTCACGTGCTCCTTCCCGATCAACTTTTCTAATGCAATTTTTATAAACCACAATTTCTATGTATTTTTCTAAAATGTACTTTTTTCTAATAATTTCTTCCTAATGCATTCTTTCTAATTTTATTTTCTAATAAATAAATTCCCTCCCATGGACTACAACCTTGTCGTGGTGGAAGGGCTTGTGAGTTCCGATGACCCTTAGAGCTGTGCTGGCGGGAGTAAATATAATTGCTCCTGGTAGGGTCATCCATGCCAGGTAGGTCGAAGTTTAGAAGCCAGACGAAAGGTAGTCCACGCAGCGTCTGTTCCTCAGTGAGGCGGCTGCAAAGGCGTCTGACCCCAGTGGGGCGGCCATTAAGTGATGGTGTCACGTTAAAAACACTATTGAGGAAGGTAACGGGAAACGACCTCAATAATCATTCGCAAGCCAAATGATGGACACAAGACAGAAATTGAGTCCTGGCAACTGCGGGACTCGGCCCAAACTGTGTCGTGCCCAGCAGCTGGGGAGGCAAGGCTTCCGCGGTCGTCATCCCACGAAACCCTTGCGGGGGAGAAATAACAGCAGCAGGACAGAAGACGAAAGTATTTAAAATGGGAACATGGAACGTCAGAACAATGTTGAGGACAGGCAAATTAGAGAATATCAAGTGATAGATAGAATGAGGTAATATAGATGTTTTAGGTCTATTCGAGGTGAGATGGAAGGATAGCGGGGATTACTGGAGTGATAATTATAGAATAATATACAGCGGCGGGGACGAGAGCCAACGAGGGGTTGCCGTAATATTAAATAAAGGGGAAGGAAGAAACGTAATTAACATTGAGCAAGCAACTGATACAATATTATTCGTAGTGATTAAGGTAGAACCGACGAACTTGGTTATTGTGCAGGTACACATGCCGCATAGTAGCCACAAGAAGGAAGAAGTCGATAGGATGTACGATGCGTTAGAGGATATAATCGCGTGTGTTCCTACAGGGAAGCATTTGATAGTGATGGGTGATTGGAATGCGACGGTAGGCGGAGGAAGAGAAGGTGGTGAGGTGGGAGACTATGGATTAGGCACGAGGAATGAACGCGAGGAGAAAGCAATTGAATTCTGCAGGTGACAGGGGTTAGTCATTACTAACACATGGTTTAGACACCACAAAAGGCGTAGGTATACATGGAAAATGCCAGGTGACTCAGAAAGGTATCAGTTATATTATATCATGGTTAGGCACAGGTTTAGGAACAGTGAGATAAATTCGCACAGTTTCCCAGGAGCGGATGCGGACTCTGACCACAATTTAGTTGTTATGAAATGTAATGTTCGTTTCAAGAAGATAAGGCAAGGGCGGCGGGTTAGGAAATGAAATTTAGAAGCATTAAATGGATTAACAAGGAAGGAGTATCAGCAGACTGTAGAGAAAATGATGGATGACGGTAAAGTGCTGAGTACAATCGAAGAAAAATGGGAATGTATCAAGAAAGTGATATCGAAAGCCGCAAAAGACACCATAGGAACCGTTAACGGGAAAAGGATAAGGAAACCATGGATCACGGATGAGATGATTACAAAGTTGGTTGAGTGAAGATGTTGAAAGAATGAAAACACATAATTAGGCAAAATGAAGTACAACGAGTTAAACAATAAATTGAGAAGGGCCACAAATAAAGCAAAAGAAGAATGGTGGAAAACGCAATGCGAGGATATGGAAGGTTTACAGAGAAAGGGTGAAATTGGTGCACTATGAAACAAGGTTAAGTTATTGTCGGGAAGTAAGAAGGCAAGATCTGTGCTAATAGTTAAAGATAAGTGGGATAAGATAATAGTTGAACCAGAAAAAATCCAAGAGAGATGGAAGGAATATATAGAATATATATTCGTAGATTTTGAAAAAGTGTTAGATACTA
Organism: Hetaerina titia; assembly: GCA_037158775.1. NCBI lineage: Eukaryota > Metazoa > Arthropoda > Insecta > Odonata > Calopterygidae > Hetaerina > Hetaerina titia. The sequence goes on along the minus strand of CM073771.1, from coordinate 121,706,294 downwards.
AAGCATCACAGCTTACTGACATCCGGATAAAGGCAATGGGCGCCGTGACAATGGTACACTAATTGAATCAAGTGTGGGCATTTAACGACTGCCTTTAGTTTATCAAAATGAGGGCATTGCATTTCCGCCAATTTATACCTGATATCATATCCTATACGGATCGATATATATATTTGTATATATATATGTATGCACGTATATGCGTGTCTGTGTGACTCAGTTCTTTTCTTCTCTTCCTTGAGAAAGGTGGCTTGAATGATCGAAAATTCGAAAACTAGTACGTTTCTTTTTTGTGTGTTTCTGCGTTTTTGTTTTTGTCCATTGCTGATAACTTTATAGACGTTATAAAAAATTATTATACAAAAATAACTCAAAACAAGTCGAGCACTTTGGTATCGCCCTTGCATGCAAATCTGCAATAAGGTGGGAGCAGATTAAGTGGGTCCTCCTCGAGGAAATTTTTGTTTCGCGATTGCTGCGGCACATACTTTGAAGAAGGCGAGGGAAAAGGTTTGCAAAGAATTCCACAGTGCACGAATCATTCTCCTGGACCGGGATTCGAATCTGTCGTGAATGTCTTGAAACGTCTTTACATTGCCTCGATGCCGTACTTTTCGAGGCGACAAAGCACGCATCTCTCGTCGCTTCTCGAATCTGTGTCTCATCGGAGGTTTCCGAAAGACTCCCTCGCGAAACAAGACGAGAACCCGAAGAGGATGAGCTCATACCCTCGATCTAAATGGTGTAGGACATGGGCACGTGCCTCCTCCTGCCCTGAGGCCACTGATATCCAAACTCCCCCCTCGCCTCTATCCAACCCACGCAGGGCGTGACCCCCCCTCCCTCCCCCCGCTCGCAATCTGTGCGTCGACCGGCCGCCACCCTCGGAGAGGAAATTCCGGAGCGAAGATGGCCTGGATGGAAGAGGGGGAAGGCGTGCGCTCACCCCACATTCCCGCACAGCCCCCCACGCCCCCCCGCCGCACGTCCAGACTCCCCATCTCTGGAGCGGACACGTAAGCTCCGTCGCGTGTTTACTGCTGCAACCCTGGAGAAGTATGCAAGGGTCCCCCATGGAACCCACTCGTCCCTACTTCGCCTCCTTTGTTCCCTCTCCTTCCCCCTCCCCTGTGGATCGCCCCCCACCCCCTCTGCCCCCTCCGCCCGATTCTCCCTCGGAAGTTACAACAATTCTTTTTCGGCAATGATAACTGTGGCGGGGCCGGGACTCTGTTCTACCCTTTCCTTCTCCCCGCGCACCCTCGTCCCCCACCTCATTGCAGCATTGCATTGAGCATTGCTCAAATCAGTGTCACGTCAGACGCCTGTGTGCTGTTCAAAATCTTTAATTTATTATGAAAATATCATGAGTGGGATAAGAATATATTTTTTAAGATTTTGACATAGAAGGTATCATCTGTAAAATGTTAACGGAGCAGTGGGATAGCGCTAACGAGCAAAAAACAGAGAAACACAAATGAAACCCACATGTATGTGTTTCTGTGTGTTTTTATTCGTCCACTAGCGCAGTCTCGCTTCTCCGTTCAAATTATTATTCACATCTGTGAGGCTTTCATTCAGGATATATATATATATATATATATATATTGTATATATATAGTATATATATATATTGTATATATATATTGTATATATATATATATTGTATATACATACATACATATATCGTGATTACTTTTTACATAACTTAAGTTTCATCGATGAAGGTACACCTCACGATATTTCGTGTGAACCTTTTCGCGAATAAAGTTCCCTTAAATACGTAAAACCGTGCCATTGACATGTTGTACGAACGTCCCAGAAAGGTGGTTAGTGGTACACAACTCGTCTGTGGACTCAATATGCGCAAAATTCAAAAGACACTAGTGAATCGATTTGTAGCCGAGAAAGGAAACCTCGTGTTATCTATACTTTCAGGATAGGATTGCCTCTCCGATTGATTCGGGTTGATTACTGTGTTTATGGATTTTTTTTATATATTTAACACTTGGGCGGCACAATAGAGCACAAAAATATAAATATGAAACACATAATTGTACACATTTTAAAAACGTTTGAGCTTCTACTTTCTCTTAGGTCTTCTCCAGGTAAGACTGAAGCAGTCACACCTGGAGAAGGCCTAAGAGAAGGCAGAAAGCTCATACTTTTAAAATATGACTTTTGCGTGTTTTAATTGATGTTTTTGTGTTCTATTGTGCTGGCCAAGTATTATATTGCTCTCGTGTGTGATTCTACATTATATATATATATATATATATATATATATATATATATAATATGAGTCATATCTTATCTTCCGAAGAAGACGGAGTTCGAGTCCGTCGAAATTATCAAGATATTATTGTGAGTGTTCTTTTTATGTGTTCGCGTGCTGTGTGTTACTGTCTAAGTTATATACATATATATATATATATATATATATATATATATATATATATATATATCGACGTGCGATTACTTTCCTGGCCCCCTCTCCCGCACCCAAATCGTCCGCGTCTCTTTGAGGTTTCGGGAGGAACGCCACACCGGCCCGCGTCCTTCTTTTGTTTCACGCCCCCATTCAGCTGGAAGTCCCCTCTTGTGCCCCGCCCGCCCCCCTCGCCCCCCTCTCAACCCTCGCCCCCTCTTCGCTATCGATCCCTTTCCAGAGGCGACCGACCGCCCAACCCCAATCCCCACACCCTCCACCCACCCTCCGCTGCCGCCTCCCTCTCATCGCGTGCGAATTTTCGTCCGGAGGGAGAAAACCAACCCCCCTCTTCCCTTCCCTCTCCCTCCTCTTCATCCCACCCCCTCGGAAAAACCTCCCCTTCCTCCGCCCCACGCTTCCCCAGTGCCCTCGCCAGGTGGCAGCACTTCCTTCCGCCATTCCGGTGGTGCACCCCCGACGGGGGCGTTGGTCCGTGGGAGAGGGGGCCCTCTCCCCAACCCCGTGATGCTCGGCGAGGGCCCCCACCCGCGGATCGAGCGAAGGAATGGACGAAATATATGGTCTGCGACGTGGACCGCAAATTGTATTCAAAACGACAAGCCGACAAGTGTCCACTGCAACTTTTATTTTGCCAACCTGCAGCACGTGTTTCAGTGATAATGGGAGGGAAGGGCGAAAGAAAGTAAAAGTTGACATTGGTGGGATATTGTTATGTTATTTTTCCCGTTAAAAATACTAAATCCCGTAATAATTGCCGTTTTTGACACATTTTATATTTTGATGGGGTGTTTTTGGTCGGCTGCTAAGTATTCCTTTTTAGCGACTGTGGAGTGGGTCGCGTGATATTGAATGGGAAGAGTGTGCGTAAATCGTATGTGATGTTCAGTGCGCCACTTGGGTGGTTTCCAGGATTTTTCAATGATTTCTTATTCTTAGCGTGAATGCGTGTTCCTTACCTTGAGGGTGAACAATCGATCACTGCTATTTGACGTAGACACGGAGGAACACTATCGGTGAAAGTCAATGACGCTGAAGTTTGTCTGACATGGCGAGCGTTCCATTAAGTTAGAGCATCCCATTTACTTTCCCGAAATGTAAGACGTTTTAAAATTTGTTGTCTCCGGCGCAACTTTATGGAATTTCAAAAACATGTTGAAATTAAATGAAATTATTGACTTTGTAATTCCACATACTTTTGTGTGTGTGGAATCACAAAGTCTATGATTTAATTTCATTTTTATAAGACGATTTAGGTAAACTAAGTACGCAACTGCAGATTAGGCCGCCGTGGGTCTAATGGGAACGTCATCTTTGGCTAATGCATCCTGCAAACCCACGTATCCTGCAAACATTTCGAAATACATCTTCTTCCGGCCCGTTGATCCCTTTAGTATTCGACAAACTCTCATCAGCAAAAACTGACTTCCTTGGTTTTCTCTCTCTCTCGTCGAATTGCATCAATACGCAAAATGTACGGTCTCTGTTCAGAAACATCTCTCTAATTAATATGTCGCAATCATAAACTGGCTCTCTTAACAAGAATTATCCGAAAACGTCCCCCAAATAACGCACAAACAAAGTAAACATTCTATTCCCCAGCATTTGCCCATTTCTCAACATAACTAACTAGCAATGGATTAAATGATTCTTTTATAAACCCACTTGCAAAGGAATTCCGGATAGGGATCAAATCTAAATCAAGCAGAGCGATGGCCTAAAGCTGAGGAGAGGAAATGATCGCCGTGTTTATCCTGGAAGACACTCGAGTGTGGGGACCCTTTGGCATTCGTCCGTTTGCGGCTTCGGGGAGGCCCGCGAGTGTGAAACGCCCCAAAGTCGGAAAAAATCATAGCGATAGAAATCTGAAGGACGCCTTTGCCCTCACTGCTAAAGTCACTCCTAACATCGAATGCTTTTTTACAAGCGTTTTGAGACACGTCTGAAGAAAAACATTCGTGCTGGCATCGAAGAAAAATATACATACAGAGAGAGAGAGAGGGAGGGAGAGGGAGGAAAGTCGCTGATCCGTGTATATATTGTCACCACTGCCACTCGATGTCCACGGTATTCCCCGGGGAGGCCATGAGCTCTCGTCGAAGACGGGAGAACGAATCGAAATAGAGAAGTCTACCGCATCGTGAGTCGTGCATCTCGGGATTTAATAATGCTGCTTTGAGGCAATCCATGTCGTGCACCCGCAGGTCTCAAAAGATTGTCGAGAAAATTGGAGTGCGACAGATGTTGGGAGAGCCAAGAAGTTTCCGTCTTGCGCGTGGGAAGATGATATCGCAAGGACGGGAGGAGGGGGGAGGGGCGTCGAGCGCAGTGAAACTTGCCTCCGCCCTCGCAGAGACTTCTATTTGTTTCGCTGCTGGTGCCCCGACACCTTTCACCTCCCCCGCCCTCCTCTCGCGGCCCGCGTGTTTGTGTATGCAGATGCGCGTGTTTGCGGGGGCCTTCCAGCGGAGGCAAACAGATCAAGGCCCTGCCCCTCCATCCCCTGCCCCCTCTCTTAATTCCACGCATTTCTCGTTTAAACCGAGCTCTCCCTACACCTCCCCTCACTCTCTCTCCCTCGTAGTTAGTCGGGTCGAATGAGTATTCACTTCCCTGCAATTTGTAAAATTAGTCCGCAATGGCCTTGTAATATTCATAGATGAGGTTTAAGGGCCATAATATCACGAGAAACTGGACAGTGAAACGAAGACGACTCGTTTCATGAGCGAACGCCATGTTCACCACCTGAGGCGAACTCTTAACTGCCCACCGCCAAAAAATCAACCTTTGCGGCTTGAAATGCCGTTTTCATCGAAGGATTGAACATTGGAGTCATTGTGCATTCCTTTTCGTAATAATAATTATTTTTTTTCGAACTAAACCGGCGTAGTTCTTCACGGTGCTGGACGTGAGATACTAGAAGACATTTATTTTTAAAGGACGAAGGCAAAACTTGGCACTTTTCCACTTTTTGGTGGTGTTTTATTTAAATCAGGAGTGGAAGTTTTCAAGTTTAAGCTACAAAAAAGTTGAAAATTTCTAAGATATTTGCCCTTCAAAATGATTCATTTTAGCCTTGAGGAACACAAGCCGTTTCCACTTTGATTCTGCTTAAATTAGTCGTTTCAGACGTAACTTCGTTAGAATTGTTCCATGATGAATATTGTCAAAATAAAACTTTGTAAATCCAAATGCACATGGAAAATAAACTTTAATGCACCCAAGCTTTCACGGCGGTGCAGCATTATCAGGTGAACGCCTGGGTCGCGTTGAAGTTCATTTTTCATAAGTGGATTTATAAAGTTTCACTTTGACATTATTCATTTAATTCCGCTGTTTGAGGTTAGAATTGTGTGAAATCATGACAAAGGCTTTCTTCATGGAATTGAGATGATATTTGCTTTTAAACTGCCACCAATTTCAAAAAGAGTTAGCTATTTATAATCATTGAAACCGACTGTTTCTATTGCATTCCCATTTATCGCGGGAATTTCACGAAGTGAACTTATCGTGAAACCAGATGTTCGTCGTCTACGTCGTACAGATAGATGTTGCTTTCGTTTACTTCTTAAAAGCATACATAAGTACGACGTACCGTTTATACTGGGATATTTTTAAAAAATGTTGAAAGTCACCGTTTCTTAAAAATCGTCCCTACGTTGGCGTCAAGTTTTGGCTAGGATGGAAAGAGATCTTTGTTTAGAGGCTACCTTCACTTATGAAATTCCTTCGTAGATTCGTGTAATCCGAAGAGTTGTGAATATGAATGAAAAGACCGCGAAATCTTCGAATGACAAAAGCTGACAAATGTGGTCCTCCCAATCAATCTTCTCCTCGATTGGTCGCGATCTCCTTCGATCGTGGCGGCAGGAGGCGAACGCGAGAGCGGCCCCGGTTGCGGTTGACGACGACTCCTGGGGCGCGACGCCCGTCCACCCTTCCCCTCGGATGCATCCCCATGGCAACAGAAGTACCTCCCCATCTTCGCACGGGTAACAGGGGCAGAGGGGGGCAGGGTCCCCCCAGGACACGGCGACCAACATCAGGACACAAACACGCCCCACGTTGCCGTCCCCCTTCTCGCCGTGCTGCCGAACGGCGGCGCATGAGCGCTACACTCTTTCCAAGGGGTTACCAAAGATGTAGCAGGGGATACGAGCTGACACTAACGCAGCTCAGACCTCTAGTTAAAGGCACGCGGGTACCGTTGGCTAGGATATTTAACCAAAGTAGATATTATACCAGTACCTAGGTAACCTTACATAGTAACGGGGTAATCATAGCGCCGAATTATATTAGTAGACTGAATAAGAGCAAACATTTCGGGGAAGTTAACAGTTTATGAATGTAATGTGAAGGAATCATTTTCCTCTCGCTCGAATTGAGAGCAGAAGTATACGATACCTTACGACAATCGGAACTTACCCAATATCATTAATCACCAATCAACAATTACCCTATTGGCTGGTAATCAAATACCCCCTGCCATACGCCCACGCGGCGGCTTGCAGGGAAAGATGCAGATGTAGATGTATCGAGGGTTCCTGACTTGGATAGTGCCGATTATGGCTTTCTTCAGGAATTCGTGATTGCCACAGTATTAGGGTTAATTGGTATGTCCTCCGCAGATTTCCCTTTCAGCGGTCTTCAGCTCAACACTCTGATTTTGTCCTGGTACTTACATTACCAAAAGACGAAAAATTACCGATATGTTATACTTTCCAAAGAGAATGGAACCGACTCGTAGTTGCCTTGCCTAATGCGCCACACCGTGGCTGTCGTACGTACTGCTTAGACACTTCAGCGAAAAGAGATTTTAGAGGCTCACGCGAGTATGGTTAGAGCCGAGGGTTGGGGCTGAGAAGACGGTTGGGGGCGGGGGCTCACGTTCGAACAGCAGGGTAGCAAGTGGTGGCAGTTCATGTGGCGCCTGCGTCATTCCAGATAATATTGAGAACCCTGAAAATCACACGAATTGCCCGAAGCTGAAGACGCCCAGGGCCGCGTCATCTCGAATCGAACCCGGGTCCTCCAGTCTGAAATGAAAAGCCCCACACCCCTCCTAAGGCTCAAGCGATCACGGTAATCATCTGACATTCCTCTGAACGGTAAAAAGACAACTTGGTAGCTTCAGTAGAAACACAAAAATGTTATTTTGACTGCGTTAGCAACTTGTATTTACGGCCATCAAAATGGACGAACGACAACTTTTTCGATGCTTTCAGGTGTATATCTTTGTTAATGCCAACAGTTTCACGTTTAAACCACGCTTTACGGATTACTTCAAAGTCGTTGTTATTTCAAAAATTCAAATTTTGTGAGAGAAAGGCGCATAACTCGATAATCGCGAGCAATTTGCGATGATGAATGCATTGATTATGCACGTCTTGTGTTTTTCTGAAGCAATCAGCGTTTTTGTTGAATGGCCATAAAGTTTCGAGATTTACATTATTTAAATGTTATATGGTTTTGCACAAAAGACGACTGATGCGTCGTTGGCCACCGTCAAACTCTTTGCCAGCAGATTTTATTGGACGACGGAAGTTTTAGAATCGCTCAATCTAGAATAAATTCGAGAAACACGCGGGCATGATAAGGATTGCTTTCACAGATATTTCTGAAATTGGATATTTTCTTGAGCTTAAAAAAGCCAAAAGTTGGCGTAGAAATCGGTTTTCGAAAATCTATAAATAAAGAAAGGCTAACGACTTCAATGAATGCCGATGCTAACACTTTGTTTCCAAGGTAGAACGAATTATACTTTCGCAAAAGAAACATTTAATATAGAACGATGGGATAAAATACGAGAATGGTAACGTGTCCATTGCTGTAATCCAGTAGCATGGAATGAAGTATCCCGATAGAAGCGACCAAATGGTAATTAGGATCCACTCGGAAAATACGTTGGCAGCGGGTGGTGGTCAGGAGTAGATAGATAGAGGTCTTTATTTGGGCGAAATTGAGATCTAATGGTCCCTTCTTCCATTCAACCCTCGTTTTTAATCTTTAAAATATTCGCCGAAAGATATTGAAAAATGCTCGCAATACAAGAAGGAAATATTTTAGAAATGGCAATTAATAATGGAATAATTTGAACCGCAAATAATATCGGATTGCACATTCTGGAGTACAAGTGGTTGCGATTCCCAGAGCATCGGACCTCGATGTCCGTATCGATCTAGATGCCAGTCTTTCCCACTTGGAAATGCTCTCCAGTTCTTGTAACTGGTTCAGCGCCTCTGCAAGGGGGGAGGGACTCGCTCTGTCCCTTGATGCGTGGTAGGGGCGGGGAGAGGAGGCCACGCCCCCCCACCACCCTTCTGAACTGCCCCCTCTCCCAGCACCCCCCCTTTTTCCTCCCCCGCGCCAGGTCTCCCTCCGAGGAAACTTTTCACCCACCCCTTTCCGCCTCTATCTCTCTTCCTCCATCCCCTCCTGCTACTTAAACAATTTAATTACATTCCGTCTTGCATTTTGATTGAATTTTAATTGGCGGAATTTCCTCCTCCGGTGTATAAACCCAAGCAGCAAGACTCCGCGGGGAGGGAGACACTTGGCGGGCGATGCCAGAGGTTCCTTCCGGATGGCAGGGAGGGAGTCTCTCTCCTCTCTCTCCCCTGCCCCCCCCCTCACTTGCCCCGAGAAGTCTTCATCTTCAGATTCCCGGACACGGGTGCCTCGTGGTGCCGAATCCGGGGGAGCGGTGAGAGACCATCACCTGGGGGCTGTGGCAAGCGGGGTAATCCGCAAATAAGATTTATTTAGACCTTAGCCTTGAAAGCCGCCGCAAGGGAATGAGGCACGGAGTGTCACCGACCATTCATCTGTGGTCGATGATTCACGGCATGCGGGAGGTTGTTCAAAGTTGTTCTAATTTATGTTTCCTTTTGTTCTGCTAAAACCGCTCAGAAGAAATACGTTTCCAAACGTCACCTTCGGCAGTAGACTTCCCTACTAACATCCGTTTGTGGTCACGCCTATGAATGCTACTTTGTCGATATTCGTATTCAACCGGTTAAAGTAGGTGTTAGATGGGGAAAGCCTATGCAACGTCACAGCGGCACAATTCTTTGCCTCTTCTTATAAAACACAACCTGGTGTCCAACTTTACAATAAGCTCCTCTTCAATTCCAAATACTTCCTTCCTTCTTTCATTCCGTCCAAAATCCTATTCCTGCCCTTCCTTGTTTGCCTAACATTCCCCCCTCTATTACAGTCTTCAACATCCAACTTCCTACCAATGCGTCATTCCAACTGCCTACCATTTCACCTTCTCCATTCTTCTCCACACCCACATTTCAAAAGCCTCCAATCGACGTCTATCCTCCTGCTTCAAGGATCACGTTACAGCGCCGTATATAACTAAGCCCTATATCAAGACTTTAATGAGAGTCCTTATAACTTAATAACATCCTTACTCAACGTCCCTGTCATCAATTCAAAAAAACTTTAATTCATCAGTCAAAAATCCTCCAAGATAAGTATATTGTTCCACCTGCTTTATTTATGAACTTCTATTTTAAAATTAATTTTCCTCATTATACATTTATTCTTTCTAGAAAACTGTATAGTTTTTGTTTTCCTTATGTTGTTTGTCATCGTACACCTATCGCAACGACTATCCAAAACGCTCAGCAATGACTGCAACCCCTTTGCTGACTAGCTATCTAAAGTTTGATCATCCGCAAATCTACTGATTTAAATCGGTCTGTACCGACCGTCAATCTCTCTCCGTTCCCCACTCGCACCTGAGCAGTCTGAGGCATGTACAGGTTGCGGATCAGTCTCCTGTCCATCCAATCCATTCCTATTTTCTGCAATACACGCATTAACTTTCCCAATTCACTCTATCAAACGCTTTTTCGAAATCTACAAAACAGGCAAATACGTCCTGATTGTATTTTATATTACTCTCACTTAGTGATCTCATTACTGCAATGGCATCACACGTACCTCTTCCTTTCCTGAACCCAAACTGATCATCCCCTAAGTAATCATTTGCCTTACTCTCTATCCTTTAATTGATGATCTTGAGGACCACTTTCTTTGTTATTTCTTCCGCCTAATCCAGTGTTTATATTCTTACATTTCCTTCCCTCATCTTTCTGTTATCTATTTTGTCTATCTCCTCCATAATCCGTTGTTTTCTCGTCCTTTTCCCATTTAACGTTCCTATAGTTTATTTTGCGGCTTTTGATATCCTTTTTTGTAAATGCTACCATATTTCCTCGATAGAGTTCAGCTTCCTGTCCTTAAATATGACTTTCTCTACATCCCACAGGAACTTATTCCTTGTCGATCCCGTTGGTGTGTTTATATTACATTTTCGCAACCATCCGTCCTATTTTATACTCTTGAATCCGACGTTACATTTCATTACTACAAAATTTTAGTCAGGGTCCTTTATCCGCTCACGAGAAATGTCCGATTTCATCACGCTGTTCTTAATTCTCTGCCTAAACATGATATGGCTGATATATTTATGAATCCCCTGGTATTTTCCATGTATACCTACGTCTGCTGTTGCGTCTAAACCTAGTTTTGGTGATTATCAACCCCTTTCTCGAGCAGAAATCTATTGCATTGTCCATGCGGTCAGTTCTTGCTCCTCCCCCAACACCACCATTAATCGTATGCACTATCGACTACTTCTGGGAATTCGTTAGGAATCATTTTCGCCTGCATTAAACTTGCCCCACCAGGAAGCCCTAGGGTTTCAACGGTGCGAACTGAAAGTTTCATTCAAAGACATTTCAAGTACTTGCAATCCCAAGCTGTAGCTGTGAAGAAAGCGTCAAGCGTCGCCTCGCTTCCACCTGAGAGCAACACTAGAGCGTTAAGCAGGAAGATAAGTTAAATTCTGTAAGTAGTCCGTAGACCTGGAGGCGAGTGGAATTTGGTTTCAAAATGGAATTACGAGTGGGAAATACATAAATGCAAAGAGAGGCGGAACCTCACAGTTTACACCGGAGTGGCTCTCTGGTTCTCTTCATCTTTCGGCCGTCAGACTAATCCGCGTCGTCTTACATTCCTAGGGGTTGCACCTAGAACTCGACTGATGCACGTCGCGAACCCGGAAGACGCTGCAGTCTTTGAGCGGAGGCAGACCTGGGGGTATCCGTGGTTTTAATCCAATCCGCGGCTAGGGAATGCGTAATGAGGCCTTTTAATGTCTCCCTCTGACCCTTTCCCCGCTCCTCAGGGCACCAATCTCACGTGCCAAATATTCTACTTTGCGGGTTGCTCGCTCGCTCCTGCATAGGACGGAGGGCCGGTGGCGAGTTGATGATGGCCTAATAACACGCGTGTTAATAGCAATTAAAAGTAAACTTCCACTCATGCAGTGCACTATTAAAATTATATGTTAATTCTGCAACATGTTAAATTTCAATAAACACGATGACACATGAGCTTTAGTTTCTAAGGAGCTACTTCAGTTACTTATTTTCAAAGCGTTTGCCTTAAATATTCTACTATGTTAAATATATACTATGTTACGGCTAAAGTAAATTAAACTTTCAATTTGAACTTTTTGAAGGCATATTTACTTTAAAAATCTACAAGCAACTAATTTGGAATGTTTACAAAATTTATTTCTTGGAAAATTACCGTGGAAAATGCATCGGTCAAGAGAGGGCATTCCTGTGAACGCACAATCTTCCTTTTCTATGACTTTGCAGCGCAAATGAATCAAACATTACTTTTCGTCACTCGGTCCTAGTGAGTTTTTAACGTTACAGTTAGTGAAATTATTTTCCAGTAAGTAACAACCCAATGCCATAGTAATTGTCAACATATGGGTTGTCATAACATGCATGTAACATCGTAATGTGTAGTCTGGTCGCAAAAGGACATCTAGTCAATCGTCTCCATATATTCATCGTCATCATGAATCTCTCTTCGACCACACCATTCAACATTCATGACTCCCTCGGTCTGCTACCCGTTCCTCTCTCTCCATCAAAACATCCGCATTCTTCTCTCACAAGCCTCCATCCTGGGTGATTCGACTCTCGATTATTCTTTTCTGGATGGACAAAACACCTTAGAACCCTTCCTTCTTCCTTGTCAATCACCAGTGCGAAGCCAATCACATTTTTTCATAACCCACTAACATTATATCTCTCATATCAATATTATGATGATTGAAATCATGATTGATTAATAAAGAACGGTTAGTAGCAATTTTCCACTAGATAAGATTTATTGTTCGACCGGGTTTCAATGTAATTCATCATATTCGGGTACCAAAATGAAGTGAAGCGCCGCCTTATCTTTTATATCCCGGGAGGGGAGGGAGTGGATGGGACAAGAGGGGGGGAGGCTGGAGAGGGGAATGGTTGCCATAGGAATACAATGTTTGAAACATGTTAATGACAGTACACAGAGTTTCTGAGTTCCTCTTGGGTGATCAGCGTCCATCACCTAGCGGCAGCAGGGACGACGTCAGGCAAGGGGTGGAGGGGGGTGGAAAGGAGGGAGGGGGAGAAGAGAAAGGTTGCCAAAGGATTGCAAAATACAATGTATGTATAAGACGGCACTTGACTTCATTTTGGTACCTGAAGGTGATGTAATGCATCGAAACCCGGTCGTGCTATTAAACTCATCTAGTGGAAAATTGTTACTATCTTTATTTTATTATGTTCAAATTCCACCACATCATGTCCAAAACTACTCACTTTGATGATTGGCTAAAGCTGAAATTCCTGTCTTTAAGTGATTTCAGCCAGTTAAAACCGCAAATACCTTGGGTAGAGCCCAACATTATGCCTATGAACTTTGCACGTTAGCAGGGTATCAAGGGGGGGAGGTTCTTTTCCCTGTACCCCCCGTGGTTTCCTAGGAGGTTACTCTGTTACCCGAAAAATCACCCGGTTTGGGTACAGTCGAGTGTGCTCAGAGAGTCGTGTCCTGGAATTGAACCCGGGTCAGTCTACCCTCTGGCCAAACTTGCCCCTTTCAGCGCAAAGTATGACTAATTTACGAACAGTAGTTGTAATTCTTACAGAATTTATATCGGAGTAGTTTAGGGTTTACGGGAGATTCATGAAGAGATGGGAAGTTAATTGATTGTTCAGGTTTTTTAGAATTACATAAAGCAAACCCTAGACTAAGAACCAATACAGTGAAAGTTTCTTGTCCATTTATCTCCAATATGTGTGACGCCATTCTTCTCTCGGAAAGTTGTAAACCTGTACTTACTCGAGTCAAGATTTGCGACTCTCCCTTATTTGGCTCAGCGAAAAGTGGTGACTCTCGGAGTAGTCAACCAGACACTCACCTGGAAAGAAGAGGAAACAAAAATGAGGACCGAGACATTCAAAGTTATCAGAAAGAATATGAATAGGTTTCAAAAAACGGAAAACCTTTCAGTTGCGAACATTTGTTGAATAGAACTTTCACACGAACCATTGAACGACGACGTGTCACTTGGTTGCGAACCCTCGGCGTTGGTACGACTGTTCATGGGCGTTGAGGGTGCGGTGCCGCGAGGAAAAATCAAAGCAGGTGAGTTGGCAGCAGCATCGTATTTAGAAGGCATCCACGGGTGAATAAAACAGCTCTCTCTCTTTCGTTAATTAGAGCGAAGATATCTGCCAGCAATGTGGGACGCATTCCAGATGACTTTGATTCGAGTGGTCTCTCCATGGCTTCGATGAAATTAGGACAGAATACAGAAAAGTGCATTCCCCCACTCGTGTTAACAGCTTCTAATTTTCAGAAAATAAAGCGTGATGCGCGCACAACTACTCCGTATTCCGGGAATGGAATACTTCACTGCATGTTGGCTGACTAGTATGATGCCTATTTGGGAGGAAATCAAGTATCATTTCTTTCTCAACTTTATTGAGATAATCCGCGTTTCACAATTCATTCATTTATTTTAGTTCCCTTCAAACAACCACTAATGTGTGTGGCAGAGGGTGAATACACACCAGAACATTTCTACCCGAATATGACCCTAACCCGGTCGGACATTGTTTTTCTTATCCCTCATCGTTCGTGGAAAAATGACATCTTAAATCTAATTGTTCTACATTTGAAGTCTCTAATTTTATTGACATGATATCTCCTACCTTAGCACAATGGGAGTAATAATACATTTTCAACATCACTGCTAGAGGGACCTCATTCCAATTCATGCAAGAGCTTCAATCTGTAATTTAACCTTCTCTCTATTGATTGAGTCCCAGCCTAGCTCCCCTTATATTTTGGATACGCTATTCAGTTTATCGTAACGTTTTGCAAGTCTGGTTTCTCTACGCTGCACGCGATCCAATTTGGCAATCAATCCAACATCACGAGGATCCCATATAGTATACTCGCAGCATATTCTAAATGAGGCCTAACCAACGGCAGATGACATTTCTCTTTGACCTTTTCGTCATATTTACTATCTAATCCTCTTATAAAAATCCTAATTTTTTGTCATTTTTTTCACATTCCCCCTAATATATGTTTCACCCAGGAGAGGTCGTGAGTGAGGGTAACACCTAGATATTTAGAGAAGGCGCCTCCAGTTCGCGGCACACTTCTCAATAGTTTTCATCTCCTCCCCAATGGCTTTTCGTGATGAGGTGAATGTTGGTGAATTAACACTTCATTTCAATTACGTCTCCCACCAGGATGTTAAAATATTTCCATGTTATTTGAGCTTTTTTTCTGAATATTTTCATTTTTTCCCTTTCCCTCCCATATCCTCCCTTAACACTTATCCTTCCCACCTGGTGCTTGCACCCCCTGTCACACACCTTTTTGGTGGATCGCGGGCTATTTATAAAGTTGTAGATTAACTATAGGAAGTCCAGGTGGAAAGAATTGTAGTGATAGATCAAGGGTGATTTATAAGAAGCAGGAGCTAAGGAAGACGTTCGCACGAGGAGCAAATGTAGAAACGAAGAGATCTGGTTGCATTGGGAAGTTGCTCATACTCGTACGTACCAACCCTCGGATTGGTGAACAATAATGATGATGTGGCACTCCTGTCACTGGACAGTGATTCAGGTCAATCCCTTTGGCACGATTCGTAAGGATCACAACATGAATAGTGAACAACACGCGAAGAAATTAACTCCAATACCTCAGTGAGGACTCCCCAATCCCAGTGAGTGATTTACAACGGGACATAAACCGGATAAGACCGAGGAATCGTAGATTGGACTGCCTATGCCTCACTCAGGAGGGAGGGGTTAAGAAGTTGAAGTGTGTCTACTGCGGCCGGAGAGTCAGCATAGCTACAGGCGACCAACGTTAGAGCTATTTAAAAATTTCATTTTTCTCAAATAATGATTTCAGGAACCGCAGTTGTCATCGACAGCATAATTGCTTATGATATATTGTCTTGTCTTTTAACATTTTTAAAATTTTAACTGCTCTTTGCATTTGTCTTCGAGAATGTTAGTATTATTTCTAAACCTAGTTATTTACAAATTTCGCCAAATTCCAAGTAATTGTGGGCGATGTCGCCACAGTAGCTTTTAACGGAATCATCCATTTGTGTGCGTCACAATGCAACAACTTCATGGCGTGAAAATCATTCGCCGTGACTGGTTTCGTCACAACAGCTTGTTCCTTCAAAGCCCCCACAATTTCGGAGTTTAAGAGGACGAAGCATCAGGCCAGCAGCAGCTGCGGGCGAGAGTGAAGTTCACGGTATCGGCCGCAGTACTGCGACGTGGAAGGCAACGGGAAACCGACGCATTATCCTTTCTGGAAAATGCAGCCTGGAATTCAAATAGAGTAGAATGTGGTAGCTGCAGAAAACCAATCCTGGAATTGAAATACTGATGATGATGAAGAGGACGACGCCTTGGCGGATTAACGAGCTGAAGGCTGGACATCGAGGGATCCGGGTTCGAATCCCAGTCAAGACGAATGAGTTTTTCACTCTGAAATTGTTGCAATCCAAATTTCGTGTTACATGACCTCGCAGTCAGTTCATATCCTACGAAAATATGTGATGCGAATAAATGCATACTTGGTGTTGAATTACTGACCGTAATGCATCCTAGAAGTGGCTAGAAGTAAAGGCACCATATAGTTGGAAATTAGACGGTTGGTCGGGGAGGTGGGTGGAGGGGCATATTTTTGTCGATTGCGTCGTGTCGCCATAATTTCATGACATTCGGGATAATAAGAAAGCTGCGAGGAAAAAAAGGAAGGGTTCAGGAATGTTTGCAGAGTGATTTAACTCGGAATGGACCACTGATAATTGCCGTGGCTTCAGCCGTCTGTCCCTGAGCGCGGACCTTTTCCTGTTGGAGCACTCGAGTTCACGCCAGTCATCTCAGGATCATCTTTAGGATGATGGCTCCGCGAGGTGCTTTTGGTCTTGACTCAAAATCAGAGCGCACAATCATCCTCATTCTCATCATTCTCAACCCAAAATGGCGACGTCGTAGTGCTTAGCTGATCCAAACCCCTTGCCAATTCGACCGAAGGCTCGGGAATGAGAGCACATTAGTTTTTCCACCCATGCGGTGAGCATCAACTCCGAAAACACATCCCAGCTAAGCCCAAGCACTGTTTATACTTCCATGGTGTTCACTATTTCTATCCTACTAGATTAGGATTAGTATTTTTTGTATCTCCAGTCTTTCGTTTGATTTTATCATCTGGAAAATGGCGCCCTCTGGTACCCCACACTTTGGATATCGTTACAACGTGAATTTATTCACTAAAATACAAGTCGGAAATTTTCGCAGTGGTTGTTCATTATTGGATTATTATTAGTGAGGATTTATGCAGAGTTGTTTTTTTAAAGAATGTTTTCTTTTTTCTGTGTGTTGATTTATCTTAATCTCCAACGTTTCGATTCCCCTGTTGACCGAATTATCAGGAAAGTGATAATTTACTCCATCCATTAGTGATAAGATATTTTTCGGCAGTTAATCAATATTTTTCATTTATGTTGATGAGCGAGTTTAATGATAGGGAAGAGAAGCGTAATCCGCGATTCGTGCGAATCTTGAACTGGGCGTCACACGAGGAAGACCCCGGAAGTAATCGCGGGAAAGAACCAAGCATGTTGGAAGCTCCGCAGCAGCGAGGCCCGATAGACATAAGAAGCCTCCCTCCCTAATATCCCCATCGGAATCCACGTAAATGTGTATACCTATAGGTGCTCGTATATATGCGTGCGTGTACATATATACATACACATGTGTATATTATGTACCTATGTGTACACGTACAGGAAAAGGTTTTCATACATACTCGTATGTGTGTGTGTACGTGTGAGTAGATTCACACGAGGGGTCGCCCATTAATATCTCTCGCCCGCCGGTAAGAACTTAGTCGCCTTCAACGAAGGCCCAAGGGTTTCTTCGGCGTTCCATTACCCCTTCACACTGCCGCTCCCTCATCCCTTTCTCTCGCCCCCCCCCCCCGCCTCCTGCACCGACACCCTCCCCATCCACAGTCATGGCGGCCACCGCAACATGAGGCAGCTCCCTCCGCGCGATTTCCGAAGGGAATAGGGGAGTGGGGGAGAAGAGGGGGAGGAAGTGTTCCCTCGGGGGAGGGGGGCATAGGCCCACTCTCATGCATGCATCCCCTGGCGCTGGGGCGAAAGTCAAGAAGGCGGCGGTGTGCGCTGGGACGAAATGGGACATCGTCTGACTAATTTGTACCTTCTCGCCGAATTCACACACTAGAGTATTGAAAGAGTGTTGGACGTGTTTTTTTACCTTCAGTTCGCTGAAGACGGTCACTTTGTGGCCAAAACACGCGTGTTCGACGCATATCCTCGTCTGCGCTCTACTTAGTTTCAGAATCACCCACAAGTAGGGCTCTTTGATTGTGTGTTTCTTGAGTGCTAGTGTGTATGATTGATCTGTGCTCGTCCTTCGTGGACAGTCACAGTGGATGTACTTTTTGAACGCCCTGGTACCTTTAACAGGGTCTTCGCTACAGCCTCGTGAAGGATTACATTTCCACCTAGGATGTTTAACGGGGTCTCACAGCCTCGTGAAGGATTCCAGACAGGATAGTGTGTGTGTGGCTGTGTGCGGTCCCTGGCGTGGATGAATTTCCCGTAAACACCACCACAGAGGGTATTCTTGGTCGAGAGGTTGTGTTTGGTCTCTTTCGTGGTTCCCGCGAAAACCAACACAGCAATTAGTCTGACGAGAGTTGCGACTGTTTATTACGGCCATTGGAGTTTGTCCCGCCTTATTATTTTTAACTAGAGTATTCTGCGAGGGCTATTCAGAAAGTAAACCAGAAAGTAAACTCCGATATACAATAAAAAATCCATTGAAATAAAACAGAAAATTTATTATTTTTATCTCAAAACTACATACTATCTACTACTTTATACATTTTCGCCAAATAGTTTTTAACATTTGTTATATCTATGAAATAGTGTACGAATTCCCTCGGCATAAAATTCTACCACCTAAGATCGCAGCCAACCAATGACGGCATCTGTTGAAGTTCCTCATCGAGATGAGCACAAGACATGCTTAGCAGCCTAACTTTTCAGTCGTGTTTCCATGCAACAGAGTCGTAGAAATCTGTAGAAAACTTTCTTATGGATTCAAATATGGTAAAACACAGGTTTTCACGCACTCTTCCGTCAATTGTCAGATGCAGTACGTTATGTTCACCATAGATGGGGGGCGGCCACTTCTGTTATCATCAGCATGGAAATTTGTCTGTTCACTCTTAAACGAACGACAACACTAACCCACAACTCTTATTACTATTTAAATACACAAGGACAACTCCTATTACATTTGGTCCGTACAGAGCACAAATTTCCCAAATTTGATCGAAACAGTATTTTCTTCCCTCATCTTTGAGCTTTCATTTTCTCATAGGCGGTTCATTGAAATCCTCCTCATTCAGGTTGTCGTCCCTCCATCAATGTCCGTTCGAAGGATTCGCGAGCGCCGACTTCAACCGATAAATGAACTCTCGTGGGAGAGTGTGCGCGCGATATGCCATTGCTTTATGTGCTTTTAATGGAATCGGTTTTAATTTCAGCGCCTCCGTTTAAAAATTAGGTCGCAGATGGAGCATGGATCGGGGCTGGCTAATCTCTCTTAAAATCCCATTTTAAACCCTTCGTGTTCGTCAAAATGGCGTACGCGGGCATCCATTTTTCCCATTACGCACCACAAGATAAGGCGAAAGTGATTTCGCTCGGCGGGAAAGTTGAGACGTTGAAAGGCGGGAGAGGGGGGGGAGGAGGAGGGGAGATAAAAAAAGGAGGAGAAGGAGAAGAAAGCGAAGCGATTAGGTCCACTTTGTTTGCTCGGTCGGAGAGAGGACACGTACAAATGTGCGCATGCGCATGAAGGAGCGGTCTCATTTGCGGAAAGATCTCCTCGCCACCCTCCACTAAACACCACAGAAAATTATTTTATGCATTTCTTCCTCTCTCTCGGGGGGAGGGAAATCACGAGTCGCGGCGGTGTGGTGGAGGTGATCGGGGATGCAGATGAGCTTTTTACGAGGGAAATGGGGTGGTAGGGTCTTTACCGTGGCGAGGGTTCGCTCTGAGGGGATGATTTTGGGTTATCGACGGTATCGACGGTGTGGGGGGGGGGAGAGATAAGGGGTTGGGGGGGGGTTAGGGTCGTGCGGGGTGGAGACCCTCGTCGCCAGCCGAATCTGCAAACCAGAAAATGGGCGAAAGGAGTGGCGTGGAGGGAACTGCCTAGATGGCGCGATAACAGTGCTCGCCAACGCGGACTTAACAGCAGTTTACGCCTCCGCCAGGGTGAGCGTGGGGGGTGGTTCCCTTAATGTCCTGCCCCCACCCTCTCTCTCCTTTTAAAAGGCATTCAGATGGAATTGTGCGCATTTTTTCCGACCCTGCCCGACCAACGCCTCCTTCCTTCCTCGCTTGAATCGAGTTACTTCGCAGTTTAATTTGCACCTCCATTCCTGCTTCCTCCCCGTCCGACCACCCACACCCGACCGCACACAAACACACGGCCCATCCCGTGACCCAATCCCTCCTCCCCCGCGACAATAGGAGAAAGGGAATGGATAATCAAACGGAAGTGTCTCCGCTTTCGAATGGGGCAATGGCCATTCCTCTATCCCATTCGAACGGAGCCTCATATTCACCGCCGCAGCGAGGATGAATTGCTTTATGAAGTGTTCTTACCCATCTCAGGTAAGCACCTCGGGTTTGATGCTTGACCTCGCGTCTTTAGTATTTTGTTGGGCAAGGATGCTACCACGGTCGCGATCGTTTACAGAAGAAGCCGATTCGACCGAATTGGCGTTTATCCTGTCGGCTGCCACACTAATTTCTATCTCCGTACACTACACTATCTCCCTTCGTACGCTCACTGCACAAATGCATCACCTCATGGTTTTGCCAACCCAACGCGATCCGACCCGAACCCAACCAACAGAAAAACTGAAGGGGTTAGAATTTAATTGGCAAAAAAACAACAATCAATCTCCATTCACGAAAACCACTCACTGACAAAATTTGACGGTTTTTCACACTCGTGAAAATTCACGGTGGAAGTCTTCTTTGTGGAAATGTGAATTATTTCCTTGAGCCATGTTCACAGTGAGCTCAATTTTTTTACTGTAATTTATCTATGGATTTGGTTTATTAGTCTAAAAATTTGATGATGTTAAAAAAAATAAAAGCCTGAGGCAAACCTAAAGTGCTGCTCTTTACTGCTGTATAGAATAGTAGTATTTGCGTTTCTAAGCTGAACACTGTGAAAAAGAAATTGTCTTCATCTTGATCAGTATCATAGTGGTGAAATGAAGATTTCTATGTCAACATCTTTGCTATTAGGTTAAATGTTACTTTCGAGTTGCTCGGAAAGGCAAAGCTTTGGGGCGGGGGGAGCGTCTCTGCGCTTGGGAACGTGGTGTAAGAATGCGAATTCCAATCACCAATGTGCATGGCACACTCCGTTTAGTGTGACGTCTTAATCTCTTATTTTAATCTCCCTGATCAGTTCGGTCTTGCGAGGTCTGAAGTGCTCTGATGGTGAGCTCATAGGATTTTTGCCTCATTTCAGCTCATTATTAAAACGCAGATCACATTCGCGCATGGCTTTCCAATGCAGCAGAACTCCGATTATCCGAATCAATCGGGACCGGACCCCGTTCGGATAATTGGAGTTTTGTCCGAAGGAAGGGTCTATTCAAAGGAAACTACAAGAAAAAGCTATGTATTAACTAATTCAAAAGGAGTGTCCCTTTGGCATGTTAACCGTCACAATTGTCATAGCTTTTTCGCTGAGAATCGGACCTGAAATAGGGTTTCCCATAGAACGTTGCTGCAAGAACCACTTGGAAAAGGCATCTTCTAAAACTTTGTTTGTTGCTGTTTTCATTGATTTCCTCGAAGAACTTCCATCTTTATTTTGAAGGACTGACACAAAATTCACAATCGTAGGTTTGTTCTTTTTAATGTCCGAAATCGTTGATTGTCCAACACCGTCAATTGCCAACCTTCTGCCCGTAACTCCCTCATTAACCGATTGATTCTCTATGATTTTGAGTTTGTCCGCTAAAGATAACACAACACGTTTTCTCTCTTGGAAGCCATGGTGAACAATGAAACGCGCTCTCAAAGAAAACGACAAATCGGCGCATAAAAAAAACCCCACATAATCAACAAGCAATCAAGCAACAAACAGTGAGTGGCAGACTGGCGCCCGTAGCCACACTCACCCCTCCCTCCTGGCCTGGGCCTATTCGGTTTCTATAAACATGTACAACGTGAGACGGTGCCTAAAGCGATTCGGATAATTGGAGTTCTACTGTAATGTCAAATGCTTTCATTTCGTTCGAAGCCATTTTCATTGTGTCGATGGCTTTCCCTTTGTCTCTCGTTCGATCCTTAAATATTTCTGCGTGGGTGACCACGCGCACCAGATCTATCCAATGAAGTGTAACAAAGGTAAAAGAGCGGAGCTCTTTAAATATTCTCCACAATACGAGGCGTATTCTTAACGTAAGTACCGTTTGCTTATATTTAAATATTGGCGCTTCAGAACACAGTTTTGCTCCTGCAGCGCCATCTACTGATTCATTGAGAAGCTATAGCAGCATTTTTTTTGTTTCAGAAGTCGTTTGCTTGTCCGTGCATGCAAACGGCAATGTCCGCGACAATCGTTGATCCCGCCAGCTGTGAAGTGCGTTCTGTCATACGATTCTTGTATGCAAAAGGATTGTCGGCTGCTGAAATTCATCGGGAATTATGCCTAGTTTATAAAACTACAGTTATGAGTGAAGGAAAGGTTAGACAATGGTGCTGTGATTTTAAAAATGGACGAACAAATGTCCATGACGAAGAGCGAAGTGGTAGGCCCAGTATTCTGACCGATGAAATTGTTTCGCAAGTGGAACAAAAACTGCGATGTGATCGTCGATTGACGATTAATGGCCTGGCTGAACAATTTCCTCAACTTGGACGCACTACTGTCTACAATATTGTTACGGAAAACCTCGGATACCACACATTGCGTGCAAGGTGGGTACCGAAAATGCTCACCGACCACCACAAAGAGCAAAGAATGTCCAGTGGACGAGAGTTTTTGGGTCGTTGGGAACTCTTTAAACCACCCACCGTACAGTCCTGACCTTACACCCAGCGACTACTTCCTCTTCTTGCACTTGAAACGGTGGTTCGGTGGACAACGTTTCGAAACCGAAGAGGAACTCAAGAACGAAGTTGTCGATTGGTTCAACTCTCAGGCGGCGAGCTTCTATGCAGAGGGGTTAAAGAAGCTGTTGCAGTGGTACAAAAAATGCTTAGAAGTGAACGACGATTATGTAGAGAAGTGAAGTAGGTTTGTAGTTAACTAAAAGTGCCAATAAAATGTGTTTCATATGAGTATAGTTTTTCCGGTGACCAAACGGGCCTTACTTTATGAACACGCCTCGTACAAGAAAATCGGACTCTGCAGTTGCACCTTAATAAATTATTTATGATTGAGGAAACATTGTCGAAAATAGTGGTTAGTTTTGTATTCATCGATAAATATCCATTTGATAATGTTCACCTCTGTTGAGCAGTTTAATATAATCGTACATTCCTATTAAAGTAATTATTTCTTATTGTAGTGCCCTGCAAGCAACCGCTAGGGTGTGTGGCAGGGGGTGAACACACACCAGACTAAATTGGATCCGAATATTTTTACCCCTACCGCAGTCGGACCTATTCTGATCCCTTATAATTCATGGAAAAAAATTAAATGCTAAATGTATTTGTTCTACAGCTAATATCTCTAATTTTATTGGCGTGATCTCTCCTTCCTTAGTACGACGGAAGTATTAATAAATTTTTAATTTCACTGCTAAAGACGCGTCCTTCCAATTCATATGCAAGAGCTTCAATCTGTAATTTAACCTTCGCTCCACTGAGTGATTCTCAGCCTAGCTCCTATAATATTTTGGACACGCTACTAAGTTTATCATAGAAACGTTTTACAAATCTAGCTCCTCTACGCTGCACGCGTCCAATTCGGCAATCGATCCAACTTCGTGAGGGTCCCATATACTAGCAGCATATTCTAAATGAGGCCTAACCAGCGACAGATCACATTTCTCTTCGATCGTTTCATAACATTTACCCTTCTAAAGCGTTTATACAAACCTCGTATACATAATAAAATGTCCAGTTTCAGTATCAATAGGTTGTCAATAGATGCACATATACATATTAGACGTATATCTTTTTGATACTTTTTCTAATAGTTTTCTCTAGTCTTCACAACCCTTTCCTGATTTTCGTCAAAAGAGTGTCGGACGGCCCAGATGAGAGAGGGCTTGCACTCTTCCTCTGCGAGCGGGCGCCGCCATCTCCCTCCCTCTTCCCGGGGAAATGAGGCTGTTTCGGTATTCATTAGCGCCGCTTCACGCTCGTGTGCCCGCGGGTTAAATTGCGAATAGCGAGCGAGGTGGCGGAATCCACGTTCTCAAGGAGGTTCGCCCGAGGGAGGCGTGCTCACGCGGAT
Source organism: Hetaerina titia (assembly GCA_037158775.1). NCBI lineage: Eukaryota > Metazoa > Arthropoda > Insecta > Odonata > Calopterygidae > Hetaerina > Hetaerina titia. The sequence goes on along the minus strand of CM073771.1, from coordinate 121,681,895 downwards.
CGCCACCTTGTAAAAGTGAAGGCGCCGGCGCCTGCTTTTGTCTCGTTATTGCTTGGGCGTCGGTGGGAGCAGCTCCTCTCGCGACCGCACCGCCATTCAAAAATTTCGACCCTCGAGGCGAAATAAAACGGCATCTTATTGGGATCCGTTGTGACAAGTGAACATAAAGAGGTTTTTTTGGGTACTTTTATCAGGATTGTTTTTTTTTCATTCTATGAACAAAATAAGGTGTTCGTCAAGTAAGGTTTCTTATCGGCTTCTTCCGTATTCCCGCGTTGTCTCAGAGTCAACAATGCGGGTCGAATAAAACAGTTTCTGGCGTAACTTGGTGGAAAATCTTCATTTTGATATTTGAAAATTAAACAACGTGGCTTTTCCACTTAAAATGTTTTATTCTCACATCCTAGGTTTCATTCTAGTATAACATAATCAGGTATATAGTATATATCGTATAGCATCATCAGTATAAATCGCCATTCAATGTATATATTATTAAATTATTAGGTAATCTACCGTTTAAGGTAGGTTTTTGGATGGACACAACTATCAAATAAACATTTTGTGACTCCCCACCTAGCAAACTAATCTATATCAGGTCCCTCTTCATCTCGGTGTACTTCTTCCTTCCCTCCATCCCGTCCAACATCCCTATCCTGTTCCTACCCTTACCTCGCTTGCCCAAAATTCTCCCCTCTATTACCTTCTTCAACATTCCACTACCGCTCAATACGCCTTTCATCCATTTTTCCTGCCTCCATAGGATTTCTCTCAACAAACCCCTCTCCTCCCCCACCATTTCTAGTACTTCCTCATTTGTTTTCCTTTCGGTCCATTTCACCTTCTCCATTCTTCTCCACACCCACATTTCAAAAGCCTCCAATCTACGTCTATCCTCCTGCTTCAGCGACCACGTTTCCGCGCCGTACATAGCCACGCTCCATATTAGAGTTTTTACGAGTCTTGTCTTAACATTCATACTCAACGTCTCCGTCATCAATTCCCTCCTTGAGAAAGCCTCCTTGCCTAGCGCAATTCTTCTCCTTACGTCCCTACCACTTTGACCGTATTGGTCCAAAACACTTCCGAGATATGTAAACTGCTCTACCTGCTCTATTTTTTCCCCTCCTATTTTAATGTTTAACTTAGCCTTTTTCTTTCTAAAAAAATCGCATAACCTTTGTTTTATTAATATTTATTCTCATCCCATATTTATCGCACTGAACCTGCAATTCACTCAACAATGCTTGCAACCCCTTGGCTGACTGAGCAACTAATGCTTGGTCATCAGCAAACCTAACCGATTTTACGAATTCCCCTCCGACTTTCATTCCTACCTCCAGTTCTTCCCATGCCTCTTTAATCATTTCCTCTATATATACGTTGAAGAGCACCGGTGACAATGGGCAACCCTGCCTTACCCCTCTTCCTAACACCGCCCATCCGGACTCTCCGTTCCCCACTCGCACCTGAGCAGTCTGAGACATGTACAGGTTGCGGATCAGTCTCCTGTCCCTCCAATCCATTCCTATTTTCTGCAATACACGCATTAATTTTTCCCAATTCACTCTATCAAACGCTTTTTCTAAATCTACGAAACAGGCAAAAACGTCGAAATTGTATTCTATATTTCTCTCGATTAGTGTTCTCATTACTGCAATGGCATCACGCGTACCTCTTCCTTTCCTAAACCCAAACTGATCATCCCCTAAGTAATCATTTGCCTTACTCTCTATCCTTTTGTTGATGATCCTGAGAATAACTTTAGCTGCGTGGAATATCAAACTTATTGTTCTGTAATACTCACATGATGTGGCCTTTGCCTTTTTTGGAATAGGAACTAACACCGATCTCACAAAATCTTCCGGCCAGATTCCTTCTTCATAGATACTACGAATCAGTCATAAAGGGCCTTCTTCCCGCATTTTCCTAAACATTTCAACAGGTATGTTGTTCACCCCCACGGCCTTATTTGCTTTTATCTCCTTTAAAGCCCTTTCTATTTCATCGTCGAGTATTCCTGGACCTAACCTATCTTCTTCTACGTCATGTTCCTTTTCTATGTCTAACCTTGTCGGCCTAAGTTCTTTACCATACAGTGTTTCTATATATTCCTTCCATCTCCCTTGGATTTTTTCTGGTTCAACTATTATCTTAACCCATTTATCATTAACTGTTAGCACAGATCTTGCCTTCTTACTTCCCGACAATAACTTAACCTTGTTGCATAGCGCACCAATTTCACCCTTCCTCTGTAAACTTTCCATATCCTCGCATTGCGTTTTCCACCATTCTTCTTTTGCTTTATTTGTGGCCCTTCTCAATTTATTGTTTAACTCGTTGTACTTCATTTTGTCTAATTATGTGTTTGCATTCTTTCAACATCTTCACTCAACCAACTTTGTAGTCATCTCATCCGTGATCCATGGTTTCCTTATCCTTTTCCCGTTAACGATTCCTATGGTGTCTTTTGCGGCTTTCGATATCACTTTCTTGATACATTCCCATTTTTTTCGATTGTTCTCAGCTCTTTACCGTCATCGATTATTTTCTCTACATCCTGCTGATACTCCTTCCTCGTTAATCCATTTAATGCTTCTACGTTCCATTTCCTAACCCGCCGCCCTTGCCTTATCTTCTTGAAACGGACGTTTCATAACAACTAAATTGTGGTCAGAGTCCGCATCCGCTCCTGGGAAACTGTGCGAATTTATCACACTGTTCCTAAACCTGTGTTTAACCATAATATAATCTAACTGATACCTTTCTGAGTCACCTGGCATTTTTCATGTATACCTACGCCTTTTGTGATGTCTAAACCATGTGCTAGTGATGACTAAACCCTGTCACCTGCAGAATTCAATTGCTTTCTCCCCGCGTTTATTCCTCGTGCCTAACCCATAGTCCCCCACCTCATCACCCTCTCTTCCTTCGCCTACCGTCGCATTCCAATCCCCCATCACTATCAAATGTTTCCCTGCAGGAACACACGCGATTATATCCTCTAACTCATCATACATCCTATTGACTTCTTCCTCCTTGTGATTGCTCGGTGGCATGTATACCTGAACAATGACCAAGTTCGTCGGCTCTGCTTTAATCTCTACGAGTAAAATTCTATCATTCGCTTGCTCTATGTTGACTACGCTTCTTCCTACCCCTTTATTTAATATTACGGCAACCCCGCGTTGGCTCTCGTCCCCGCCGCTGTATATCACTCTATAATTGTCACCAAAGTATATATATATATATATATATTATATATAGTATGATTAGTATAACATCATCATCATCACACCTGATGATGTTATACCATAACGAAACCTACGTCGTGAGAATAAAAAATTTAAGTTGAAAAGCTAATTTGTTTAATTTTCAAATGTCAAACTGCGGGTCGAATGCTATTGCTCGCACCATCTTTAAATTTGAGACGGCTGAGAATGAGATGACGATGAAAATGAATGGGAAAGTGTGAGATACTCCTCCGATTGTCATCCGGAATATGGCGCGGAAAAACGGCTTAGGAAAGATGATAGAAGACACTTTGCTTTTTCGCTTAGAATTTTTTTTTATTACGACCTAGGTTTTGGGTCTAGGCTTCGAGGTCACACTTGTTACGCTGTGAAGAAACTAAGGACGTAAAAAACATTCGATGTGGAACAGCGAAGTGTCTTCTTTCATCATGAAGGACTTCCACCATGTTACGCCTGAAACTGTGTCATGGATTAGGGAACACTATGATGGTACGTTTGGTTTGGTAGGAGGGGCGGAAAAAATTACAGAATGAAGATTAAACTCGATAACTAATTGAAAAGACGATGAAGATTTCAACTGGCTTTGAGAAAATAAAAGTCACGTCAGTTGGGATAAAATTTGAAGACTATGTGATCGTAGGAATGATTGTTGTTGAGGAGGCACACGGATTTATCGAAGACTGGCAGCAGAAAAGCAATGCACGTATGAAGGAACGGTTGACAGTTACGAGTATTAGTAGTATTTAGGGGAGGCAACCGACAGGTGAGGTCATTGGGGATGGGTAGGAAGGCTGGAGGGACACCTGGCGTCGGCATTAGCCTACTCTTAAGGAAACGCCCCAAGTGATCACATTGTTTAACGTCCCATCCGACGGACGGCGCACTCACTCAAAGTGCCCTCCACAATGCACGTCGAGTAGGGATCGGGATATCACTTAAAAAATATCAGCCACCTCCGGGATTCGAACCCTAAGGTGGCAGGCCCGGAGGTAGCACCAGGGCCCCGTGGGAGGGTAGCAAGTAAGTTAGCCACCGAACCATCCCGACCCCCGGCAGTTACGAGTATTAGTATCGGTTGAGTATTATTATTAGTAACAGTATTAGCACCGGTTTATTTGAGTTTGGGGGAGGTCAGAGTGGGAGGGGGGAGATGTGACTTCCATTGTATTGTTGCACGTACTTTTAAACTTAGGTACCAGGTTGAATAAGGTGTCCATAATTCCCGGTTCGTCGTTCATGATTTGTCTCTGTTTACGTGCTACGTGTCTCGCTGGCGTCGAGTCTAACATTCCGAGTGTGCCTATTAATATAAATCTTTAAGAATAATGGGATGAAAAGTATAGAAATTGTGTTTAGCGATGGCCGATGTTCAAAACGACCGTTTTTATAGTGAGGCAAGTGTTCCTTGAACATACTGACTTTTAATAATAAAACCACTTTACTTTTCCACATAAATTTTTTAATTTTTACTACCCAGGTTTCGTTATAACATAACATCATCAGGTAGAATTGACAAGTCCAACACCGTATATATACATATCTCTGGGTGGAGGGGAAGAGGAGGGAGAAAAGAAGGATTGGTTGAGCTAAGAAGAGGGGGGCTAAAAGTCTATGGTTTGAGGCGGATAATATTATATAATTAGCTGGAAGGATATGGTCAATACAATGTTGCAAAAAGCCCACCTGACATCAGATTAGTTGGCAGAGGATTAGGGAAATGATTATTATGAACTGGGAGAACGGCACTTAGTAATTAGTTAGGTGACTCAGTAGCGGGTTGGGAGGAGTCGCTACATTGTTGAAAAAGTCTCACTTGGTTTCAGGTGAGCTGGCAGGGGGTGAGGGAAAAAACAATAACGGGGAATGTGAAGGGTAAAGAAAATCGTTGGTAAAAACATCTTCCCCGTAATTCGTGTGTTGAAGGATTTCCAACTACTCCAGCGCATCAAGACGGTACCCTTTCTTCTCAAAATGTAAAAATTCGGGATTAAAATCGCTGGTGTGGCCAAAATCTATCAAGTGCTTGGCGAATAGTGATGCGGAGATGTTATTTTGAAAAGAAGCTCGGTGTTCCATTATTCTTGTTTCAAATCTCCTCCCCGTCTGGCCTATGTATATCCGGTTGCAGTCTTTGCAGCGGAGTTTGTATACTCCACTTTTAGTACGCAGTAGTTGTGCTGGAGAGAAGTGACTACATAAAGAAGTGTGAAGATTTCATCTCGGATAACAAAGCAATAATTTTAACTAAGGACCCCACACCTGAATATCAGGAAGTGTGCAAAGCTTCCATCAACTCATGTGAAGTGATAATAAGCCCCAGGGAGAAACGCAACCTAATACAAATGAATCCATCAGTGCCCAGATTTTTTGGTTTACCTAAAATCCACAAAATCAATGAAAGCAATATGTGTAGCAGTGTTCCTATTCGTCCTGTGATTTCCAATGTTTTGGCCCCTAACCACTTATGGGCTAGTAAGTTAAACGTCTTATTCAAACAATTTTCCAAATTTTCCCCGAAATACGGAATAAAAAATTCACAAGAACTTGTGGAAGTGTTGTCTAAAGAAATAGTACCCCCCAGGTATTTAATGGTATCATTTGATGTCACAAATTTATTCCCCAGTGTTCCAAGATCAGAAGCTCTGAATCTTGCAGAAGTTACCCTTGTTAAAACAAGGGTTCCAACCCCAGTGATATTGGAATTGTGTTCTTCCTTAAAAGTGTGTGTAGAACAAAACAGTTTCGTGTTTAACGGCAAAATATACCAACAAAAAGACGGCTTGGCAATAGGCTCTCCGCTTTCCCCGCTACTAGCAGACATTTTCTTGGACAATTTTGAGCAAATATTGTTTTCCTCAGATCATCCCCTCATCAAAAATATCCTCTGTTGGTATAGATATGTTGATGACGTTTTCTGCGTCTGGAGGGGTTCCGAAAGACAGTTGGAAATTTTTTTCAATTTTCTCAATTCCAGTGACAAACATATAAATTTTACCAAAGAATTAGAAGTGGATGGATCCCTCAACTTTCTGGACTTGAATATTACCATTAAAAACAATAGTTTTAATTTTTCTATTTTCAGAAAACTGTGTTATACGGACCATGTCATACACTATAATTCTAGGCACTATTTCGCTCAAAAATTATCGGCCTTTCACGCCATGATACACAGAGTATGTTCTATCCCCTTGTCCAAAGAAAACACTCTTAAAGAACTAAAGATCATTAAACAAATTGCAGTGAACAATGGGTATAGGGAAGATTTAATTGATACCCTTTACCGTAAGAAACTATCCCGTTTAACAAAGTTATCCATATATAGTTCACCCACATATACAGAAAACCAGCCAAAGTGGCGGAGATTCCCTTTTCTTGGTCACTTATCATTAAAAGTACAAAGAATTCTTCCAAAGGAACAAGTGATACCGGCCTTTTACAATAAAACTAATTTAAGCAACATGTTATGCCACACGAAAGACCACGTTGAACCACTACACAAAAGTGGAGTATACAAACTCCGCTGCAAAGACTGCAACCGGATATACATAGGCCAGACGGGGAGGAGATTTGAAACAAGAATAAAGGAACACCGAGCTTCTTTTCAAAATAACATCTCCGCATCACTATTCGCCAAGCACTTGATAGATTTTGGCCACACCAGCGATTTTAATCCCGAATTTTTACATTTTGAGAAGAAAGGGTACCGTCTTGATGCGCTGGAGCAGTTGGAAATCCTTCAACACACGAATTACGGGGAAGATGTTTTGACCAACGATTTTCTTTACCCTTCACATTCCCCGTTATTGTTTTTTCCCTCACCCCCTGCCAGCTCACCTGAAACCAAGTGAGACTTTTTCAACAATGTAGCGACTCCTCCCAACCCACTACTGAGTCACCTAACTAATTACTAAGTGCCGTTTCCCAGTTCATAATAATCATTTCCCTAATCCTCTGCCAACTAATCTAATGTCAGGTGGGCTTTTTGCAACATTGTATTGTATTGTATTGACCATATCCTTCCAGCTAATTATATAATATTATCCGCCTCAAACCATAGACTTTAAGCCCCCCTCTTCTTAGCTCAACCAATCCTTTCTTTCCTCCCTCCTCTTCCCCTCCGCCCAGAGATATGTATATGTACGGTGTTGGACTTGTCAATTCTACCTGATGATGTTATGTTATAACGAAACCTGGGTAGTAAAAATTAAAAAATTTATGTGGAAAAGTAAAGTGGTTTTATTATTAAAAGTCAGTATGAAGATTTTCCACCAAGTTACGCCAGAAACTGTTTTATTCCTTGAACATATTATTGGCATTGCGTGTTGTCTGTCCGATGCACGACGTGTGACATGTGCTACACTTCATGTCATAGATTCTCCATTCTTGTACTGAGGGCCATTCATCTTTGGGATCACCTAGCAAGTTTCGTATGGTGTTTGGTTTTCTAAAATTGATGTTAGTGTCTACTTTTTTGAAGATGCTTTGGAGGCATTTCGTAAGTTCGTGTTCATACGGAATCGAAAAGAATTTTTTCTTGGGGGTGTCGTCCAATTGTGTGAGTGTGGTGTATTTATTTGGGAGTTTTTTCTTAGGGTTGTTGGTGATAAGCTTAGTTTGCCCATCATTTTAGGATCGTATCCATTTACTACGCTTGTGTGTTTTATTTGTTTTAATTCTTTGTCGTGTCGCGGTTTTGTGAGAGGGACAGTGATCACGCAGTTTATTAAAAAATGAAGGTTACCGCCGTATTTTGTTTATAAGCGTGTTGTGAATCAGCTTTTACGTGGTTTTCGGTGTTCGTTTGTTTCCCAAAAATGTCAAATTCGTCTTTCTCCCCGTTTTTTATGACAAGTACGTTTAGAGATGCATTTGCATGATCGTGTTCAACTTCGACGAATTTATGGATCCCGCACGTGCTTGAGTCATCATCATCAGTATTTTAATCCTTAAGATTGGTTTACCGCAACCCTCCATTCTTCCCTATTTAGTGTCGATTCCCCCATTCCCTGATACTGGAAAAGTGACAAAGACCTCATTCGGGAAATTGAGAAGGTCCAACGCCGGGCAGCTCGTTTCGTGGAAAACTGTTACGATAAAACGAAAAGCGTCACTGAAATGCTATGGAGTTGGGATGGGAATCATTGGAAGAAAGACGACTCAATGCTAGGTTAAACTTACTAAATAAATTCAGATCCGCATGTTTCAGCAACGAGGTCTCGAAAATTATTCGCACTCCAACATACATTGGTCGCTTGGATCATGGGTACAAAATTCGGGAAATAGATGCCAGGACTAGCAGACTCAAGGACTCCTTCTTCCCACGGACAATGCGGGATAACAACTATGGGGTTACGGGTACTTGTAGATAACAAAAATGCCACTTGCCACCCTCGGCGTCTAGGTAACAATTAGTTATACTTAATTGCATGCACATTCACTAACCTCCTGTGTGTTGTTGTCAAAACCCTTCCCGCATGAACGCATTGGAATGCCGTTAAGTAATGTAGTGCTCTTTACAGTATTATTTGCTATGTTTTTGTTTATTTTTAAATTTTACCTTCCATCCCTCGTCCTTTTCCGTGGGGGAACCCTCCTTCTACCTGCAGCGTTAGGTTAAATTCTTTACCTGTCCCCTTGGGGAGGGGAGCATTTTATGTTGCACGTTCTTGTGGCGGTGGAATTTCGCCTTGCTACTTACCAAAATCTAGCTTACACGTTATTGGATAAATTTCTTACTGCATCCTAGGGTGCAATTATTTGTTAGATTATAGCATATGTAATTGCATGCGTGTAAAATGAAAGGAGGTAGATGTGTATTTGATTGCTTTTAAAATGATAGGATTTTTCTGTAATATATGCGCTACTGTGGATTTGGGTTTGCATGCATGTGTTGGTTTTGAATGCGGTTTTTCTTTTTTCCCTTTATTTGGGTGGTGACCACCACACTCCCCGCCACACGCCCTTGCGGCGGCTTGCGGGGTATTATGTATGTGTAGCTACGTTTGGGCAGGAAGATGGTGGTTCTCGTCACGCTACGCTGAAACGTAAGTAACCTTCTTGACAGCTCTCGTACGATGAAATAACTCGCCTCTTTCACCCCAGAGAGAGCTCCGGAAAAGCTTCGTTGCCAAATTTTGTTTTACATCTGGATCACCCTTGTGATTGTTAAAGAGAGAAAAACGGACGAGGCTCAAGAAATGTTGGGATTTTGTCGGGAAATCGGAGCGGACTTTGTTCTGTTTGAGGCCACTCCTCTCATCGTGTCGGGTACCCCTAAATCGCTCCGGGGTCCATTATACTGCCGTGGCATCACAGTGTGTAGCGCGTAGGTTACACGAACACGTTTCTAGGGTTTAGCATAGTTGGAAGGCAAGAGCGCAGGTCATATATTAGGATAAATAAAGTAGAATTCAGCGCTTTTTGTCACCTGAGATCAGGTTACGCCTCACAGATCCCAAAAATAACAGAACAAACAAAAACTTTCTTTAATACAACATACAACCCACGTAAAGTTAATAAAATTGGTGCCTCGAAATACATAACAGATAGTAATGCGCGCGAATATAACACTTATACCTCTGTTAACCACGAATCGTCGCGAAACAGTTTTCTGAGCATACATAAAACCGTAACAGAAAAGTGATTGGGTTAATAAAAATTATAACATTAAATTGCCGCAGCATTAGAAACAAAATATCGGATATTGAACATATCTTTAGCCATTGTTCACACATTAGCCGAAGACATTGCCCCGTTTTTAGAAATTGGTGTCCTAAAATCGATAGAAGAATGCTCAGTTCCTCGTGACTGAAAGCTAGCCCATATAACTACCATTTATAAAGGCGGGTATTGGGATAAACCAACCAATTACCGACTAATTTCTTTGACATCAATCTCTCGTAAAATACTAGAACACATTATTGTCAGAAATATAATGATGTTTCTTGATAGTAGGATAATACTAAGCCACAACCAGCATGGATTTAGGAAGAGCAGATCTTGCGAAACACAATTAGGTCTTTTCATTCACGACATACTTAGATCGGGAGAAAAAAACACACAAGTCGACGCAGTATTCCTAGATTTAAAAAGAGCCTTCGATAAAGTCACACACAAAAAATTGTTATACAAACTTAGATGCTATGGAATCAATGAGAAAATTATTGATTGGATTAGAGACTTCTTGTCAAACCGCAAACAAATAGTAGTCATCGATGGGTTGTGCTCAAAGGAAAGAGATGTAACATCAGGCGTCTCCCAGGGAAGTGTAATAGGGCCTCTTCTATTCTTAATATACATTGACTTAAGCGCACACGTTAGTAGTAATCTCAGGTTATTTGCTGATGACACGGTGGTATACAGGTAATAAGGAGCCAACTAGATCGCGAGCTACTCTCTAGAGACTTAGACGCAATCTCGGATTGGTGCATGAAATGGGGATTATAACTTAAAATAGAAAAATGCGCAGTTTTGAAAATTTGGAACAAATGAAGTGGCGAACAGGACATAAACTATGAAATAGAGGGTTCAGTACAAACTACGCCCAAACAAGTAAAATATTTGGGGGTAGTTTAACACCACGCCTTTCATGGGGAGCATATATCAGGACAATATGCGGATCCGCTTTAAAGAAACTGGGCTTCATTAAACGGGAAATGTAATGAGAAAGTTAAGGAGAGGTGTTATTTTGCTCTAGTTAGACCACATTTGGAATATGCCGCAAGTATTTGGGATCCTTGGGAGAAAATCTGGCAAAAAGAACTAGATAAAGTCCAGAGAAAAACGATTCGTTAAAAATTATTATTATAAGAACACAAGTGTGACAGGTCCCTTAGGGGATTTAGGTTGGGAACCAATTGAAATACGAAGAGAACAAGCGAGACTTAGACTTTTGGAGAGATTCAGAACCAGCGAGTTTAATGATGACACTAAAGGAATTATAATGGTCCCACACTACTTGGGTAGATCAGACCACAAAGATAAAATAAGGGAGATAGATTCCAATAGAGATAGATTCCGATACTCATTCTTCTCCAGAACAATCAGAAATCATAATAATAAGAATCCGAAGTCTATTTAGAAATATTAAAAACATTTAAGTTGCAAGTCGGAGCAAAATTAAGCATTGCAAAGATTGTGTATGTTTGTTGGTAGTTTGTGTGTTTGCATGTGTTTGGGGCAAAAGGGCTTGGGGCAAGGGTTTGGGGCACATTCCTCTGTGGGCTCACCGTCTTCAACAGGCTGCTCCCCCCAGTTGAAGCATGCACGGTCGATGGTGCGGGGAGCGGCTGGTGCACATTTGGGGGATTAGTGAGGTGTAATTCCCTCCGGGAATAATTAGTGAGGTATATAGACATGTCCAGAAGTAAGTTGACGAAGTGCATATTTCGAATTTTCATCTCCGTTACGCTGCGGGGTTCTGTTCTGATCAAAAACCTGATCCATGTCCCCGCTTGTTTGCGCAATGTTTTGGAATCTTCTGGAGACACCATTCTGCGTGCGTCAAACGATAGAAATAAACTTTCTGAACTATTTCATATTCAGGGCACTGCTTTCCGTATTGAAACTCACTTCTGTTGTACGACGCCATTATAGCGATCGCACTTTTATGGTACTATATATTATATAAAGCGATAAAGAGAACCGAAAAGTTAAATGCTCTTCACAACTTCACCACTAATACCTTTTTGAGCATGGATAACTACACACATGTTTTTGGCAGCATTGTTGCGTTAGCTCCTTGGTTCCCATTGTATTTCCCGTAAACATAAATAAATGGATGCATAAAATAAATATGTATTATTTATTTTAATGCCAATCATTAAAATCCCCTACCCGACACTTGAGATATAATTATACCCCCCCATTTTACATTGACAGGGCCGACAATAGCCACAAAATTATAGAGTTCTACTGTCGAACTGACAGATTCAAGCATTCGTTTTTCCCGCCCACTATTCGCGACAGCAATAAAAGGGGGAGCACTTAAAGAGAGTAATATGCACGCGCTGTCGAAAATATGGGCATGAAAGATTAAATTCCCACTTAAATGCTCTCTCGAAGTCTGTCGTCTGTTCTACCACCCGCCGCCCCGTGCGCCCTCGTGCCGAGTGGGGTGCAGGCGAATGTGTATCAAGTCAATGTGTAATACCGCTCAGTATTCTAAACATTACGGACGGATAATTCACAAATATGGCAATTGGCCGCATTTGTGAATTTTCCGTCCGTCGGAATGCGTAAAATACCAACCGGTAATGAGTGTGTAAATCGCACGCGTGCCTGCCCTATTTTCATCATTTCCTTTTTGCCCTCATTTGAAAATGTCATTCTAATTTGTGTAGGCATAGGAACAGCTGCTTACCAAGTAATACCCGTTATATCAGGATTGTCCTGAGAGTAGCGTCAGTAAGTCTATTTCAAACCATTTATTGAATAAGTGTTTAAAAGTCTTCGAAATAGGCTCCATTTGCGTCGATATATCGGCACCAGCGGGACAGTAGGCCTCCTTCGGAATGTCCTTTGATGCCGCGGTGCAAGCTACTTTCATTTCGTCCACTGTCTCCAAATACTTGCCTTTCAGGGCTGTTTTGAAGCGTGGAAACCAAAAAAAAGTCGCGGGGGCCACTTCCGTGGGCATGGGGATCGTTGGCCCCCCTGCTTTGACCTGGAAGTCGGTGACGATGTGGGCGGGTGCATTGTCGTGGTACAACTACCGGTTAGTTGCCTGCGATGTCCGGCCGGATGCGTGGAACCCTGCGTTTTAGTCTTTTGAGGACTTCCACGTGCAATTTGGAGTTCACAGTGGTGCTACAACTCGCGATGGACCAGTCCGTGGATGTCAAAAAACACGATGAGCATGATCTTGACCTTTGATTTGCGAGGGGACGCTGACGTGTGCCACTCCGATGACTGACTTTGGCGTTGGCTTGTATGTTTGGGCATGTTGCATGATGGGTCCTCGATCGTCCCCCTTCCACGTGCTTTCAGCTCGATCGCGGTTATAGTTTCATAATTGTTTTATTGGTGGATTAGTATCAATGAACATATAAAATCTGCACAAGTTACTTTCCCATGTTCAGTTCTTCTCATCCACTTTGCCTGCCTTTGCTTTGCCTTTCTCTGCGCATTTCACCGGAGCATCGTCTTCTTGCTCGATGGCGCCAAGTTCAAGCAAGCACCATCCTCTGATTGACGGCGACTGACTGGTAAAAATTAGTCATTCGGGTAACACCATATAAAAATATATTTAAAGCGCAAGACCGATAACTTGACTAAAGGGTATTACTAAAGGTTACGCTGGCGAAAGACTTGAGTACCGAAGTAATGTGATGTTCTCGGAAAACAAGCAAGTTATTGTCAAAATATTACTATGGATAATCTAAGGGATTTTCATGCACACAAAATCAACCAAATAATTCTCTTTTTTTCTCCAAACTAAACATCAACAAACATATTAGTCTACAACAAGCCCCTCTTCATCTCTGAATACTTCCTCCCTCTCTCCATTCTGTCAAACATTTGGAGTCCTAGATTAAACATGACTTTGCGCAAGATGAAGAGGATTGAACGAGAGAGTCGGACGATTTGGAGGGAGGCTGGAATACTTACGAGGCGCTGATAATATTTTTAAGAGGAGTTGTACATCGTGTTGATAATTTGGATGTATACACAAAGGAGGGAGATGTTTGCTGCAGTAAAATTAGACAATTATTTTCATAAAAGCTAAGGTAAACAATTTCGGAAAAATATTTTTGTGTTAAATATTAATACGATGCCTAACTACATGGGTGGTTTGAAAAGTTTCCGACCTAAAAATTTCAGAAAAATGTTTTATATCTATTTTATTAGGTCGGAAACCTTTCAGACTACCCTTGTAAATTCTTGAAAGTACATCCCTTGAGCGTCGACACACTTTTGCCAACGATCCCTGTTTGGCGGATTCCGGAAGGTCCTTCGGGTACGGGTCCGAAGGGAACTACGCATGCAAGCGAGTATGGCGGCATTTAGGGTCCTATGGTGTGGTGTCCTTTGATGGATGGTGGATTTCACTTTTATAGGAATAGGCAATATGCTGGTGCCAAAGGAGGACTTTATTGGGGTTGGGGGATCGTCGCGATGCCATATGCCGAAGGTTTTCGCAAGGAGACACACTCCGACTCTGCTCTTTTGGTCGTCCGTCCAAAGAATTTCGGGAGGACGAGCTCACCGCATATATTTCGCATCGCCAAATTTCCATTGATATAATGGTGTGTGCACTGCCATAATCTTATCAGTGCCAATACACGAGTTTCGATCATACGCAAACTTAACCGACGACGGTCTGAAATCAACACTTCACGCACACATGTCAGAAAAAGTTGTTCCCGTTACTTTGTATACATACCTTGTAATTAAGGGTAGTTTCCGATCCAAGAAAATATAATAGGCAATAAAGGTAAGGATACGAAATGTAGAGTCATAGATAGGGGAGAAAGGAGTACCAATTAAATGGCTAAGACAGGGATGCGGACACTTGAAGAAGGATAAGAACGTGTCAAAATAAAGTAATGGTGGAGATGGTTAGGGAGATACGCGAGAGAAGAAATTGGACCAATGTGAGCACAGAATTTGCAGGAAGAAGCACAAGGAGATAAATGATATATTAATGTTGCAACTGATTTTAATTTTTTATTATACGCCTCCGACAAATTACAAAGTGAGAAAATATTCATTCTATTCCAAAGTCATGTGACTGAGTTAGAGAGAGAGAGAGGCAAACAAGTAAAATATATATATTCCAAGTGTTTTGCTGGGGAAAAACATTTAACATGTCAAGTGTTTTGCTGTTTGTGTATTTTGCCCTATTGAAGCTCCCCTTTCCATTCCTCCCCTAGATGTGATGCCTTACGCCGTCCGCTGGCAACAAGGGGGCGTCAGGGTGCTCCATATGCGACTCTAGGGGCGGAGACTATGTGTTGCATGGCTATAAATTAACAGAACTTTCCCCTTGTTACTTTTCAGTTCTGCATAACCTGTCTTGGTGCGGTTTATGTCTGTGACATAATTGACTGCGGTTCATTATCTTCCCTCCCTTTTCATACACTAAACATATGTAAGCATTGGATTGGGTGAATTTGGCGCTTATGCATTGTGATGCTGTGTCGATAGTCGCGGCACTAAATTTATCGGATAATGTCTCCTATCCAATTTCATTGTTAAAATGCAATATTCCCGTGCAGATGACATCCCTGCAGTTTCAAAGATTTCTCGCACTTTTAGTCGGCAATCCTTGACCATTTTATGGAATTTTGCAATACTTTCTGGAGTAGTGGAACATTTTGGCCGAGTCATCCAGCGGATTATCATCTAAGTTGTCTCGACCAAAGTTTAACTCGGGGGTGTGTCTCCATTGCAGTTAAAAAAATTTGCGTCAGCAAGGCTGAGATAATTCCGGGTTACGGTTTGGAAAGCGTTTAGTGCTCAATTCAAAGTCCTCAATCCAAAACAACTTACGTATGCGCGATTTTCCAGACCGCCAGTCGACAGAGACAATTCAATGCTAGAATTAGATCAGCAGATCAAAGGCTCTTTATCCCAACACATTGATCGCGGCATTACAATCGGTGGAGATTTTAATGCCCCATCTTGAATTGATT
Organism: Hetaerina titia; assembly: GCA_037158775.1. Classification (NCBI taxonomy): domain Eukaryota; kingdom Metazoa; phylum Arthropoda; class Insecta; order Odonata; family Calopterygidae; genus Hetaerina; species Hetaerina titia. Next base: position 121,666,009 of record CM073771.1, on the reverse strand, counting down.
GGGACCATTAAATGGAGCACATATAGTTTTAAAACGGCGGTAAAGACAAATATATCTGTGAATCGCTATTGAATTCTTTTACGTTGAACTCCTTGCATCAACTTCGTCGCTTCAACAACTAGGGGCGATATTACACTTCATTTGTTAGCATCGAACATACCCGAAAACTTCTTAACTATAGAAAGTGTAAAACGAAAATGGTCATAATTGATGCACAGTTATGCTAAGTGCTGAGTTTTCGTTACGTGGGGTCCGAAATAAGAAAATTGAAAAGGAAAATTTACTTGTTTAAAGAAGTGGACTGCAATGGCCTATAGTGCGTGCTACAGAGTCAACTTGCAAGTTTGAAGAAATATGGCTGATATATTAAGGATACGTGGAATCACTTCCTCGAGATCACTCGCTCAGCAGTCAACAAGTTCATTCCCGGTAAATTTATAAAATATACCACGGAATCTAGATGGTACAACGCGGATGTTAGAAAAGCGACGTCAAAGGCTATGTCACGCCAAGATGAAAAATATTAGTGATTAATTCTCTATCAACAAAATGAATGAAATCACTTATGATAATAAAAGATCTAGGGCGAATGCCGAGAATGAATTTCGGAAAGCGTTAAGTGAATTCAAAAGGAAAAGGTTAGCGGAAAATTTGAAAGAGAATCTAAAAACATTTTGGTCATACGTCAGAGAAGTTCAGGAAAATAATTGTTAATTCACTCAAAAATGATAAAGGCGAAAGAATAAACAGAAGGTTGCAAAAGTCTAATTTATTAGATTATTTCTTTCTTTCAAAGCTCTTCACTAATATCTTATGGAGTACCCCCGTTAGTCTACCAAATCGTGCCGGTCAACCGATTCCCATAATTGAAATATCACATAATGGATACGAACCCTTGCTGGAAAATGTTAAGCCTAATAAACTCTCCGTGCCCGATGAAATACCCGCTCATACATTTAAGAATTTAGCTTCGGAAATCGCGCCGTACTAGAAATAATATTTAAGAAGTCGCTGGTAGATCAAAAGGTCACCATAGATCGGAAAATGTTACACTTATATTTAAAAAAAAAGAGGAGGAACCGAGGAATTAAAGACCTATTTCCCTCACATCTATTTCGTGCTATGGAACATATACTGACTAGTTCAATAGTGAGATACGTCGATAATAAGAAATTACTTATGAAAAATCAGCACGGTTTCCGAAAAGGTAGATCCTGCGAGACACAACTTGTCATTTTTGTTCATGATATTCTTAATTCGGGAGAGAGCTATGTTCCAGGGGATGCGATTTGTCTGGATTTTAAGAAAGTCTTCGACGAAGTACCTCATAGTAAACTACTCTCAAAACTAGGAGCATAAGGCAAAGATATGCTCCTCGATATCCGGGGTTGAATTAAAGACTTTTTGAATGGTCGGGTACAAAGGGTAGTGATAGATGGAGTTGGCTGGGATGCGGTGGAGGTTGCTACGGGTGTTCCCCAGGGAAGTGTTATTGGACCTCTTTTGTTCCTGCTTTGCGTTGGCGATATTGGTTCCATGGTCGCTGATCTGATGCGTTTGTTTGTCAATGATGCGGTGTACCTAGGGACGCAGCGGCTTTATCAGATGACTTCAATGCTATACAAAACTGGTGCGACACTTGGCAATTAGAATTAAACTTAAAAAGTTCGTAGTCATCAATTTTTGGAAAAAGAGCAATTCCTACCCAAACGCCTACTGCATTGGGAACACCGGAATGGAATATGCAGACTCATTTAAATATACTAATCAAGGCGTCATCCTCTCTCACGGTCTCTCCTGGGTGGAACACATACGTGGACGAGCTATCAAAAAATTAGGATTTATTACAAGAGTAATTGGTAAACGTGATGAAAAGGTCACAAAGAAATGTTATCTGTCGCTGGTTAGGCCTAATTTAGAATATGCTGCAGGTGTATGGGATCCTTACGAAGTTGGATTGAATGCCGAATAGGATCGCGTGCAGTGTAGAGGAGCTAGAATTGTAAAACGTTGTTATGATAAACTTAGCAGCGTATCCAAAATATTAGAGCAGCTAGGCTGGATATCACTCAATGGAGCGAAGGTTAAATTGCAGATTGAAGCTCTTGCATAAATTGAAAGGATGTCTCTTTAGCAGTGATCTTGAAAAAGTATTGACGCCCACATCATACTATGGTAGCCGAGATCACGTCAATAAAATTAGAGATATTAAGTGTAGAACGGATATATAGAATATCATTTTGTGACGCGGTAGGGTCATATTCGAGTCAAAATTTGTCTGCTGTGTATTCACCCCCTGCCACTTACCCTAGCGGTGACTTGCAGGGTACTAAAATAAATAATACAGCGATGTAAATGAGTGAGAAGTTATTTTTCTAATTTCCATTGAAAAAGTTCAAAAGCTTCAGAATAAATAAATCCTTTTTTGAAATGCCACTTAAAATAAAATAAATATTGTTTTTTCAAAAAGTGGATGGTTACACGTGGAGATGGTTTAGCTCCTGGATGAATTAACACAACACACAAGTAGTTTTATCTGTGGCATACAAGTAGAGTTTCATTTAGTAAAAATTCGCAAATCCTACGAAGTCAGACCGAAGGAAATCGCTGCAGCGGACATTTAAATATTCTAATATACCCGTGGATAATAGAAATGGTTTCTTGGAATTTCTAAGCTGTGTGAAGAACGGAAAACTCATCTATTGTATTATAAGAGAAACAGGAGGGTACTATACTCGGCAATATGATTGCACCTACTACGTAATCATGATTCTGCTGTCGTAAGGTTTCCTAAATTGCCGTGGTATGTATTTGTTTAGAGGTAATTTCCCCTTTATTTAATTCAGCGTCCATGCTTGATTATGTAATTTGGGGTTATGTACATACTATATATTTAACGAAACTCGGGTGGATAAATCGATCTTGTTTTTTCTGTTTTGATTGCATGCATTAATTCCGTTAATGTTGCTTTTTCGAATGATTTTCGAAATTTCTCATTCAAAGTAATCCACTGCACGTGAGTAGGTAGCTCCATGCCTTATCACAGCAGCCGTTGGCAGTCGAAGTCGGCCTGAATGAATATGCGGAAAGGCCCTCGTTGGGATAGTGACTGAGGCCCGCCGCCTCTCCTCGTTGAAACGCGAAGAAAATCCTATCCGGGCTTATGGAGAAAATCCCATCGGCCCCTTCCGATCCTGCCGGGGAGAAGTGACGTCCTGGTGGCCTTGGAAATGTCCTGATTTGGGCAATCGCGGGGACGTGACGGACACATACGGCCTCGGGATTACCAAGGCCCTCCCTCTACGGAGAGGGGTTCGAAGGGGCGGAGTCGACTGCCGTGTGAGTGCTCAGCCTCGGTGTAATGGTGGGGGCAGGCCGAGGAGGATGCTACCAAGGAGTTCCTCGAAAGTCAACCCAGGCCTCGAAAATGGGTCGTCAAGACTCGACGACCTCTTCTGAAGCATTCATATTCACAGGGTGCAGGGGATGAAGGATTGATGTTTGGCTCAAGGACCCAGGAGACCTTTCCATCATTTGCCATTGCCCCTGCTCAGTCCAAAGAAGAACTCGAACCTTGGGGAAGTCGAAAAAATTATCTGATTGTCAATCAATGCTTTTAGTCTGATATTTGTGGATATTAAATGACGTAAATTAAAAAATATTTGAATTATTTAATTCAAGAAGTGTGAATAAATAAAATATTGAAACCTTTTTCTAGTATTTTTAGTATTCTGTGAGCCAACGCTAGGGTGTGTGGCAGGGGGTGAATACACACAGACGAATTTTGACCCCAACATGACACTGCCGCGGGTGGACAATGTTATTCTGATCCGCTATCGATCGTGGAGAAAAATGGCATCTTAAATATATCTTTTCTACACTCAATCTCTTCGATTTTATTGACATGATCTCTCCTACCATAGTATTGCGGTGGCATTAATACATTTCCAGCATCACAGCTTAAGAGACATACTTCCATTTTATGCAAGAGATTTAATCTGTAATTTAATTTTAATTAATGTAACTTTGGTTCCGATGTATTCCTCCTCTTCATTCTTCCTCTCTTTGCTCCGAGCGACATGGCCGTCAGCAAACTCCAGGTGTGCAACACAATATTCCCAATTAGTTTTAAGGTTTACTCTTCTTCTTCTCGGGCCCCTTCTTGTTTTTTCCTTTCCTTCTCTGGGACCAAAGCCAGAGGGAAGTAATGACGAAATCAATATAGCATATTTGATCCAAATAAATTAGTCCAAAGTAGTAAGGTAGGCTCGCAATTCGAAATTTGCTCAAAAGTAAAAGAGCATGAAAGCGGCAAGATGGCGAGGGGAATATAATCCGCAGACTTTTCCCTTCCCACAATCATCGAAACACTTCCTCATTTGACAATTTGGCGGTCTGTACATTCCTTCTCCCGATATCAATGACTATGTAAACGCATTGTTCGTTCACGGCACCTATTTTAGAAATTGTGATCACACTCGGTGGTACAGATGTGACTGACTGACAACTTCAATTGGTGATGCAACCGAAATCATTACTTCGCTATGTTAGCAGCCCGTTACGTGCGGAATCTGCCATCAAAATGGTGGCTGCATGCTGCTCTATGGTTGTTGATTCTAATATTGATGGGAGTGGCGCATTGGCCAGTGTAGAAAATTAGGCAGAGGACATAACATTTCCACATGATATTTTCGGAAACGCAAGGAAAATTCCTAAGGGACGGGAGAGAATTGAGGAGGCGTTGTTGCGGAAGGGATTTTGTTGAAGGGATGGAGCAAGTTTTGCATCCAACAGGATTGCACGGAGTCCGAGAGGGCATTGGAGTGGATTTAGAATGAGGCCAGAAGAATTTGAAATAGTTAGAAAGATTTGCCGGACGAATAAATGTTTCAGATGAGTATTTGGAGAGAATTAATTAAAATTGGCAATTTTCCACAAAATAAAATTTAATGAGACCGGTTTCAACGTTACTACATCATCTTCAGGTCCATATCAATGATTTGTGATATTTCACCATATCACGCCTGAAACGTCTCTTTTTATTTGAAGAATAGGTTGACGGTGGCTTTGTTTTCCGAGAGGATAGGAAAGAGATCTTTCTGAGAATACCCAAAGAATTTTTTTTTCAGAAATCATTCTACTTATATTTGGAGCTTGCTATGTAAGTGTGTGCACACACACACATATATATATATATATATATATGTATATTCGTATTTGAATGTGTGTGTATATATATATATATATATATATATATATATATATATAAACCATAAACACAGTACTCAACCCGAAGGTCGGTTTAGTAGGTGATGGTAGAGCTCACCCATGTACTAGGCCCGACGGCGTGTGAATATTCACACATCAGCGTAGGGGGGCCAGTTCCTTTCCCTGTGCCGGTTATGGTTTCCCAGGAAGATCTGGTACCCGAAAAATCAATTAGCTTGGGTGGAGCGGCAGGTGCCCAAAGTGCCTTGCCCGGGAATCGAACCTGGGACCCTCCGGTAAGCAATCCAACGCTCTACCCGCTAGACCACCGCGTCCCGCATATATATATATATATATATATATATATATATATATATATATATATATATATATATATACATATTCAAACTTGAAAATCCCGCCATACGGCGCACAAATATTCATTCATTCAAACAGAAATAGGTATAAGGAAAGGGGATAGGAAAACACATAAAAGGGGGAAGACAGGACATGTGGGGAAGGCGGTTTTACCGCCTTTTTTTAAAACCGCCTTCCCCACATGTCCTGTCTTCCCCCTTTTATGTGTTTTCCTATCCCCTTTCCTTATACCTATTTCTGTTTGAATGAATGAATATATATATATATATATATATATATATATATATATAACTTTTGGACGGCACAATAGAACACAGAATAAAACAGATAACACGTAAAAGGACACTCACACTGTAGATGAGTTAAGCTTTCGGCCTACTCCGAGGCCTTCTTCTACATCTACATACTACCCCGCAAGCCGCCGCAAGGGCGTGTGGCGGGGGGTGTTAGGTCACCACCCAAAAAAGGAAAAAAGAAATACCGCATTGAAAACCAACACACACATGCAAACCCCAATCCACAGCAGTGCACACATTCATCGTAACATCCCATCATTCGACGCGCATGCAAACACACATCTACCTCCCTTCACTCCACAAGCATGCAAGTACATACGCTTAACTACAACAAATAATTTTACCCCAGGATGCAGCAAGAAATTAACCACGAACGTGCAAGCTAGTTTCTAGCAAGCAGCCAGGCGAAACACCACCACCACAAGAACGTTCCGCATAAAAATCTCTCCTACTCAAGACGAGGAATTTGGCCCAACGCTGCAGGTGGGAGGAGGGCACACCCACGGAGAGGGACAAGGGATGGAAGTGGAAATTTAGGGTAGCAAAAGAAGAGAAAACAATACTGTAAACAGCAATACATTACTTAATGGCATGCGGGAAGAGTTTTGACACAACACACAGGAGGTTAGTGAAAGTGCATGCAATTGAGTTTAACTAATTGTTACCTAGACGCCGAGGGTGGCAAGTGGCATTTTTGTTATCTCCGAGTGTGACCCTACAGTTGTTATCCCGTATTGTCCGTGGGAAGGAGTCCTTGAGTCTGCTAGTCATGTCATCTATTTCCCGAATTTTGTACACATGATCCAAGTGACCAATGTATGTTGGAGCGCGAATAATTTTCGAGACCTCGGTGCTGAAACATGCGGATCTGAACTTATTTAGTAAGTTTAACCTAGCATTGAGTCGTCTTTCTTCCAGTGATTCCCATCCCAACTCCATAGCATTTCAGAGACACTTTTCGTTTTATCGTAACAGTTTTCCACGAAACGAGCTGCCCGGCGTTGGACCTTCTCAATTTCCCGAATGAGGCCTTTTTCACACGGATCCCATACGCTACAAGCATATTCTAAATGGGGCCTTACAAGAGCGTGATAACAACGTTCCTTGACCTTGGAATCGCTTCTGCCGACAATGCGTCTAATAAATCCTAATTTTTTATATGCTTGCCCGCAGACTTTACGTATATGGGTCCCCCAAGTTAAGTCTTTAGTGAATGTAACACCTAGGTATTTCACCGTATCAACTACTTCAAGGTCAACTCCTGCTAATTTGTAAACTAATCCCGTGGATCTTTTAAAGAAATTTACCACCGAACATTTATTAAGATTTAAAGGCAATCCCCATTTTGAACACCATTCATTAATGCTATTTAAATCACGTGCTAGAATTAAACGATCCTCATCCCCAGATATCTCCCGATAAATCACTGTGTCATCCGCGAACATCCTTATCTTACTTTTCACTTTGCGGTTCAGATCGTTAACAAAAATCAAGAATAGTAACGGTCCGATAACACTTCCCTGAGGAACCCCCGAGGTGACTCTTACGCTGGTAGAACTAGCGCCGTCAAGGACTACCCTCTGTTCCCGGTCTGAAAGGAAGTCTTCAACCCAATTTATTGCCCCCTTGTGTATACCTGCGCCCTTTAATTTATGGATGAGTTTACCATGCGGAACCTTATCAAATGCCTTTTGAAAGTCTAAAAAGATCGCATCCACTTGCCTACCACTTTCACCCGATAAAATTAAGTCATGTGTGAACAATCCTAATTGGGTCTCGCATGAGCGGGTTTTTCTGAATCCGTGTTGATTGTCACTTAAAAAGTTATTGTTATCAAGATGTCTCATTATGGAACTGACAATTATGTGCTCTAAAATTTTGCAACATATAGAAGTGAGAGAAATGGGTCTATAATTGCTGGGGTCCTCCCTGTCACCACTTTTAAAAATAGGCGTTATTTGCGCGGTTTTCCATTTCCTAGGGACTTTGCACTCAGTCAGTGATTTGTTAAATATAAATTCGAGATACGGGGCGATGTTAGGAGCTAAGTGTTTTAGCACCCTAGCTGGTATGTTTTCGGGACCCGGGGATTTGTTTGGTTTAATGTCTTTGAGCAATTTGGCAATTCCTTGCTCGTCCGCTGTTATTTTTGCCATGGGTTCAATATATATTGTTTCTTGGGGATACGTGGTGGCTACATCGTTCGTGAAGACGCTCTGGAAGAATTCGTTTAGAATGTTGGCTTTACCCTCACTGTCAGTATGAATGATATTGTTGCAGTCCCTTAAGCAAGCCACGGTTTGTTGACCCCCATTTACTTCCCTAACACATGACCAGAAAGCTTTGGGGTCAGTGTTCAAATACTCGCAGAGTACTTTACGTTTAAAGTCTTGCAATGCGCTACGTAATTGTGTTTTAGTTTCAATTTTAGAGGATCTATACTTGTCCAAAAGCTGTTTATTGTCCAAGGGTGATGAGTTCAGACCTGCATTCTTTACCCTAGAGTGTAACATTCTCTGCTTTCGAAGGGCTTTCTTAACGCCTTTGTTGTACCACCTGGGGTCGCGATTTGCTTTAACGTATTTTACAGGGATGAAATCTGCTATTCCTTTTTGCATGATTTGGACAAACTGTGTCCAAGTTTCTTCAACGGTGGCAAGACTTAAGCGCGTTTTGAAATCGTGTAGTGAAGAGTTTAAATGGCTGGCAAAAGTTTCAAAATCTGCTTTGTGATAATTATAAATTTTTGTTTTTGGCTTAACATTCTTTTTTATTTCTACGTTCAAGTTGATAATAACTGATTTATGGTCACTCATACCCTCGTCGGTTGATACCCTATTAATGCGTTCCGGTGTGTTCGTAAGAAATAAGTCCAATATGTTCTTTCCACGGGTGGGAGTGCGTACTGCTTGATGGAGCGAGTTTCTTTGAACCAATTTTAGTAAGAAATTGCAAGATTCGCGATCACGGGTCCGAGATTTAACGCTATTGCTGTCCCAGTCGATACCAGGGAGGTTAAAGTCACCACCAATTATATTGATGCATTTATTATTTTTGCGTGTAAATCTATTTATTTGTTCATTGAGGGTATTAAGTGTTTGAATTCTTCAGGTCAGACTGGCAGTCTAACCTGCAGAAGGCCTCGGAGTAGGCCGCAAACTTAAATCATCTACAGTGTAAGTGTCCTTTTACGTGTTATCTGTTTTATTCTGTGTTCTATTGTGCCGTCCAAAAGTTATATTGCTCTCGTGAGTACTTCCGCATCATCGATATATATATATATATATATATATATATATATATATATATATATATATATATATATATATATATATATATATATACATATAAACCATAAACACAGTAATCAACCCGAAGGTCGGTTTAGTAGGTGATGGTAGAGCTCACCCATGTACCAAGCCCAACGGCGTGTGAATAAGGACACATTAGGGTAGGGGGGCCAGTTCCATATATTCAAAATACGAAGTCCCGCCATGCGGCGCACAAATATTCATTCAAATATATAAATAGGTATAAGGAAAGGGGATAGGAAAACACAGGAAAACACACATAAAAGGCGAACACAGGACATGTGGCGCCGTATGGCGGGACTTCGTATTTGAATGTGTATCTGCCCAATGTGGCTCATCTCTTCTTCTGGCTATGGGTGCAATGAAACGTAACGTACTGTTCCTATTCTCTATGATACTATATGCTTTCTAACCAACTGTCCCCTCTTCTTGTGGGTATTGTCTTTTTCTCCTTTGGTGGGTGGAACAGCTCCCTAAAGCCTTCCTTTGGCAAATGATTCAGAGCACATGGGCGTCTTCAAAACATCGCAGATCTCAAGGTAAATTAAGTATCCTCGGTGGTGTAATGGTGGTGTAACATCCGCCCGGCAAGTGGAAGGTCCGGTGTTCAAATGCCGGTTAAGGAAATATTTTTACATTCGTGATCTGCTCAAAAAACCGCCTTCCCCATATGTCCTGTGTTCGCCTTTTATGTATTTTCCTATCCCCTTTCCTTATACCTATTTCATGTTTGAATGGGTTCAATATTCATGTTTCAATATATATTTATGTATATATTTATATAGTATGCTTGCTAACCTACTGCCCATTCTCCTATTGTGTTTGTCAATTTCTCCTTTGGTGGGTGTAACAGCTCCCTTACGCCGTCTTCTGGGTAATGATTCGGAGCACTTTGGCGCCTTATAAGATCGCAGTTTTCGCAGTGTTAAAGTACCCTTCCTCCACAGCTCAGGTGGTTAGAGCATCCGCCCGGCAAGTGGAGAGATCCGGTGTTCAAGTCCCGGTCAAGGAAAATATTTTTACTTCCGTGATCTGCTCACGTTCACCATCCCCACCTCTCTTGTGTTCGTCCTTTATATGTGTTCCATTATCATTTTCCTTATGTCTATTTCAATGTGAATGAATATTTATTCGCCACATGGCGGTATTTCGTGTTTGAATGTGTGTATATATATATATATATATATATATATATATATATCCCCTCCCATGGACTACAACCTTGTCGTGGTGGAAGGGCTTGTGTGTTCCGATGACCCCTAGAGCTGTGCTGGCGAGAGTAATAATAATTACTCCTGGAAGGGTCACCCATGCCAGATAGGTCGAAGGTTAGGAGCCAGACGAAAGGTAGTCCACGCAGCGTCTGTTCCTCAGTGAGGCGGCTGCAATGGCGTCTGACCCCAGTGGGGCGGCCATTAAGTGATGGTGTCACGTTAAAAACACTATTGAGGAAGGCAACGGGAAACCACCTCAATTATGATTCCCAAGAATATTATGATGGGCACTATAGATAATATGAGTCCTGGCAACTACGGGACTCGGCCCAAGAGGCCGTGTGTCGTGCCCGGCAGCGGGAGAGGCAAGGCTTCCGCGGTCGTCATCCCACGAAACCCTTGCAGGGAAGAAATAACTTCAGCAGGACAGAAGACTCAGAAGAAGGCGAAAGTAGTAAGAATAGGAACCTGGAACGTCAGGACAATGTTGAGGAGAGGCAAATTAGAAAATATTAAGCGAGAGATGGAAAGAGGTAACATAGATGTTTTAGGCCTCTGCGAGGTGAGATGGAAGGATAGCGGGGATTACTGGAGTGACAATTATAGAGTAATATACATCGGCGGGGACGAGAGCCAACGAGGGGTTGCCGTAATTTTAAATAAAGGGGTAGGAAGAAGCGTAGTCAACATAGAGCAAGCGACAGATAGAATTTTACTCGTAGAGATTAAAGCAGAGCCGACGAACTTGGTCATTATTCAGGTATACATGCCACCGAGCAACCAAAAGGAGGAAGAAGTCGATAGGATGTATGATGAGTTAGAGGATATCATCGCGAGTGTTCCTGCAGGGAAACATTTGGTAGCGATGGGGGATTGGAATGCGACGGTAGGCGAAGGAAGAGATGGTGGTGAGGTGGGGGACTATGGGTTAGGCACGAGGAATGAACGCGGAGAGAAAGCAATTGAATTCTGCAGGAGACAGGGGTTAGTCATCACCAACACATGGTTTAGACACCACAAAAGGCGTAGGTATACATGGAAAATGCCAGGTGACTCAGAAAGGTATCAGTTAGATTATATTATGGTTAGGCACAGGTTTAGGAAGAGTGTGATAAATTCGCACAGTTTCCCAGGAGCGGACGCGGACTCTGACCACAATTTAGTTGTTATGAAATGTAATGTTCGTTTCAAGAAGATAAGGCAAGGGCGGCGGGTTAAAAAATGGAATTTAGAAGCAGTAAATGAATTAACGAAGAAGGAGTATCAGGAGGCTGTAGAGAAAATGATGGATGACGGTAAAGAACTGAGTGCTATCGAAGAAAAATGGGAATGTATCAAGAAAGGGATATTGGAAGCCGCTAAAGATACTATAGGAACCGTTAACGGGAAAAGGATAAGAAAACCATGGGTAACGGATGAGATGATTGCAAAGATGGACGAGAGAAGAAGATGGAAAAATGTAAACACAGAGTTAGGCAAAATGCGGTACAAAGAGTTAAACAATAAATTGAGAAGGGCCACAAATAAAGCAAAAGAAGAATGGTGGAAAACGCAATGCGAGGATATGGAAAGTCTACAGAAGAAGGGTGAAATTGGTGCTCTATAAAGCAAGGTTAAGTTATTATCGGGAAGTAAGAAGGCAAGATCTGTGCTAACAGTTAAAGATAAATGGGGTAAGATAATAGTTGAACCAGGAAAAATCCAAGAGAGATGGAAGGAATATATAGAAACACTGTATGGTAAAGAACTTAGGCCGACAAGGTTAGACATAGAAAAGGAACATGAGGTAGAAGAAGATAGCTTAGGTCCAGGTATACTCGACGATGAAATAGAAAGGGCATTAAAGGAGATGAAAGCAAACAAGGCTGTGGGGGTGGACAATATTCCTTTAGAAATGTTGAAATGGTTAGGGAAAGGTGGGAATAAGGCCATATATGGACTGATTCGTAGTATCTATGAGGAAGGAATCTGGCCGGAAGATTTTGTGAGATCGGTGTTAGTTCCCATTCCAAAAAAGGCAAAGGCTTCGTCATGTGAGGATGACAGAACAATAAGTTGTAATCCCACGCAGCTAAAGTTATTCTCAGGATCATCAACAACGGATAGAGAGTAAGGCAAATGATTACTTAGGGGATGATCAGTTTGGGTTCAGGAAAGGAAGAGTTACGCGTGATGCCATTGCAGTAATGAGATCACTAATCCAGAGGAATATAGAATACAATCAGGATGTATTTGCCTGTTTTGTGGATGTCGAAAAAGCGTTTGACAGAGTGAATTGGGAAAAATTCATGCGTGTATTGCAGAAAATAGGAATGGATTGGAGGGACAGGAGACTGATACGCAACCTGTACATGTCTCAGACTACTCAGGTGCGAGTGGGGAACGGAGAGTCCGGATGGGCAGTGTTAGGAAGAGGTGTAAGACAGGGTTGCCCATTGTCACCGGTGCTGTTCAACGTATATGTAGAGGAAATGATTAAAGAGGCATGGGAAGAACTGGAGGTAGGAATGAAAGTCGGAGGGGAATTCGTAAAATCGGTTAGGTTTGCTGATGACCAAGCATTAGTTGCTCAGTCAGCCAAGGGGTTGCAAGCATTGTTGAGTGAATTGGAGGTTCAGTGCGATAAATATGGGATGAGAATCAATATTAATAAAACAAAGGTTATGCGATTTTCCAGAAAGAAAAAGGCTAAGCTAAATATTAAAATAGGCGGGGAAAAAATAGAGCAGGTAGAACAGTTTACATATCTCGGAAGTGTTTTGGACCAACACGGTCAAAGTGGTAGGGATATAAGGAGAAGAATTGCGCTAGGCAAGGAGGCTTTCTCAAGGAGGAGGGAGTTGATGACGGTATTTCATGTCAGTCTGACCTGAAGAAGGTCTCGGAGTAGGCCGAACGTTCAAACATTCTACAATGTGAGTGTTCTTTTACGTGTTATCTATTTTATTCTGTGTTCTATTGTGCCGTCCAAATTTTATATTGTTCTCGTAAGTACTTCCACATCATCTATAAATAAATAAATAAATAAATATATATATATATTAATTATATAACGAAAACCAATCCAGCAACCTAATCTACATCAGGTCCCTCTTCATCTCCGTGTACCTCCTTCTTCCCTTCATCCCGTCCAATATCCCTATCCTATTCCTGCCCTTTCCTCGCTTGCCCAACATCCTCCCCTCTATTACCCTCTTCAGCATTCCACTACCGCTAAATACGCCTTTCATCCATTTTTCCTGCCTCCATAGGATTTCTCTCAACAAACGCCTCTCCTCCCCCACCATTTCTAGTACTTCCTCATTTGTTTTCCTTTCGGCCCATTTCACCTTCTCCATTCTTCTCCACACCCACATTTCAAAAGCCTCCAATCTACGTCTATCCTCCTGCTTCAGCGACCACGTTTCCGCGCCGTACGCTCCATATTAGAGTTTTTACGAGTCTTGTCTTAACATTCATACTCAACGTCTCCGTCATCAACTCCCTCCTTGAGAAAGCCTCCTTGCCTAGCGCAATTCTTCTCCTTACGTCCCTACCACTTTGACCGTATTGGTCCAAAACACTTCCGAGATATGTAAACTGCTTTACCTGCTCTATTTTTTCCCCTCCTATTTTAATGTTTAGCTTAGCCTTTTTCTTTCTAAAAAAATCGCATAACCTTTGTTTTATTAATATTTATTCTCATCCCATATTTATCGCACTGAACCTCCAATTCACTCAACAATGCTTGCAACCCCTTGGCTGACTGAGCAACTAATGCTTGGTCATCAGCAAGCCTAACCGATTTTACGAATTCCCCTCCGACTTTCATTCCTACCTCCAGTTCTTCCCATGCCTCTTTAATCATTTCCTCTACATATACGTTGAACAGCACCGGTGACAATGGGCAACCCTGCCTTACACCTCTTCCTAACACTGCCCATCCGGACTCTCCGTTCCCCACTCGCACCTGAGCAGTATGAGACATGTACAGGTTGCGGATCAGTCTCCTGTCCCTCCAATCCATTCCTATTTTCTGCAATACACGCATTAATTTTTCCCATTTCACTCTATCAAACGCTTTTTCTAAATCTACGAAACAGGCAAAAACGTCGAAATTGTATTCTATATTTCTCTCGATTAGTGTTCTCATTACTGCAATGGCATCACGCGTACCTCTTCCCATCCTAAAGCCAAACTGATCATCCCCTAAGTAATCATTTGCCTTACTCTCTATCCTTTTGTTGATGATCCTGAGAATAACTTTAGCTGCGTGGAATATCAAACTTATTGTTCTGTAATACTCACATGATGTGGCCTTTGCCTTTTTTGGATTAGGAACTAACACCGATCTTACAAAATCTTCCGGCCAGATTCCTTCTTCATAGATACTACGAATCAGTCCATCTCGTAAGTCCTTCTTCCCGCATTTTCCTAAACATTTCAACAGGTATGTTGTCCACCCCCACGGCCTTATTTGCTTTTATCTCCTTTATAGCCCTTTCTATTTCATCGTCGAGTATTCCTGGACCTAAGCTATCTTCTTCTACGTCATGTTCATTTTCTGTGTCTAACCATGCCGGCCTAAGTTCTTTACCATACAGTGTTACTATGTATTCCTTTCATCTCTCTTGAATTTTTTCTCGTTCAACTATTATCTTACCTTTTTTATCTTTAACTGTTAGCACAGATCTTGCCTTTTTACTTCCCGATAATAACTTTTTCACCCTTCTTCTGTAAACTTTTTCCCTTCTTCTGTAAACTTTCCATATCCTCGCATTGCAAAGCTACCAAAACTACCCTCAACAAATACCTCCACAATCTACACCATAGACACACTCCACAATCTCAGTCTGACCTGAAAAAGGCCTCGGAGTAGGCCGAAAGCTCAAGTCATCTACAGTGTGAGTGTCCTTTTACGTGTTATCTGTTTTATTCTGTGTTCTATTGTGCCGTCCAAAAGTTATATTGCTCTCGTGAGTACTTCCGCATCATCGATATATATATATATATATATCGATTATATATATATATATATATCGATTATATATATATATATATATATATATATATATATATATATATATATATATATATATATATATATATATATAAGCCCCTCCGCCCCCAACAATTTCTATCATCCCCACCTTTTTTTAAAATTCCCGCGCCGTACACTACCCCTCCAAAACCCTTACCACGAATGCCTTTCCCCCCTTGTTTCCCCCTTTTGCTTTCTTTTTCCCTCTTTTCCCCTCTTTTTTCCCCCATTTTCCCCCTTCTCCTTCCTAACACTGTTTTCGGGCTCACCTCTGCCTCAGTTCTGTTCCTAATTCCTCTTGAGAAAGGTGGTTGCACCACCGAAAATTCGAGAACTAGTGAGTCCCTTTTTTATATGTTTTAGTTTCTGTGTTTGCTATGACTATTTAGTGAATTTTACTGTCCACGTTCGTGGCTTTTCCAAGAAAGTGACTATATATATATATATATATATATATATATATATATATATATATATATATATATATATATAAAACTTAGAAAGTAACACACAACACGAGAACACATAAAAAGAACACTCACAATAATATCTTGTTAATTTCGACGGACTCTAGCTCCGTCCTCTTCGGAAGATAAGATATGACTGAGGAAAAGGGTACATTGTGCAGAGAGAGTAGGGGACGAGGGAGAGGGGAAAAACAGGTAGTGGTGGAGGGGTGAAGGAGGGGTATATGGAGGGGGAGAAAGCGGAGCGGAGAACGGGTGGTGGGAGAGGTGTTAAGGGGGAGGTTATGAAGGGGGAAAGGGAGGCCAGAGGGGAGCGGAGATGGAATAAGGAGGATGCGGAAATAGTAACAAGCGATACAGAAAACTAACAATTCATCCACAGATCCCACAACACCCATGACCAAGGCATCAACTCACCAAGTCATCATAAAGGCTTGACAAGTCAAAACACAGGACAAGGATGACAAAATGTATGCGGATGAATAAATTGTCCCACCACCTCGCAAGAAACAAATCCACCTCCATCCACCCCAGCATGTTGTCCACCACAATATTTCCGTGCTAGCATCCCTTCCTCCATCCGATAACCCTATAACATTAAAAACAATGGAGTTGGCATTTAATGGCTGTGTAAACCTATCAACATCCGGGTCTCAATGTCGTTCACTAAATGGGGGAGTGGGGCTGGAGTGGATGGAGGTGGATTTGTTTCTTGCGAGGTGTACTGCTGCTGGCTGTGAGTTCCCACACAGTCTCCAACTCCGGACTTTTGATCGAGCACTCTCGAGCTAGCGGGTCCCCGGGTATATATGGCTAACCCACCAATATGGCGGGTGCCTACATATCCGGGGGCACGGCCCGAGAGGGCGCGTCTGCCGGGTTAGCCGTAGTGAGAACTCACAACCAGGTCACTGCTTGTGACTGTTGTTCTTTAATAAAAACGTTCATGTACATCTGGATTAGCTCGGGGTTCAGGTGGAATACAAGTCCCTGCCCCTTTATTAATGAATAAATTGCCGCTACATTGTCACAGTACATATGAACATTTACATTAGATAGTTTTAACACATTTAAGAGTTCAAACACCATTTTAACTCCGTACAATGCTGCGTAGGTTTCCGCCGCGTTTATTGATGATAGCTCCGGAATTGGGAAGCTCTGGTTGATTTGCCATTCCGGAATTACTACGCCCCCTTGGCCCAGGGTTGCGTCGGTGTAGGCTGTGATGATTTCCGTAGGTTGCTGAAGGTACACTTAACGGTTAAATATTTCTGATTCCTGGAGCCAGGTCCACCAGTCTATATTTTTCTTAAACACTTGGGTCACTAGAAACTTTGGTAGTCTTAAAATCCATACCACCCAGTTGAGGAATCCCGCGGCTTTTGGGATGTCTTGCTTCCTTAACATGGGGATCAGGGGTATACACTGATACACTCGGTTGATTGAACTTGTGGTAAGTTTTAATGATGATTGAGCCGTATTGATTATTACGCCTAAGTATTTCACTTCCACTGTTGGTTTTAAAACTGATTTCTTGAAGTTGATTTGGATGCCGTATTCTTGTTGCAAAAATGTTGTAATATTTCCACTATTCACTTCACTATTACTGTATACGAGCCAGTCGTCCAGGTACACTATACACTTTACTTTAAATTTTATACTTACGTCTTCCGCTATTTCCGTGGCCCACCTTTGGAGTATCGCCGGGCTGAGAGCGTGTCCCATTGGTAGTCTTGTAAATGCCAGTTTCTTACCGTTGTACCGGACACCGAAGAATTTCCAACAGCGTGGGTGGATCTGCAGTTGATAGAACGCACTTTTTAAGTCTATCTTAATTAGTACCTTGGGATGCTGCCGATGGCCTTGCCCGGGCCCATCAGGCTGAACCTCGGTGTTCTGTAGTATTCGGTCCAAGGTGAGAGGTCATAGATGAGGCGATGTCCTCCCCCGGCTTTCGGGATGAGGAAACATTTGAATGAACATTTAATCTGCCATCCTACCAAGATTCCTGCTTCTAGAAGCCCTTGTATGTACGTGGTCATGTTGCCAGAGATTGGTGTCACAAATGAAACGTATGGGGCGTTCGCTGGTTTGGGCAGCGAAGCCCCCAACCTGGCTAATGTGGTGTTCGCCGGTACCTTATAATCTCTTGGTTTTATTGGTTCTACCGCCGGGACCTCATCCGGGGTGACTTCCGTGTCGCTTTCTTGGGGGATGAAATCCTCCGGGAGCTCTGCTCCGATGGTGATGTCCGGGGGAAGGATTTCCCCGCCGGTTCGGGTTCTGGGGATGGTCCATCTGCGACTTTCCTCTTCCTCGTCGTCGAGCTCACTTTGATGGTCTGAATCTCCGCTGTCGGTGTTAGTGGTGGTTTCTTCCGTGTCAGGGAGATCCTCGGGTTCGTTGGGCCCCGCCGAGTCGCACCACCCAAGCATGGCAGATTCAGCCATGGAAAGCTCCCGCTCGGGGATGCAAATGACTGGGCCGTTAATAATTTGTTCGCCGTCTCCCGCCCCGTGAGCCCCTTCCACGGCCGGGAGGTGGACGAAAGGGGTGCCTGGGTGGAGGTGCTGGCGGAGGCTGCGGCGGCGGTGCTTGGCTGGGTTGAAATCCGACTGGCAACCGTAGTAGTTCCGACGGCACTGTTGGTGAGATCCTAATGGCGTCCGGCCATCCGTAAAGAGCTCTTCGTCCTCTGGCGGCTGGAGCCCTTGGGATGTTGCTGGTGCCAGGAATGCGAATGTTTCTTCCGCTACAGATGCTGGCTGCGGTGCCTGTTGCATGTGCTATATAATCTCGGTGAGATCTTGAAGCCTGGCGGCGATCGTCTGCATTTGCTGCTCCATGCTCGTGTTGGGGCTAGCTTCGGTTTTTTCTGAGATACTATATTGGTAAGTTCGATTTCGTATCGCAACTCTTCTTGCTCGGCAAATAGATCCTCGGATCGGGGGTCGACAGGCGGGCTAGCAGTGGACCTTGTTTTGGGCGGCATCTGCTGCTGGCTGTGAGTTTCCACATACACGACACTAACTTTCTCTACGCCCCCCACCCCAGTGCCCCTCGACCGAATTTCTCCTCAATCTCGCCACTGTCGTCCTGACCAAAAATGCATTCTCTTTCCAAAACTGTTTTTATCTCCAAACGAAAGGCACAGCGATGGGAACGAGGATGGAGCCATCGTACGCCAATCTCTTCATGGGCCACCTTGAAGAGAATTTCCTTTCACAGCAACCCTTCCAACCTCTTTTCTGGGTCCGCTACATTGACGACATTTTTATGCTCTGGACACACGGCTCTGATTCTCTTGACAATTTCTTATCGGCCTTAAATTCTTCTTTCACTGTTAAATTCACTTCTTCCATTCCAGACTCCACCATCACCTTTCTTGACACAGACATCTCAATTCACAATAACAAATACCACCAAACACCACATAAAATTCGAGAACTAGTGAGTCTCTCTTTTATATGTTTTAGTTTATGTGTTTGCAATGACTATTTAGTGAATTTACATTATATATAAATATATAATGTAAATTCACTATTTATGGTTATGTATATATATATATATTTATATGTATGTATGTGTATATATATATAGCGAGTCATATCTTATCTACCGAAGAAGACGGAGCTCGAGTCCGTCGAAATTATCAAGATATTATTGTGTTCTTTTTATGTGTTCTCGTGCTGTGTGTTACTGTCTAAGTTTTTTATTCAACACTTCCGTGTTACTTCGAAGAAATCATCTATATATATATATATATATATATATATATATACATAACCGTGGGTCGCGGTGGTCTAGCGGGTAGAGCGTTGGACTACTGACCGGAGGGTCCTGGGTTCGATTCCCGGGCAAGGCACTTTGGGCACCTGCAGCTCCACCCAAGCTTGTTGATTTTTCGGGTACCAGATCTTCCTGGGAAACCATAACCGGCACAGGGTATATACATAGGGAACTGGCCCCCTACCCTGATGTGTGAATATTAACACATTGACTGTGTTTATGGTTTTTTTATATACATAACCATAAACACAGTAATCAACCCGAAGGTCGGTTTAGTAGGTGATGGTGGAGCTCACACATGTACCCAGCCCGACGGCTTGTGAATATTCACACATCAGGGTAGGGGGGCCAGTTCCTTTCCCTGTGCCGGTTATGGTTTCCCAGGAAGATCTGGTACCCGAAAAATCAACTAGGTTGGGTAAAGCTGCAGGTGCCCAAAGTGCCTTGCCCGGGAATCGAACCCAGGACCCTCCGGTCAGTAGTCCAACGCTCTACCCACTAGACCACCCATATATATATATATTCATTCAAACATAGAAATAGGTATAAGGAAAGGGGATAGGAAAACACATAAAAGGCGACCACAGGACATATGGGGAAGGCGGTTTTTGAGCAGATCACGAAAGTAAAAATGTTTCCTTAACCGGGATTTGAACACCGGATCTTCCACTTGCCGGGCGGACGTGCTATATATATATATATATATATATATATATATATATATAAAGGAACAGGATAGGGATGTTAGACGGGATGAAGGGAGGAAAGAAGTACACCGAGATGAAGAGGGACCTGATATAGATTAGTTTGCTAGGTGGGGAGTTACAAAATGTTTATTTGATAGCTGTGTCCATCCAAAAACCTACCTTAACCGGTAGATTACCTAATAATAATATATATATATATATATATATATTATGTGTGTGTGTGTTTAAGTAAACTAACACACATACAAACCATGTCCCAATTAGAAGTGAAATGATGTTTTTTCGCCGTTGTGGACGGCTGGGCGACCCGCGTTAGTTGTCTGTGGGCCGTTCGGATCGACGCTGTACTGAACTCCTATCATGCTACTTCGTAACCGAATGCATATTACCTATCGGTAGTGTGAAGCTTCGTCTTTGTGTGACTCTGGTTTATTTGGCTTTAGATGACCGCTTTTACGATTTGAAACGAGTACATACCTGTACGTACCCTGTATCGTCGCTGAAATGCTGCTGATATTCCCGTATCCAGCACTTTAAACGCTCAATCAGCAGCCTCCGTGAATCAACGGGCGGATGATGAT
Source organism: Hetaerina titia (assembly GCA_037158775.1). Taxonomy (NCBI): domain Eukaryota; kingdom Metazoa; phylum Arthropoda; class Insecta; order Odonata; family Calopterygidae; genus Hetaerina; species Hetaerina titia. The sequence continues at coordinate 121,645,038 of CM073771.1, read as the reverse complement.
ATACTTGTTCTTTCTTAGGAAAATCTATCTTAAAGGTCTGGATCGATGAACCGGAAGCAGCCTCATCATGTAGATGGGAATGAATGGAGGCCTTTTGTTTTTACTCATGCACGAGCGGCATTTTCAAGAGTTCAAATATTTCTCGAAAGAACCTCTCCCAAATCCGTTGCCCTTGGAGACGACCTTTAGGGTCCAGCTTATCTAATATATTTGTTCAAAGAGCCGGGTCGAAGTTTTCAAATACATTACGGCGTTCCCGAGACGTGAATGGTTCTTTTAGTTCTCTGGAGCACCTCCCAAACGGCCACTTACGACATCTTGTTCGACGCCATTGTTTGTGCGTGTTCATAAAGGGATGCGTCCCTCCGTCATTGGTTTGTTATTTATGTGGCGGGAGGCTTGATTTTTTCCGGCAGGAAACCCAGTCCGGCCCTTAATGAATGGATGAGGGTCCACTTTGCTCCTCCGTTGCTTTGCACTTTGCGAGGGTGGATGCAAATTTTATTCGTCCTTTGGTCCCAAAAATGGCTTTTTAATAATAATGATAATATTGGGAAAGGGGTGGGACGGAAAGGGTTGCGTGTAGTTTTAAAAAGGGTGTCTCGGGGGGGGGGGCGGAGGGTAGTGCGTGAGCGAATTAGGGAGGAGGGTTTTATGCAGCGGGACTGGGGAGCTCTCTACAATTTCCAAAATGGGATAAACGCGCATGAAGGACGGCGCAGAAAAAGGGTGCCCTCCGCGCAGTAATCGACGGTAATTAAAGGACGCTCTCGATTCGGACCTGCGCTCCGCCGGCGTGAAGACTACATTTTAAATCCTTGTGTCGGTGGGAAGACTACATTTTAAATCCTTGTGTCGGTGTGAAGTTGAATCAGAATATCGCAGTATGGAAGTAATGACTGCTGCAAGAGTAATAAATAATGTAACAAGGCGGAGGCAGCCTTGGAAATTAGGGCAATTGTCTATCTTGAAATCATTATACTTTGAATCAGTGCAGACTAAATGCCGCTGCAAGCGACAACTGGTTTCGAATGTGTTATATCTGAAAAACCAAGTAAACTTCCCTGCTGTTTGTCTTCTAGTATATTCATAGCGATCTTTTTAGTAGATCTGAGGGTGATTGTTAGAGCATGATCAGAACGTAATTCACCCGGACGCTATTAATTGGGAGCACTCGTGGAAGTTACTCTTTCAAAATGGGCCAACCATTCCATCCACCAGTATCGCCGTGACTTTTGAGAGCAGTTACGTTCAAGAAATCACGATGCTGGTCCATGAGATAAAATCTACCCGGCACTTTTTCAAAGGACTTCACGTTTCGTCATTACAATGAGTTCCTTTTTTAGTGTATAATTTTCGCTAACCTTTTACAAAGTTAATGCGCAGACGGCACATACAGGAATGTTGTTGTCGGAGTATTAAACGATAAGTTGGTGTCCGATGAACTAACTAGTGTAGCGAAAGAAGCATATCCTGGAGGCCTCGCCAAGATATGCTTCTTCCGTTGGGATATGTACTTATTTATTGTGTAAATTAATGCAAGTTTAGGTGACTTAGGAACTCAGAGGGGAAGTGAACATTTTGCAGGTATCCCCAAAACAACCTGTTCTGTAAAATACCTCAGGTCAATGAAGAAATTGCTGTTCAAGCGGAAAGCAAGAACAGGCTGTGAGGGGATTTTCTCCACTGCCCCAGAAATAGTATTGGAAGTGACAGGGATGCAGAGTGGACATCTGGTGCCATTCCAAAGATCTTTTTTTTGGGCCTCGCCAATTTACGCCGTTTTCTGGCTTATAATAATACAAAATATCTCAAGGCTGAAGATAATATGCATTCCTGAAGGATCGCTAAATTTTAAACGGGGAAAAAGAACTGAAGTGTAGTGATGGGTGATGGGAAACATGCGTATTTTTCCTCCGGGAAAATAGTAGTTATGTTTAGTAATGGTGCCACTTCCATTTGTGAAATCACCTAATTATTTTTGGAACATAGCCTGTAGTATTAATAATATGCTGTAGTGGAAATCACAATTGTCAATTATCTCTTTTCTGTCAATTATAATTTCTCTCCAATGTGATATTATACTATTTTATGTTTCCGTCCTCGAGGGGAATGAACTTCCTACCCAGGCTGGCATTTCTGAACATTTGAGCAATGTATATCTCGTAGATATAGTTTAGTATAGATATAGTGTAGTTCACACATTGCAAATTTCAACTAGAATCCGCGAAGGCCTTTCAGTGGCATGTCTTTTAAATAGGGTCCATTTAGAATGGTATTTTATAGTCGATGCTTCTGGTACCTTCAGCGGAGAAAGTATTACGTAAAATTTGACTACATATCCAAGATAAAAAAACGGTATCAAAATTATTACGGTATTTTCGTATCCGTGTGAAATATACATGACTTGCGCAAGGTGGGTGAGTCCCATTAAGGAATGAAGGAGGGGAAAACTGTATCTCGACTCGAATACGCTTGGGCAGTTTGCAGAGGTGTCTCTAAGTCGAAGCGATCCGTTGATTATTAGGAGCCAAAGAACCTTGGCGTACGCGCCGTAATTATATAGAGTGGCGTCGCTGAGGTGATGCACAGACGCCGCATCTCCAGGGCGACCGTGGGAGAGTTCAAGGGTGGGTGCAGGCGGTGGTTCCGGATCCTCATCTGTCTACGTCTATACCCCACGAGCTGCCGCAAGGGCGTGTGGCGGGGGGTGTTGCCAGGTCACCAGCCATGCAAGCACAATCCCAATCACGTTACCCCTACACAAATAATATTTTGATCATGCAATCGAAAAATGCTAATAATAAGAAAGAGAGTACTTACATGCACAAATATTCAATAACAGGATACGCATATTTAACGTTACGTATACGTGTTCATGCTGTGAATCTGTTAAAAAATGGGTCTTTTAAATAAAAAAGAACATGCAGGATATCGACAAATATATACACTGCCAATTGTAGTTATCTTCTTCGCACCTGCGGTCATATCTATTTTGATCTGCAATAGTACGAGGAAAAAATGACATTTTACATCAATCCGTTCTATTATCTATCTCCCTGATTTTATGTACGTGATATGATCTACTATAGTAAGTCGGGGCCTGTGTCTTTAACACTTCTTCAGATAAGTAACCTGCGCGGAAATTGACGCAGTAAATTTAACCTGTATTTAAGCCTACGGTCAACTAATTGCTCTCATCCTAATTCTTCCAATGGTGTCGTGACACCGCTACCTTGTTCATAACACCTTTTCGCAAACCTAGCTGCTCCAAGTTGCACTAATTCTAAATCCAAAATTAATCCTACTTCTTGAGGATCCCAAACACTTGCAGCGTAAGCAACCTGCCTCAACTTTACGAAGTCAATTTAACCTGTATTTAACCATTTCTACGTTGCACTTGATCTAGTCCCAAAGGTGCTTTCTTGGTTTTTGTTAACTATTTGAACCGCGAAGTGAAAAGTAAGATTGGGATGATCGCGGATGACACGGTGATTTATCGGGAGATATCTGGGGATGAGGACCGTTTAATTCTAGCACGTGATTTCGGTTGCATTTCGAAATGGTGTGCGAAATGGGGATTGTCATTGAAATATAACGAATGTCCGGTGGTAAATTTTCCTTTCCCTCTCGCGGGCGCCGCGCCGTAGGCAGACGAAGCCTTCCTCGGAACCCACGCCCTCTGGGTCCTTCATTCAGCCTTTCCCTCGCTGTGCTCTCCCGGTTGTCGCCAAAGGAACGGACAACGCCTCTTGTCTCGCCCTCTCGAGAAACGAAGCGGCGCTCGTCTCGACATTCGGGTCGTCGGTCCCCAAAAAAAATGAATGGCAAAGGGGAGTGTGGGGAGGGGGGGAAACAAATGAGCAGACAAAAGCGCGCTCATTTCCTTCCAGACCTTTAAGAGCAGAGGGGGTGGGAGTCGTGGAAGCGGTGAGGATGATGATGATTTAATCATCTCTTCCGTCTCGCGGGTGCATGCACGGTCGGGCACACGTAGATGGATGCGTGTTCGTACGTAAATAAGTGCGTGTTCCCTTTGCGGAGGGGAGATTGGTTCTGCCGGGGGGGGGGTCACGTGAGCCATTCGGATCTTCTCTTCCCCCCCCTTTCTCCCATCCACCCCCACTTGTTCCTCTCGGGACATCAGCTTGTAAATGCGGAACTCCGCATCGGAAACTGCTCTGCTCCAGTACACGTACCTAATGTAGGTGCCATTGCAGAAATTATGTGATGGCCAAATTATCATCCAAAGGACCCAGATTAGTGGTAACCTAGTAGAATTTGAACATTTTTTTTTAATTACAGGATTCATTAAAATTACAAAATAAATGTTAAGTTTCCTCTGCCCTTAGCGATGGACACTTGCTCGAAATATACTCGTAGGCCCAGCCAAATAGACGTCGGAAGAGTATCGATATGATAATTTGATATTTCGAATCCAAATTATCGGTAAAATGCGGGATCGAGTCAAATAATGTAACCAATAGAGATCCACCATGAGAAATGCCAAAATTTGTTTTGCTGGACCTTTCTATAATTTGTATTTGCTCATTAGAATAATGATGAATCAATACAAAACCGATTACTCAATAGGTTTCAATGAAAGAATTTCAGAGAGTAAAAATCATTCGCCTTGGTCGGGATTCGAATCCGGATTCCTCGATGTCCGGCAGAGTGCTCTAGACAGTTCCGAGTGACCGCCTTGGCGGCTTTTTTCAGAGTATTCCTAGTATCGGCTTTTGTTCTATGTCTTTTTTAAAATGTTCTTATTTAAAAATTATTTGATGGCCATATTATCATCCAAAGGACCCAGATTAGAGGTAAAGTAGTAGCATTTGAACCGCAATCGAGCAGGCTTCTTGTCCAAGTTTTGTAAGCTATCGAGGCGTCCTTTAAAACGAATGCCTGTGACATTGTATGTACGGTATTTCGTCACAACATCTTGATCCTTTGAAACCCCCAAAATGTAAGAGTTTAAGAGGACGCCTCGGTAGCTTAACTGGATAAAGCACTCGGACGGACATCGAGGGTTCCGGGTTCGAATCCCGGTCAAGGCGAATGTTTTTTGCACTCCGAAATTGTTGCATTGAAATGCATATTACTGTTGCGGCATCTCCCGCAGTTTCTTGAAATTACTCATCAGGTTCTCAATACTCATGGGGTTATTACTCATCGTGGTCATAATTTGTACATTTTAGAATTGTTGCATTGTAATTAATGCTGATTGGGTTGTGAAAAACATAAGTACGTACTTTTAGATTGAACCATACGAGGTGTGTTCAAAATATAACGAGAATTTTTTCATTTTGCGTGCTTGGAGAGCCCAATTGTCAACCTTTTTCTTTATTTTGTTGGTATACATACCCCTGAAGTATGATAAAACTTTCAGCTGTTTTCATTGCGGACTTTGTCTGTGACAGCCACTAAGGTTAGACGTGTTTTTTGAGCTGGGCGATTTTCGTTTGTTAAAAGAAATGGATCAAATAATTTGTATCAAATTCTTTGATCCATTATATATATTATGTATCGTAGAGCATGAACACCCAACCCCTTCCCCCCTCCTTCCCCGCGACCCTAGCAGTCGTCCAGGCGGATCCCGGGGGCTAGCAACTAGCAGGCTCCAGGGTCTCCCCCCTTAATGTTGAGTGCCTACTACTCGGATATTAATAATTATCTACTCCTAAGCCATGTAATTTCATAAGACAATCTTTCAGGAAATATTTTTGCTCTGTTCGCAAATGTGTCATTGGAATAGGTGACATCATTCGGCGAATTAATATGTTGTATACATAAAACAGTTTCTGGCGTAACTTGGTGGAAAATCTTCATGTTGACGTTTTTCCATTAAGCAACTTTGTTAATTTTCAATCTTTCAGTTAAACAACAACCTGTTGATGTTATACTGTAACGACACCTGGGTCGTGAGAGTAAAAATTTTATGTGGAAAAGCAAAGTGGTTTGATTGAAAAACGTCTTTTGTATTATACACTTGGAACGTCTATGCACTCCTTAAGTTATTATTAAGTGTGAGTATTTCTCGCTATTCTTTTGGTCGCGATAAAAAGGTTGAACGGCACTTACGACCGTTTAATTTTATGCTCGTTCAAATTTTCGGCTCTGCGCTACATTGGGGCGTGTGGAGGGGGGTGTTGCGTCACCACCCGTAAAAGAGATTAAAACCACATGCAAAACCAACAAATTCATACCAATTTACACCCACAGAGGCGTACATATATTCATGCAAAAACCTTTACAACTTACCCGCATGCAAATACATATACCATCAAATAACATACACTTGCACCAACGAATATACCTTATGTCTACGCAGCGTTTAATCTTGCCGTGACTCACAAATTACATGTCTTTAATATTTATATGGTGTCTTTGATATCCTACTATTATGATTCCTGATTGTTCATGGAAAGAGCGAGAATTTGTATATATCTGCACTAGAATCTATCGCCCTTGTCTTATCTTTGTGGTCTGATCTACCTACGTTGTAGTGTGGGGCTACAATAATTATTTCAGTCGCACGGCATGGGTCCCGGTCGCCCTGTCCGCTCGCCTTAAATTATCCTCTGCGTCGCCGTGTGCCGTCCGTCGGCCGAGAAGCAGGCGGCGGCGGCGCCTGGCCGCCGTGGACAGGTGAGGCGATCGTTTCGGAGCGACATTCGGGGGCGGGAAGGGGGCTCTTTGAGAGGTTTCCAAAGGTCTCCTTCGAAGCGGTTAGGCTCTCGCCCTCACCGTAATCAAGTCCGACTGTGGAGAACCACCTCAGTTTACGACGGCAACTTGAGCGCAACCTAATATTCCGTTAACTACCTCCGCACTCACGCCTCCGCTTGTCTCAACGAAGCGTCTCCATTTGCAGAGATTGAGGTGAGATAGTTCTCTTATTTTTCCGGAATGTTATCACCTTAACTCTGGTTACGGAAGTTGTTAAAATCGTCGGATTACAGAAAATGTCTGAATGGTTTGGCTGGTGTGCTACCACTTACCAAAGTGTCAAAATTGGGAGGGAAGTTCAGAAAAAATACTGCGATCACAACAGCATCATAATTTAGCTTGAAAAAACGAACTAGGCAAGACCGACGGCTGAGATCATTTGCGCCATTAAGGATGGATGGATGGGAAAGGAGAAAGAGAGGAGAGAAACTCGGCGTCGGCATTTGCCTACTCTTGTCGAAAGAAGTCAAGGGGTGCGCAGTTTAACGTCCCATCCGACGGACGGCGTACTCATTCTAAGTGCTCTCCACAAAGCACCTCATTCTGGTGCAGGTATGATAATTATGATCCTGCGAAAGAAGATTCCCGCCTGAAGAAAGAGTAACTGAAAATAAATGAAGCCACAATACGCTCTTACTGCGATAATAATCATTTATTCTCTTCCGAATCATTTGCTCATCGATAAGGGAATGTTTGTGATCTTCTTCAAACCTATAATCATTTCCAATCCTCTTCACATCTTCATAAACTAATGTCTCTATGCTATTTAACGGTTGGTTACAGAGAAGCCAATTGGAATCACGTCAATGTTTTATGATTCCATTTGTATAACATTTCCTCCAGGTTGCTGGGGCACGAATCCCAATCTAACTACTCCTGAGTGTATGTTTCCATAACTCTGTGAATTTTCTTCTCGTGGCCGAAGCAAAGGCAAAGTTTCTCGGGACATAAGGTAGATTTACATGTCCTCTGAAAGCAATCTCAAATACTGTGTTACGTAAGTTACATGTGGCGTACCACTTATTGCTGTCACTACATTCCATACACGTAAATTACATTGAATTTTAAACTGACTTGTAGCCTAGGCAAGTGTAAATAAGACTTTTTTGCATTAAAAAAATTGTTATTACTTAATGCCATACGAGTGGTTCGCGGTAGTCCAAATTAGAGCGTTCAACTACAGACCGGAGGGCCCGGGTTCGATCCCACGCCAATTCAGCTCTGGCGAATTCTCTTGGCACCTTCTCCTCCACTCGGCGGCAAAGGGAAAGGAACTTGCCCCCCTACCCGATAATATGGCCGTTGGCCGAACGGAACAGTGCCAGCTTTGGAAACAGAGCTGAAGAATGTCCGTTCGAGCCTCCGGTCTATACAATTTTCTAGATCGAGTTCAGCGGAGGGGGGCTAGATTTGTCAAACATTGTTCTGACCAACTCAGCAGCGTATCCACTTTGCTAGACAATTTAGGTTGGGATTCTCTTACACAGCGGCGTTTCCAATATAGATTAAACTTATTAAAAACATTTAAAGATGGGCCCTTTTCCGATGACATCAAGGATATAATACGAACCCCAACGTATTACGGTCGAAGGGATCACGAATATAAGACTAGAGAAATAGACTGCAAGACTGACAGGTTTAAAATGTCATTTTTTCCAAGAACGATAAGGGACCAGAATGCATGTAGCCGAAATTCCCCAGGGCTTAGTTCATTACAATAAGTATTGACGTACAGGTTAGGGACTTCGCGAGGTTGTGTATACATGTGTGTATGTATGTATGTGTATATATGTGTATATACATGTGTATATATGTGTATATATATATGGATATATATATATATATATATATATATATATATATATATATATATATATATATATAAATATATATATATATAAATTCACTGATAAGTCATAACAAACACAGAAACCAAAACACAAAAGAGGAAAAACTCACTGGTTCTCGAATTTTCGGTGGTCCAACCACCTTTCTCAAGAGGAATTAGGAACAGAACTGAGTTCTGTTCCTAATTCCTCTTGAGAAAGGTGGTTGGACCACCGAAAATTCGAGAACCAGTGAGTTTTTCCTCTTTTGTGATTTAGTTTCTGTGTTTGTTATGACTTATCAGTGAATTTACATTACACGTTTGTGGGTTTTCCAAAAAAGTGTATCTATATATATATATATATATATATATATATATATATATATATATATATATATATATATATATATATATATATATATATATATATATATATATACACAGCGGCGGGGACGAGAGCCAACGAGGGGTTGCCGTAATTTTAAATAAAGGGGTAGGAAGAAGCGTAGTCAACATAGAGCAAGCGACAGATTGAATTTTACTCGTAGAGATTAAAGCAGAGCCGACGAACTTAGGTCATTATTCAGGTATACATGCCACCGAGCAACCACAAGGAGGAAGAAGTCAATAGGATGTATGATGAGTTAGAGGATATAGTCGCGAGTGTTCCTGCAGGGAAACAATTGATAGTGACGGGGGATTGGAATGCGACGGTAGGCGAAGGAAGAGATGGTGTTGAGGTGGGGGACTATGGATTAGGCACGAGGAATGAACGCGGGGAGAAAGCAATTGAATTCTGCAGGAGACAGGGGTTAGTCATCACTAACACATGGTTTAGACACCACAAAAGGCGTAGGTATACATGGAAAATGCCAGGTGACTCAGAAAGGTATCAGTTAGATTATATTATGGTTAGGCACAGGTTTAGGAACAGTGTGATAAATTCGCACAGTTTCCCAGGAGCGGATGCGGACTCTGACCACAATTTAGTTGTTATGAAATGTAATGTTCGTTTCAAGAAGATAAGGCAAGGGCGGCGGGTTAAAAAATGGAATTTAGAAGCAGTAAATGAATTAACGAGGAAGGAGTATCAGGAGGCTGTAGAGAAAATGATGGATGACGGTAAAGAACTGAGTACTATCGAAGAAAAATGGGAGTGTATCAAGAAAGGGATATTGGAAGCCGCTAAAGACACTATAGGAACCGTTAACGGGAAAAGGATAAGAAAACCATTGGTAACGGATGGGATGATTGCAAAGATGGATGAGAGAAGAAGATGGAAAAATGTAAACACAGAGTTAGGCAAAATGAAGTACAAAGAGTTAAACAATAAATTGTGAAGGGCCACAAATAAAGCAAAAGAAGAATGGTGGAAAACGCAATGCGAGGATATGGAAAGTTCACACAAGAAGGGTGAAATTGGTGCTCTATACAGCAAGGTTGGGTTATTATCGGGAAGTAAGAAGGCAAGATCTGTGCTAACAGTTAATGATAAATGGGGTAAGATAATAGTTGAACCAGAAAAAATTCAAGAGAGATGGAAGGAATATATAGAAACACTGCATGGTAAAGAACTTAGGCCGACAAGGTTAGACATAGAAAAGGAACATGACGTAGAAGAAGATAGCTTAGATCCTAGACGATGAAATAGCAAGGACATTAAAGGGGATGAAAGCAAATAAGGCTGTGGGGGTGGACAATATTCCTATAGAAATGTTGAAATGGTTAGGGAAAGGTGGGAAGAAGGCCATATATGGACTGACTCGTAGTATCTATGAGGAAGGAATCTGGCCGGAAGATTTTGTGAGATCGGTGTTGGTTCCTATTCCAAAAAAGGCAAAGGCTTCGTCATGTGAGGATTACAGAACAATAAGTTTGATATCCCACGCAGCTAAAGTTATTCTCAGGATCATCAACAAAAGGATAGAGAGTAAGGCAAATGATTACTTAGGGGATGATCAGTTTGGGTTCAGGAAAGGAAGAGTTACGCGTGATGCCATTGCAGTAATGAGAACACTAGTCGAGAGGAATATAGAATACAATTTCGACGTTTTTGCCTGTTTTGTAGATTTCGGAAAAGCGTTTGATAGAGTGAATTGGGAAAAATTAATGCGTGTATTGCAGAAAATAGGAATGGATTGGAGGGATAGGAGACTGATCCGCAACCTGTACATGTCTCAGACTGCTCAGGTGCGAGTGGGGAACGGAGAGTCCGGATGGGCAGTGTTAGGAAGAGGTGTAAGGCAGGGTTGCCCATTGTCACCGGTACTTTTCAACGTATATGTAGAGGAAATGATTAAAGAGGCATGGGAAGAACTGGAGGTAGGAATGAAAGTCGGAGGGGAATTCGTAAAATCGGTTAGGTTTGCTGATGACCAAGCATTAGTTGCTCAGTCAGTCAAGGGGTTGCAAGCATTGTTGAGTGAATTGGAGGTTCAGTGCGATAAATATGGGATGAGAATCAATATTAGTAAAACAAAGGTTATGCGATTTTCCAGAAAGAAAAAGGCTAAGCTAAATATTAAAATAGGCGGGGAAAAAATAGAGCAGGTAGAACGGTTTACATATCTCGGAAGTGTTTTGGACCAACACGGTCAAAGTGGTAGGGACGTAAGGAGAAGAATTGCGCTAGGCAAGGAGGCTTTCTCAAGGAGGAGGGAGTTGATGACGGGGACGTTGAGTAGGGATGTTAAGACAAGACTCGTAAAAACTCTGATATGGAGCTAAGCTCTGGTACGGCGCGGAAACGTGGTAGTGGAAGCAGGAGGATAGACGTAGATTGGAGGCTTTTGAAATGTGGGTGTGGAGAAGAATGGAGAAGGTGAAATGGACCGAAAGGAAAACAAATGAGGAAGTACTAGAAATGGTGGGGGAGGAGAGGGGTTTGTTGAGAGAAATCCTATGGAGGCAGGAAAAATGGATGAAAGGCGTATTGAGCGGTAGTGGAATGTTGAAGAGGGTTATAGAGGGGAGAATGTTGGGCAAGCGAGGTAAGGGTAGGAACAGGATAGGGATGTTGGACGGGATGAAGGGAGGAAAGAAGTACACCGAGATGAAGAGGGACCTGATATAGATTAGTTTGCTAGGTGGGGAGTCACAAAATGTTTATTTGATAGTTGTGTCCATCCAAAAACCTACCTTAACCGGTAGATTACCTAATAATATTATTATATATATATATATATATATATATATATATATATATATATATATATATATATATTTTTTTTTTTTCTTACAGGTTCCCCCCACCTTTCCTCACCTAACCCCCAACCCCCTCAACCCTTACCCTTCCCTCATGGTGCTACACCCCCTGCCACACACCTTTTTGGTGTCTCGCAGGGTATTTATGTAGATGTAGATGTACCCTGATGTGTGAATATTCACACGCCGCGCCGTCGGGCTTGGTACTGGGTGAATACCATCACCTCCTAAACCGACCTTCGGGTTGAATATTGTGTTCATGGTTTTTATTACCATGCAAGCCACCACTAGGGTGTGTGGCAGAGGGTGAACATACACCATACTAACGAAAAGTGAAGAATCAGGCGTGATATTGTGGAATCGAAACATAATGAAAACTTTGTTGTAATTTTCCACAGTTAAACTGTGGAAAATTGCAACAAAGTTTTCATTATGTCACCATACTAATTTTGACCCGAATATTTTTACCCCTACAGCGGTTGGACCATATTATTCTGATCCCTTATCGTTCGTAGAAAAATGATATCTTAAATCTTTCTCTTATACACTGAATCTCACAAATGTTATTAACATGATCTCTCCTACCGTAGTACGATGGGGGTAATGATATATTTTCAACAACACTACTAAGAGACATTCTTACAATTTATGCAAGAGATTTACTCTGTAATTTAATCTTCGCCCCGTGATTGATTCCGAGCCTAGCTCCTGAAATATTTTGGAAACGCTGCTAAGTTTATCACGCTCTTGGTTGAGTATTCCAAGTTTGGCCTGCATAGGATTCAACGCCCTTTTCGGCAACTCCATACCGAGTCATTCTGCTTCCAAAGTACTAACAACAGACTGATCGCCACCTTTTCCACGAGTGCGCCTTCAGGGTGTTGTGTGACCCCGGGTCGATGTGAGCGGCACTGCGCTAACTAAGTGCCTGGGCGTCCCTTCGCTCTCACTGGTTCGCAGGGCCTAACTGAATATCCCTTGTCCATTTTCAGTTGCCCCGGGGTCGCGCGGGGCAATGCAATGGTGCCGTCGAAGTGACCGCGACGACACCCCCACGCAGGAGACGGACATCAACGCGCAGAGAGGGACGAGGGCGTCTCGACTCGCCGAGAATCGCCCCGCTGCCGTCGGTGAGTAACAGCCTCCGTTTTCCAAACTAAGTTAATGGCCCTTGCTTTGAGGCAATCAAATTTCATCGGCGAAGAACTTCACGCTCATTTGCCGGGAAGGAAAAGCTATTCAAAGGACGAAGTTTTCGACCCGGGCCTGGACTGTCGGCACACTTCACAAGGTGTAATTTTAGTCCCATTCCCGATTACGCAAACACAAAATTTCATAATGAAGATGTGAACTTCCACCAAGTGCGCGGGAATCAATTATTTTATTCATTTTTTTTGCAATAGTCCAAAAATTCGGCCTTTAACTGTCCGGACTTGGGATAATGATGTAACACTTAGACAATTACATACACCCACGCATTAGGAGGAGGAACAACCACCCAGGCGAGAATCTAACGTCCTCACCTCTGGGTAGGCGGTTGAGAACGTTACCCCGCCACCACAGGGGCCGGTATACGAGGTCTGTCCATTAAATATGTGAACTGGGGCCATGAAAAACTTTATTTTGCAAAATTTAGTCTACATCGACTATGTCCCATTCAAAGTAATATCCATTTGCTGCTATACACTTATTTCATCTTCTATACCACTGTTTAAAAGCGCCCTTGAAAGTTCTAGGGAGTTTTTTCCTTTCCCTTGAAAGTCCTTTTTAGTTTTTTCTTCGTTTCTTGCTTTATTCTGTCCAAATCTTCCCAGTGATGACCCATCATCTCATTTTTGCATTTTGGGAATGGGCAAAAGTCGCAGAAAACGAGATCTGGCAAATAAGGAGAATGGTCAAGGATCAAGGTGATTGAATTTTTGCCAGAAAATGGGGAACAATTAATACAGTGTGTGCAGGTACATTGTCATGGTGAAGGATCCATCCATGGTGTTCGGTTGAAATAGTGTACACTGTTGAATTTCCTAAATTCAGCTCATTAGCTTTTGTTCGGACAGTTTATCGACGATCGGTAAGAAGGACAAGGGACCGCACACGATCAATGTTGTCGTCAAGGCAGGTGTTTGAGGGTCGTCCCGGTCTTGCATCATCCGTATTGGCGTCTTGTCGGCCATCTTTCAAACGCCCAATCCACTTAAAAACGGATGTTTTCTTCAGAGCATTACCACCGTAAACAGCTGACAACATTTCAGTCATTTATTGATAACTTTTACCGCACTTCACCAAAAAACTTGATGTTGATTCGTTGCTCCGTGATTTCGTCAATTTCCATTTTCGACAAACAGTAAAAACAAGGCCCACAGAAACCACCATAACTGGCACCAGCTCGACGATCCGCCAAGCACAGTCGGCCGGCTCATTGGGTCTCAGGCGACTAGTGCTGCTATTGGGTGGGGCTATAGTCCGCGTCATGACCACCAGATTGCACCAGTTCGCACATGTATTGCACAGACCACGTCAATTACACAGGCCAACAGTGGTTTTGGTGCCGGAGCTTTTAATGTTGTTTTAAAGAACAATTGGGGTGCTGAATCCAATTATGACACTAGTTTTTTCCTATCAGCTATAGTTTTCAAGTTATAGATATTTTGTTACTTACGTAAAAAATCTTCTACACATGATATGGGAATATTATATTAATAATAAAACCCACTAAATATAAAGACTTGATTTATTTCTAGGGCTGTTAAATCACCCACAAACACAACAGAATTTTACAATACAATTGAACACAAATACTAAAATTTTTTACTGTAATACAACAAATTGAAAAGAAAAAAATACATAAAAACATCACTGAACACATCGGAAGCTTCTTTTGCACGATTTTCTTGAGTGCACTTTGTTCAAACAGTCTCGTTTTAAGCACCAGCAGTAATCTGCCATCATATGGTTATCCCATCTTCCTCGGTAGCGAGCTTCCATTGTTTTTATATCCTGGTGAAATCCTTCACCTTGTTCTTCACTTGTGTCTCCTAAATTTCCAAGAAAATTGTCTAAGTGGCTGTGTAGGTAGTGAACTTTTGTGCTCATATTACATCCAAGTGATTTGAAGTTACTGAGCATAATGTTTACCAGTTCAATATAATTTTCACTTTTGTGATTTCCTAGAAAATTTTTTATGACCTCAACAAATGACATCCAACTAATTTTTTCAATCTCATTCATTGACTCGACAAAAGCAGGATCCTTTGTAAGTTGTCTGATTTGTGGCCCCTCAAAAATACCAGCTTTAAGTTTTTCAATACTTATATGGGGCATCTTTAGTCTTAAGTAGGCGAAGCATGGTCCATCCTTGTCAAGAGCCTTTACAAATTGCTTCATTAGGCCCAGTTTAATATGTAGAGGCGATAAGATGATTTTCTCTCTTTCAACTAAAGATTCAGCAATGATGTTTTCTTTCCCAACAACCAAGTTTTCTCTCTTAGGCCACTCCTTCTTAATCCAGTGGTTTTGTCTGTCCCTGCTATCCCAGAGGCACAAGAAACAAGGATATTTTGTGTAGCCACTTTGCTGCCCAAGAAGAAAGTTCACCATTTTTAAATCTACACAAATCACCCAGCGATGTTCCTGGTATTTTATCTTCTGTAAGACCAATGCTATTGTATCGTATTCTTCTTTCATTTTAGTTGAATGAGCGATTGGTATTGCGCCAAACCTGTTACCATTGTGAAGAAGTACACGTTTTAAACTACGCTTGGAGCTATCAATAAGCAAACGCCAATCACTAGCATCATATTGTGATAGTAGTCCCATTTTTTCCAAAAGACCCTTAACGTCTAAACAAAATGTAAGATTGTCTTCTTGAGTAAAGAAGGGTAGCATATCCTTTTCCCTTGTGCGATAAAAACTTATTTTTGTACCGGGTTGCATTAAATTCTTTTCATGCAGTCTTGAAGCTAGTCGTTCGGATGCTTCCTTCGATAAGTTCAGTTCTCTAGCAATATCGCTTAGTTCATCTTGATTAAATAGTTGAGGAATTGTTGATACCCCCTCGTAGTCACTGCCACTATCGTCAATAGAATGAGAAATGTTTTCAAATAACTCAAATTCTTCCTTAGATATATCTGGTAACGTCTGAAATATTGGGATCGGTATTTCTTCTGAATGGGGTACCGGGCGTCTAGCTGAAGGCAAATCTGGATATGTCCACTTGTGGCGATTTTTTCGATGAATTCCCGAAACATTTACTATGCAAAAATAAGTGGTCAATATGGTTCACAGGTTCTCTCCACACCATTGGCACACCAAATTTTAGACTTTTCCTTTGTCCTGTTGTCCATTGCCGCAGATGTTCAGTACATGTTTTACACACAAAATGCGGTGCCCATGTTTTATCTTGGTCACCAAGCTTAACACCAAAATATCCCAAGTATGCACGTTTCACAAAGTCTGTAATATTTTTCCTATTTTCTTTTACCATATATTCCCATGTATACTTATAGATTTATTTAACTTTGAAAATTATTTTCCGGAATATATCAAATATTAAAACAACTAATCGTAAGATGTGCCATATCTATAAAAGTAGAGCTGTTAAATAAAAACGGATTTCATATTAGGATTCAGCTCTACAAATATAGTTAAAATCAACACAAAGATTCCCGGCACCAAAAAAAAAATTTTTTTGTAGGCCTGTGTTATTCATTCTTGTATTGTTACTTGAAGTATTGACTCAATATATGTTTTCAATTTCTGATGGATTGAATATTGAAAGAAAAATTCGAATTATAGTAATGAGCTAAGAAAGAAGCCATAGCCTAGACCGAATGAACCTGAACGTTTTTTGGAACAAAAGACACCACACACCTTTTTGGTGGCTCGCAGGGTACTTATGTAGAAGACTTAATGAGAACACCGATTTGGTCACTATATAACATTTACCGACATGGGCTTCTTTAGTGTGCATTTTAAATAAATTTTCACTGTAATTTCACCAATTTGAAGTAAGGCAACAAGGACATAGAATTATTAGGGCCGAAAATGTTAACTCAAATAACAAAAAATCAGCGGGTTAAAAATAATGAGAAAATGTTGGTATGAATGTAGTTACAAATATCTCGCCCGCTCTATTTTTCGGAAATGGCTCCGAAACCTTCCTGGCAATTTATTTCTGTCCTTTTATGTCACCACTTAAGAATGAACCCTGGTTACATCCCACTTATTTTCCGGGGTTATACATTCTCCCGACCATATCTCTATGATTGTCCACTGTTTCATGAAAGTTTTAGTGCAACCTTCTCCTTGAGTGTTGAGCAATATGTACATTTATTGCAACGGCGAGTGTCGATTGTGCAATCGATGGGTTCAGGGCGAAGAATTGGCTCACTCCTAATCCGCGCCTAACAAGATGTTAAACACCTACGTATTTAAATTAATCATTTTATAAAAACTCCAAATATTCGCCGCCTCACTTCATTCCTTCCATCGGGCTCATTCTTCTCCAGCGCCCACTTCGCCGCCCCAACATTCCCTCACACTAAATCAACCTCCAACACTTCAATGGCTCTCGGTGTGCCCTCAGTTCTCTCGCCCCGTCTTTGAATTTCTCCAAGAAACCGTCTCTCTTCCTATTTTACGACCAGCGATTTTTTTTGTTCCCCTTTTCATTTGTTTTTCCCAAACCCATATCTCAAAATCCGATACACAATCGGATCTTACCGATTAGTCTAATCGAAATTGAGACCGATCAGGGAATGTTATCGGAGCAGGAAGAAGTGAAATATCCAAAGGTGTACACGACGGTGTTTCATTTGGGCGTGCCCTCTTCGTGTGCGTCTCATGGAGATGGCCGGCCCTGAGTGAGCCGCTGCCCCCCGAGGCCCCTCTCGCAGGGTCTTGGAGATGTGCTCGAGTGGAATCACGGGAATGTTTGACGGAGCCCACCCGGGGTGAATGCGCCAACTCCGGCATTCCTTCGATTCCTTGGGGGTACCTACGGGTGGGCCGTCGTGGGATCGGATCAAGGCTTTCTCTACATTTGGTCTTTAAAATGATTTCTCTCTCGTTGTAAAATATTTATGAAGGTCTATAGCCATTTATGTTTTTTAGTGATTTTTCCATTTGAAGGTCTTTTTCATCCCTTCCATCTAAATGTCCTAGACGCGCATCAGTCATCAGCACAGGTGCCAGCGTTGGTTTCTACCTGTTCGCCAATACTGTGCCAGTTGCTCTTTGCCCTCTTTTCCACTTGCACTGACATCGTTTGGTAACTGCTTCTCGTAGTCCATCTTACGTCTTCCTCCGTATTTCTTCCCCTTTTCTATCTTTCCATCAATTATGGCCTTCAGTAAACTATCTTGCTTCAGCAAGCATCCAATCATTCTCCCTCTCCATATCCGTATGCATCCGATCGATTTAATTTTCATCTTTCTCCCGTAGCATCTCATTTCCATCGTCTCCAATCTTCTTTCCTATGTTGCTCCTTTTTCCCGTGCCCCTAGAAAAGTAGACTTCTTTTGTAACTCACAATAAATTGCTTCCCGATGCCTGTGCTAGTTATGCTTGCTGTCATAAAATGCCGCTCCTGCTACTATCTTGCCATCATGCTTGCTAATTCATGCTACTATCTTGTTAATTTCCTTCTGGTTGTATACATGAAGTATCAGTGGCGATAACGAGTATCCCCGTGTTTCTCCTTTCTTCATCTTAGCAACATCTCAGCTTTCATCGCAACTAATCACTGCTGCCCGATCTCTTAATGGGTGCGTATCGATCTCGAGGCCGAGCTTTAAGCCATCGAGCGCCTCCACCGGGTGGAGTACGGTCGGTCGATCTCTGCATCATTAGGCAGGGGAGTTGGCTGCGGAATGAGCAAGTTCCTTGGATGAATAAGCAGTGGCGGGCTGTCGATACACGATGCGGTTTTTCTTACCGTTAACTCACAAGATATATGCAACGAATGTTTTGGTTTTAAGTCCTCGGAGGGCGTAGAAGAGCATCCTTGGCCTAAACGTTTTTCGAAAAAACATTTTGCCAGCGTGACAACTTCAACGGGTGCGCTGCACTGCGGTGAGGGGGTAGTCGTCGCCGCCACGTGGTCGTCATCCCCACGAGGAGCGCCACATCCGATCCTCTCTCTTTTACTTCCATCGGGTGAAGCAGTGCAGACACGTGATGGGACCCCCGAATGTTTCCATCAGCTCTTTGTTCTTGCTGAATTTTATTCTTACATGTGCAACACCACGTCAGCCACGTGGTTTTGAAAATTAGAGCATAGTCAAGGAGAGAGGATATTTTTGTAAATTTAATAAAAGTACTTGTCACGGACTTCCTAGTGAAGGATATTTCTGCCAATTTTAATGTTTTATTGCAAATATTTTGATTTTAAGAATTGCCTGGTACCTTTTATATCCACTCCGCGCAAAAAATCTTGATACTGACGATTTTTTTCAGATTTTTACATGATGCATCATACTTATTTGAAACGTTGAAATAAACTCATATTCCTCCGTTCAAATTCGTTGAGAGCCATCTTAGTGAAACTTTTTAAATCTCATTAATGACTGATTGTAGAAACTATTTATCGAGAATTATTTTCTCACAACTGATATTTACAGGAAATAGAAAATTATGCGTTGCATATTTTATCGTTACCAGTGAAACCTCAGGTCACTCCTCCACTGAATGTATTAATTATTTAAGTTGTTGAACATACCTAGATTAAAGGCTCTCGGGAGAGGAGCCATATTTTGCGTTCAGAGCGCCGAAGCCATTGGAGATGGAAATAAATACAGGCGTGACAACCTAAAATATCTGAGAGAACTTTGTATATTCTCTTCCGTTCTTAACATCCCGAGACCTGATTTTGGATGGGAGGACATGGCGACCGGAGATTTCAAAGATACGATACCTGTCCCGGAAGTAACTTATGTATCGACCTATCGTGGCAGCTAGTAAGGCTAGACACGCTACCTTGGTGTCTAAACGTCCCTACACTCAGTACTACGCATCCTGCTGTGGTATTTTGAGTGCAGACTGTGGTTCTTCAACTTTCCTCAAATTGCAAACTGTTAAAAAATGTGACCTTCAATAGAAAATATCGCTAGCTGTGAAGTGCGATCTGAAATTAAGTTTTTATTGGCAAAAAACTATCACAAGCTAATTGAAATTCACAGGCAACTTTGTGAAGTATGTACGGAGACGGAATAGTAATGAGTGAGGGCGGAGTGAGGCAGTGGTGCATTCTCAGTTTAAAAATGGCCACGGCACCAATGTTCATCACGAAGACCAACGAGGAAAGGTCGGCCTAGCCTCGTGACAGATGAACTGACGGATTGCCTGTTCTACATCTACATCTACATAAATACCCAGCGAGCCACCAAAAAGGTGTGTGGCAGGGGGTGTCCCACCATGAGGGAAGGGTAAGGGTTGAGGGGGTTGGGGGTAAGGTGAGGAAAGGTGGGGGGAACCTGTAAGAAAAATATATACATATATACATATTCACATATATATATATATATATATGCACACACACACATATATATATATATATACATATATATATATATTAAAATATACATATATATTTCTGTTCTTGGGCATCGTAGGAATTTGTCCATTCACTTTTAAACTGACAACACCACTGGCGCTCAACAGTCAGTGGCTCATCACTTAGTCGGTGTACATGCAAGAATATCCCGATGACTGTCGACAGCTTATACGTTTATTTCCATTGAAAACCTCGCCATTAAACGGACTTCACATTTGGCGGGAATTCCAATTGTACTTTTCATTTTGACTCGCTATTGCATAAGCAAACGACGAACATTCCAAGCAATGCTGTGCAACGAGGTGTACTGCCTCCATAGTGTGTGTGTGTGTGTGTGTGTCAGTGCAGCAAGCAATCGGCTCCCCCCACTACTTCGCTCGCCACACGCAAACGTAAGTAGCTTCATGGACAGCCCCCGCACATTGTTGCTGGAAGAAAGAGGTTGCAATCGACTCTTTTGCGTCATTTCCTTCGACACATTATGGAAAGTATTTCCAGTGACAGGGCAGGCATTCCGTAAAAGTTGAAATCGGAAGGAAATTTAGGCTGGTTATCATTTAATTGGGGGACGTAGCCTGGACATAAGGTTAATCTTAGATCCAGTTACGCTCACAATGGCTTGTGTTCACTAAGTTCGTCCAAAAAGTGAGAATACCCCTATCTTTCTTTGGGCTGACTGATTCAAGTTTTCTTCAAACTACTTCAGTTTAGGGAGATAGATGCCAAAACGGATAGATTCAAATATTCATTCTTTCCCAGAAGAATCAGAAATCATAATAGGAAGAAACCGAAGTCCCTTTCGAAATATTATAAACATTTAAGTTGCAGGTAGGAACAAAATTAAACATTGCAAAGATATTAGGTGTGTCTGTAGGTGCATTTTGGATGCTTGTTGGCAGTTTGTGTGTTTGCTTGTGTGTGTGGGGTGAAAGGGTTCTTGCATGATTGTTTACCATGTTTTGTTTGTAAATTTTATAAATGTGTGGCTTCTGCATGCGGTTTTTTTCTAAATTATGGGTGGTGCCCCAACACCCCCCGCCACACGCCCTTGCGGCGGCTTGCGGGTATTGAGTAGACGTAGATGTAGACTTCCGTTCTGTTTTCTTCGCCGTGATTCATTCAGACCGTGTTGCAATTGGCAGATTGACGATTTATTTTATATTAGTTCTGGGAAGTTAGCTCCTATCAATAAGCATTCAGTTTCACTCATGTTAATGTTAATTGAAGTTACTAAGAAGCAATGTTTTGTCTTTTGAGTTAATGGACGTACAATATGTAAAACTATTTGTGAAAATCATCACGAAGAAGTAATTTTTTTAGTAAATCTTGACGATTCGGTTGAACAGGATCGGTTTTTGAGTTGTATATTCGCGGAGCTTCGTTGGGTGCACGCCCATTCTGGTGCGTGCACCCAACTCAGCGTTTCGTCGCTCCTGATGTTACGTACAGTCGGCCTTAAATTACGCAGTCACGGATTATTATCTGCTCTCTGGCGGGTTGAGTGACGCCAAATGAACGGATCGGTCAAATTTTAGCCTGCCAACTCTGTTCGATCTTATACATTGCAAGTTGGTCCTGGGGAGCAATGCCATGCTTGTACGAGGTTTTTCCGAGGATAGCCGGGAGTCCAAAGAAAGCTATCTTATTCGAGAGAACATAAATCCATTGCCGAGGACTAAAAGCTTTGAAAATCCAATCCTGGTCCCCTAGGGAAGGGGGGGGGGGAACCATCTACTGTGATCTCATTATAAGTTTCGCCTGAGGACCGCCTCTGGGTAAACGCCGATAACGTTTCGCGCCGTAAACTAGGTCAACTTTGGTCAACTCGATGATGATGCGACATCGGCTAATGACGACGCGCACGGCGACCTCTTCCACTCCTTCATTTCCTCTTTACGCTAATCACATGCTACATGCACGCATTACCTCAACGACCGTTCCCCCAGCAACCGTTCGTTCGTTCAAACTGTATGACTCCGGGTATTTTTGCGTCATCCGCGGTCAACTGCTGAGAGATATATCGAACTCTGTGCGGCGAGGGTGGGGCGAGTGGAGGGTGACCAGGGCGGATGTGTCACTTCGGCGAGTGCATCTCGGAAAAAAGGAGCGGAAATATGAATTGAATATTGGCAAATTTTCTTTAATTTGTCCTCCGTGGTTCAATTTGCAAATGGTATTTGAGGTACGTCGCATTTCAGGTACACCTTTAAAGGACAGACCTTAAGGTACGCCTGTACTTAAAAGAAATGACTCTAATCGTAGTTCAATAAGATTTCCCCTGTACTGATTCCCAGATTAAGAGTTTTACTGTGGATTTTAATAATTCCAGCGTACCATCAGTATTGGACCACCTGCGTAATGCACTAAGAATATCTGATCAATCGTTGTACCCAGTTCTCGACGAGGAACCTAATATTACGCGATTTCTGATTCTAGCACTGTAGTGTGTGTTGCATTGTGGTAACGAAGCACGAGCAACTCGTAAAACTGCGCTGCAGAGGAAAATCACGCTGCTGAGCGAGCGAGGAAGTGCCCCAAAGAAAATCCATGACCTGCATCTCGCATCTGTCATGGTATGTTATACATTTGTATTTTTATAATTGATTTCTCTCAACATAGAGCAAGCAACTGATAGAATATTACTCGTAGAGAATAAAAGCAGAACCGACGAACTTGGTCATTGTTCATGTATACATGCCACCGAGCAACCACAAGGAGGAAGAAGTCGATAGGATGTACGATGAGTTAGAGGATAAAATCGCGAGTGTTCCTGCAGGGAAACAATTGATAGTGATGGGGGATTGGAATGCGACAGTAAGCGAAGGAAGAGAGGGTGGTGAGGTGGGGGACTATTGGTAGGGCACGAGGAATGAACGCGGGGAGAAAGCAATTGAATTCTGCAGGAGATAGGGGTTAGTCATCACCAACACAAGATTTAGACACCACAAAAGGCGTATGTATACATGGAAAATGCCAGGTGACTCAGAAAGGTATCTGTTAGATTATATTATGGTTAGGCACAGGTTTAGGAACAGTGTGATAAATTCGCACAGTTTCCCAGGAGCGGATGCGGACTCTGACCACAATTTAGTTGTTATGAAATGTAATGTTCGTTTCAAGAAGATAAGGCAAGGGCGGCGGGTTAGGGAATGGAATTTAGAAGCAGAAAATGGATTAACGAGGAAGGAGTATCAGCAGGCTGTAGAGAAAATGATGGATGACGGTAAAGAACTGAGTACTATCGAAGGAAATGGGAATGTATCAAGAAAGGAATATTGGAAGCCGCTAAAGACACTATAGGAACCGTTAACGGGAAAAGGATAAGGAAACCATGGGTAACGGATGAGATGATTGCAAAGATGGATGAGAGAAGAAGATGGAAAAATGTTAACACAGAGTTAGGCAAAATGAAGTACAAAGAGTTAAACAATAAATTGAGAAGGGCCAAAAATAAAGCCAAAGAAGAATGGTGGAAAACGCAATGCGAGGATATGGAAAGTTTACAGAAGAAGGGTGAAATTGGTGCTCTATACAGCAAGGTTAAGTTATTATCGGGAAGTAAGAAGGCAAGATCTGTGCTAACAGTTAAAGATAAATGGGGTAAGATAATAGTTGAACCAGGAAAAATTCAAGAGAGATGGAAGGAATGTATAGAAACACTATATGGTAAAGAACTTAGGTCGGCAAGGTTAGACATAGAAAAGGGACATAACGTAGAAGAAGATGGTTTAGGTCCAGGCATACTCGACGACGAAATAGAAAAGGCATTAAAGGAGATGAAAGCAAATAAGGCCGTGGGGGTAGACAACATTCCTGTAGAACTGTTGAAATGTTTAGGAAAATGTGGGAAGAAGGACTTACGAGATGGACTGATTCGTAGTATCTATGAGGAAGGAATCTGGCCGGAAGATTTTGTGAGATCAGTGTTAGTTCCTATTCCGAAAAAGGCAAAGGCTATATCATGTGAGGATTATAGAACAATAAGTTTGATATCACAGCAAAGTTATTCTCAGGATCATCAACAAAAGGATAGAGAGTAAGGCTAATGATGACTTAGGGGATGATCAGTTTGGGTTTAGGAAGGGAAGAGGTACGCGTGATGGCATTGCAGTAATGAGATCACTAATCCAGAGGAATATAGAATACAATCAGGATATATTTGCCTGTTTTGTGGATTTCGAAAAAGCGTTTGACAGAGTGAATTGGGAAAAATTAATGCGTGTATTGCAGAAAATAGGAATGGATTGGAGGGACAGGAGACTGATCCGCAACCTGTACATGTCTCAGACTACTCAGGTGCGAGTGGGGAACGGAGAGTCCGGATGGGCAGTGTTAGGAAGAGGTGTAAGGCAGGGTTGCCCATTGTCACCGGTACTGTTCAACGTATATGTAGAGGAAATGATTAAAGAGACATGGGAAGAACTGGAGGTAGGAATGAAAGTCGGAGGGGAATTCGTAAAATCGGTTTGGTTTGCTGATGACCAAGCATTAGTTGCTCAGTTAGCCAAGAATAGAAGCCTTTGGAATATGGCGCTGGAGAAGAATGATGAAGATTTAATGGACAGATTAAGCAAGGAACGAGAAAGTATGTAGAAGAGCAGAAGAGAATAGGACCATATGGAGGACTCTACGGCAAAGATGAAATAGATGGATTGGACATAGACAAATGAGGAAGTAATAGGGATGGTGGGTGGGGAGAGGGGTTTGCTTGGAGACATCCTATGGTGGCAGGAAAACTGGATGAAATGCGTATTGAGCGGCAGTGGGATGTTGAAGAAGGTAGTAGAGGGGAGAATGTTAGGCAAACGAGAAAAGGGCAGGAACAGGATAGGGATGTTGGACGGGATGAAGGGAGGAAATAAGTACACAGAGATGAAGAGGGACCTGATGCAGATTAGGTTGCTAGAATGGGTTTTGTTTGGAGTTACATAATATTGCAAAAAATACTTACAGCTTGAAGAATGAGTTTATGGAGTGGAGGAGGATTAGTGACGTCACCGCAATGATGAGGGCATTAATAGAAATGATTGAATAGTGGTAAAAGCGGGACATATTTGTTGGATTCTAGGTTTCGAGAAGACTCGACAAAAAACAACCAAATATTAATGAAATTATTGGAAAAGACAGGAGTAGTAGATTGGAGGGTCGGGAAGCTAATTAGAAAACTGCATACGAATCCGAGGGCACACGGCTAGGGGGATAACTACCGGATGGCTGAGTGGACTGGGAGGTAGCAAGGGGGAGGGCCCCCCCCCCCTATCGCCGGTGTCTACTTATTTGTTTATGCAATTCAGAGGTTACCCATGATTCCGCATGAGTAAGCCAAGCATCCAAGTATATGCTGTGTACATGAACAGTATGAGGGCAATGGGACGAAAAGAAAGGCCATAACCCAAGACGACGCTCCTAGTACATGGGAAAATGGGAGGACTAGAGACACCCCTCGTCCAACAGGTCACACATTTTACGAGCGTCCCTTTTCCTGCTACTTGACAGATAAGGATTCTGCATTCTGTCGAAAACATTCTCATAGGCTTCTGACGTTGGATTGCGTCTTGAAAAGGTCCGCGCGCTTGCGTTGTTGATATTTGTAAGTTGTATGAGGGATCAGTGAAACAAAACAGGAGACATTAGATCAGAGCTGGTAGAGCTGTTCACATACTTGTGCACACGTGGGATTGTTCCGCATTGAATGTCATCATAAAGCTTTGTAATTTCTTATATGAAAAACAAACTTTAATGGGACAGCGTTTGACTGCGGTGCAGCATCATCAGGTGCGATTTTATTTCGACCTTATTCAGCTGTTCACATATTTGAGTCCTACTTTGGAGGAAATAGGAGCGCTACTTGGTGTGATGGGAGAAATACTTGGAAATGTGAGATGATCAATGATATTAGCACTAAAAAGGGACTTAGAGAAAACAATGTGGGAGAAACTAAAATGGATTGCAGGGCTTTCTCGTCCTTGACAGATTGAGTATGGACTATTGTTTTGGGATACGGGCGTAAAAAGAATGGAAGTGGTAGGTCGTGCTGGGAGGAAGAAAAACGATGAAGTTTTCAATGTGGTGGGAGATACACCTTATTTTCAGACTTAACTTTGTGGAAATCCACTATCACTTAAGTAAAAAACACAATGTATCTTTGGTGGAGAGAAACATAATAAATTAGTAAAAATGTCTGTAGGATCCCAAATAACATTTGGTGGAAAGATAAATTGTGTTTTTTGCTTCATTAATGGTGGGAGAGGTGAGAAATTAACCCGGTGAAATACAAATGAGGCGGAAGGCGCGAGAGAGGGTGAAGTGAAGAGAAGTGGAGGAGATGGGTGGGGATTGGAAAGGGTTGTTGATGGGGACGCGAGTGAGAAGGGACGGTGATGGCACAGCGTCGAGGAAGAGAGCGGCCCTTGGTGCGAGGGAGGAAATGCAAAGGGAAGGAAGTGTTCTGAAGAATGAAATAATGCGGGGAATGCAAGTGTTTTAGGACGGGGTGAAGCACTTCTAAGCCCACGGTGACGTGCGATGCCGTTAGCGATCATCCTACGCCTACGTCCAATGTGAGCAATGGACTCCGCACGACGATTCAAATCGGAAAGCAGCAGTCGCGGAAGAAGCGGTGGTAGATGAGTCCAAAGGGAGAGAATCGGGGCCACGCGGCCCGACCCACCAAATCGAAATCCCATCCGCCCGCGTTACGGGCGCCGTCGTCCTCCCAAGAGAGTGCAGGGCGCAGGTCACCACGGGGTGTCTCCCATTTTCCCCTGCTGCACACATCACGGGCGGGGGTCATTAAGCCGCCACCCCCTCTCCTTCTCACCCCCCTCACTCCAGCGGAGGAATCTCGGCTTTTATGGTGCGGCCGAACGTTGGCAAACGAACGTTTTTATGACGCGGACGACCATTATGAGACTCTGTCACGTTCTCCAAACGGGACATGCTCATCGAGGCCCTCCGCATGTGTTTGCACTCCTCCGCCACGTCCACCAGGGGG
Organism: Hetaerina titia; assembly: GCA_037158775.1. Classification (NCBI taxonomy): domain Eukaryota; kingdom Metazoa; phylum Arthropoda; class Insecta; order Odonata; family Calopterygidae; genus Hetaerina; species Hetaerina titia. The sequence continues at coordinate 121,617,732 of CM073771.1, read as the reverse complement.
TCCCGTGCAGCCAATCGGAGCCCTCACCCGGGCCAGGATGGATCCCGTGAGGTGAGACCCTCGCACTCCGGACGACGCTGGATGCAATAGGGATTTATCCAATGGGAACCCTTCGCCCACTTGCCGCTCGCACTCGGGCCCATCGCCGCTCCTATGAGCACACGAGAGGAACGAGGGGAATGAGCCCACCCTCCTCCCCTTGTCGACTCGACTCGATGGGAGGCAACATACAAGATGTGTATAAAAAGTATCGGATACAATTTTGTCCTAACGTGTTCGTGAAAATCTGAATTCACACCGTCGGTTGTGTGCGCGCATGATCGCAAATCGTATTTATGGCATTAATAAAATGGCGGTGACTGTGCACGTACCATTATATCACTGAAAATTTGGCGATTCCCGAAGGTTTTTGGAAGGACGGCCGTAAGAACTGAATCGAGTGTCTGCTTGAGAAGAACTTCTGAAACTACATCGCGACGATTGCCCAACCCCCTGGTATTCCCGGATTGGCACAAGCAGACTATTTCCTACCCCTATAACAGTGAAATCCACCATCCCTCAAAGGACACCACCACCATGGGACCCTGAGTGCCTTCAAAAAAGTTTACACGGTTGCACCCCGAAGGAAATTCCGCCTACCGAAAGGGAGCCTTCGAGTCGTGGAAGAGCCGCTGTCGTGAAAAGTGTTCCGACGCTCTACGGGAGAAGTATTTTGGAGATTTTTGAGACATTGTGTCAATAGCATCTGAAATAAATCTTTTTAGGATACTTTTCCCGATAATTTTGACGCAAATCATGTCCGGATAGCCCAAACGGCGAGTACAACAAACAGCGGAGAGTAAAACAAATTTATATCTAAGAGAGGGATTAATTAAATATTTACGATTTTTTGGGGTATTCGCTGTATTTTGGAATACCTTTTGGCTCTTCTTTGTTGCGTTCATTCCACCACGCCCAATGGTGGGCGCATTATCAGGACGAGGTGCTTCCTTTTGAAGCTGGTGCTGGATGATTTAGGCGCAGGGAGCCACGAAAGAACGGAAAGATTGTCAGGTAACACGATAGTTTTGAGAGACAATGAGACCAATCCTCGAACTGATAACAAGCCGAAGGTGCATCGTCGGCCAGGGTAATACCGTGAAATGAGGACGACGATAGTGCACTTCAATATACGGACCTTTCCCAAGGGATTGCTCGCTTCGTTCCCACGCTGTGCAAGGTGACTGAAATTAGCGTATCTGCGCGAAAGATTAATTTATGTCGGCTCTAGAAAGGTTACATCATTCATATGAAGCACGCGTGTGTCCCACAGCCCACCGTGTGATGTATGGCGCATTAGTGCGGGAAAGCCTTGCTTAACTAAAGGAAAAACCAGCGGTCGAGAGGATTTATATATCGGTTAGGAGTGATGTCCACTAAAATTTTCTGGCCTAAAATGGCAATATTGGACCTTGGGAGAACAATCGCTATATCTGTTCTTTATATTGTTAATAGGCAATCTACCAGCTAAGGTAGATTTTTGGATGGACAGAACTACCATATAAATATTTTTTCTCCCCTAGCAAAACACAAACCACCATCCTACTCTGCAACAGAGTCCTCTTCATCTCTGTATACTTCTTTCCTCCCTTCATCCCGTCCAACGTCCCTATCCTGTACCTGCCCTTTCCTCGTTTACCTAACATTCTCCCCTCTATTACCTTCTTCAACATCCCAGTGCCGCTCAATACGCCTTTCATCCATTTTTCCTACCTCCATAGGATTTCTCTCAACAAACGCCTCTCCTCACCCACCATCCCTAGTACTTCCTCATTTGTTTTCCTTTCGGTCCATTTCACATTCTCCATTCTTCTCCACACCCACATTTTAAAATCCTCCAATTTACTACTATCCTGCTTCAGTGATCACGTTTCCGCACTGTACATACCTAAGGTCCAAATCAATGGCTTTTCTTAACAACTTACTAAATGTCCCCGTCATCAGCTTCCTCTTCCTTGTGAAAGCCTCCTTGCCTAGCGCAATTCTTCTCCTTACGTCCCTAATACCTTGACTGCGTTGGTCCAAAACACTTCCAAGGCACGTTAACTGTTCTACCTGGTCCAGTTTTTGCTCTCCTCTTTTAATGTTTAGCCTAGCCTTTTTCTTTCTGGAAAATTGCATAACTTTTGTTTCGTTTATATTGATTCTAATCCACTATCTATCGCACTGAGTTACCAATTCTTTCAGCAATGCTTGCAACCCCGTGGCTGACTGACAAACTAGAACTTGGTCATCAGCAAATCTGTTTTCACGAACTGTTTTATATATATATATTTATATCGTGAAAATGTTCTTTCCTATTGTTATTTATTGCGAAAAGTGCTCTACTCAAAGGAAGCTACCAGCACAGAGGTCGGTTTAATGTAGACGGAGAAATCAAGGTAGTGTTTGTGAACACGCCTCCTGAGGACTTTTTGGATGTTTCACCGTTTCCAAAATGAAACTTGTTCCCACGAAAGCAAGATGGTCGTGGCTCGGTTTGCTCAGAAATTTAAACCCGAGAAGATTAAGTCATTAGGAACTTGAGTCGCGAGTTCTGCAGACACTAGGCTTTAGACGTCCCCATTAAAAGTACAACAGGGGAAAATAAAATGATCGCTTAACAGAAACAGTAGCGTGACAGAACAATGTACCTTCATAGTTTGAGCTCAAGTAGAGTGTACACGAATTATGCTTGAACTCAAAAACATACCTACGTAATATACAAAGGTATATACACATGCACATACGTGTAATGCCCAATATGAGCATCCAAGGTTTAATGAAGTTACCCTCTCTCTTGCGACTGAATTAAGCTGCGATATTCCGTATTTTGCGATCGCATACGACTAACTCCACTTCTCACGAATTCTTAGGATCACAACTCGAGAGGGCAAATACGGATTTGGGAGCAATGTGATGAAGTCGACCCTATCCGTAAGACAGCTCCGCCCGCTCTCACGAACAAGAGGAATCCAAAGTGTGACCTTGCTCGCTTTGAACGATAACATCTTCCCACGCAATTACTGCAGTCCCAGCTCGAACTCTCAGAAATCCATTAAGTAATCAGAAGAGGGCTAAGTTATAACTTTTGATTGTTCAAAGAATATTCTGTATCCCACAAGAGATTGGAAGGACGGAATTTCCGATAAGTGGGATTTGAATTTCGAATCATTAGTAGGGAACGTGACGATGACCGTCAATAAGGAATTCTCGAAAAAATTAAACAGAACTCAAGTTGACTCTCCTTTATTACGTAAGCTCTTATCGAATATACGCACGCTACTGCATGTTTACACTTTTCCTTTATTGAGCCAAACAAATATTTTCCAAATTCTCCAGGGCTTGGATCAAATCAAGACAAATACTATTTTGTGAATTAGTATACTCATCCAGCGTCATTTATGAACTTATTAAACTTCTACGTAGTTAATAATTGCTAATTACGAGAAATCAATTTGTTTAGGTAAACTACCGGTTAAGGTAGGTTTTTGGATGGAAACAACTATCAAATAAATATCTTGCAACTCCTAACGAAACCCAATACAGCAACCTACTCTACATCAGGTCACTCTTCATCTCTGTATACTTCTTTCCACCCTTCATCCCGTCCAACATCCCTATCCTGTACCTGCCCTTTCCTCGCTTGCCCAACATTCTCCCCTCTATTACCCTCTTCAACATTCCACTACCGCTCAATACGCCTTTCATCCAGCTTTCCTGCCTCCATAGGAGTGCTCCCAACAAACCCCTCTCCTCACCCACCTTCACCAGTACTTCCTCATTTGTTTTCCTTTCGGTCCATTTCACCTTCTCCATTCTTCACCATACCCACATTTCAAAAGCCTCCAATCTACGTCTATCCTCCTGCTTTAGTGACCACGTTTCCGCGCCGTACATAGCTACGCTCCATATCAGAGTTTTTACCAGTCTTGTCTTAACCTCCCTGCACAATGTCCCCGTCATCTACTCACTCCTCCTTGAGAAAGCCTCCTTGCCTAGAGCAATTCTTTTCCTTACGTCCCTACCACTTTGACCGTATTGGTCCAAAACACTTCCGAGATATGTAAACTGCTCTACCTGCTCTATTTTTTCCCCGCCTATTTTAATATTTAGCTACACCTTTTTCTTTCTGGAAAATCGCATAACTTTTGTTTTATTTATATTGATTCTCATCCCATATCCATCGCACTGAACCTCCAATTCACTCAGCAATGCTTGCAACCGCTTGGCTGATTGAGCAACTAATGCTTGCTCATCAGCAAACTTAACCAATTTTACGAATTCCCCTCCGAATATTTCCTTTTCTTTTCAATGTGCAAATCTGTGCATAATGACTTTGTGTCTGTCTATATGCATTTGTGTGTATGAAATTATAAATTTTATGCCTAATTTAGTATATAGACGACCTTGGGTTAAATGGGAGAAGGGGCCATTAGGTCTCAATTTTGCCCAAATAAATGCCTCTACATATCTATTCACCCCACAAGCCGCTGCGAGGGCGTGTGGTGGGGGGTGTTAAGTTACCAACCAAGCAGGCACGGTCATGTTACCTCCACACAAGTAATTATTAGTTTGATCATGCACTCGAAAAATGTTAATCACACGAAAGAAAGTACTACTCATGCAACAATATACAGTAACAGGATACGTACGTGTGTATTAAAATTATGCTGTTTAGCTGTTAAAAAACGGGTCTATTAAATTTAAAATGCAGGAAGGAACATGGAGAATATCGACACAACCAATATCGATGTATATACTACCAATTCTAATTATCTCCTGATCGATTCTATTGATCGTACATATGCGATATTTCACGCTTTTGAAGTTACACTTATAGCCAGGCCTCTTACTCCCGCTTATTACCACTTTGGCCTTTTGAAATTATAATAGGTATAACCAAACCTTTCAACCAAATTCCTTTATCTTGAAATGAAAGCGTTATTTAAAAAAAATCTCCTCGTTCCATTTTCCTTGGATATGATAGTATTCTGCGCAGACATCTTCTCTCTCTTTTTCACCATCGCCATTTCTTATATTTCCATTATATATCTAAGGTCTGATTTCTGTACTGTAAAGTTTATTTTAGAATTATTATAATGGATTTCTACAGGTTTCCATTATAACTTTGCCATCTTATTTTAAACGGGAAGTGGATTTGGGGGGTCCATATGACTAATGGCTCGTACTGGCTTACAATCCAGAGATCCTGGGTTCGAATCCCGGTGGCAGCGTTTCACTGGTATTCCGATCCCTACTTGAGGTGCTTCGTGGAGGGCACTTTGAGTGAGTCCGCCGTTGGTCGGATTGGACGTTAAGCTATTGATCCCTTGGTGCCTTTCGTTAAGAATAGGCTAATTCTGACGCCGGGTTTCTCTCGACCCTTCATCCTTTCCCTTCCATCCCTACTGGCGCAAATGACCTCAGCTGTCGGTCGCCTCCCCAACGATACTACTACTACTTGTTAGATTCCGTCTTTTATTTTCAAATTACGGTGGGTCATCTACCTTTTACATCGTCCTGTCCTCTTTTTCCTTTGTGTGGAATTTCTCCATATTATCGAATCGCTTTTCACGTTACATTTTCTCGGACTTACTGGTCTTCCGACTAAGTTCTGCCCAGTTATCGCTACCGATTCTTTCCATTGATTTTGCCAATGCCGCATTAATGTTCTCCTATTTTCATTTGACTCCCGTCATCAATCCTAACATCTCTTATGTCTCCTCTGCGGCTCAAACAATTTCTCTTCTTACTTTATTCCCAGCTTTTCTTTACACTTCCCATTCCATTAATCTCCCTCATGTTGATATTGTGTACTTTCTCGTCTTCTGCATCCAAAATTCCACTTTCCCTTCTTTCCAGGCGTTTTTATCACATTTAAAATTGAATTTCTTAGCCAATGAACTCTGATCTGCATCCGATTCCCAAGTTGTGCGATTAATAAATCATGCTGTTCATGAATCTGTGTTTAGTCAATCGTAACCCAATTGGCACCTTCCAGTATACACCGGCAATTTACGTTGCGCATACCTCTATTTACAATGGCGTGTAAACCAGTTATTTACACTCAAGTCATATCTTCCGCTCTCCGTTGCTCCGATGTTTTTTTCCCGTACGTACGGTGGTTTTTAATTCCTGAGCGGCTCCCCCTTGACTAATCTCTCCTTTCCCTCACCACCGCATTCCATTCCCGGCTACTACGAGCTCTGTTCGAAAGGTTCACTAACTTTTTTATCACGCGCCTCCAGTTGGTTTTTATTTAATCCACTTGTAGATGTCCTGCCCGTGGAACGTCAGCAGTCAAGATATTCGTCCTTATTTTTAAAATTGTATTTGTAGATAATAAAGTGATTCTTTGTTAAATTAGGGAATGTACCATGGATCCGTATAAGTGGCGCCTGTAGTTGGGACGCCTTTTGAGGTCAACCCGTGGCGTGGTGGGCGTCAGGGTGGGGGAACGGGGAATTGTATCCGAGGGGGCTCGGAGTTGACTAGGCCGGGGCCTCCCCCAGCGCTGTTTATTTCAGGAATTCCGGGGTGATAAACTGTTGCAATAAAGCACAGCGAGGGAAGGAAGCAAAGACGCTTCGCCCCTCCCCCATTCCTCGCAAAAATCGGAAGAGAACTAGCGCCGGCGCCAAGAATTTTCTTCCCTAAAGGGGAGAAACGGCCGGGCATGAGGGAGTGTGTATTATGTCGTCCGGCGGAGGCCACGCCATTCAAAGAACACCAGAGATTCATGGAGGAGGACCTCAAAGCCTCGAAGCGAGTAGGCAAGATGTGCATAATGAAATAAGAGCAATAAAGCAATAAAAGAGTTTCTGGCGTGACTTGGTCGAAAATCTTCATAATGAAATTGAAAAATAAACAACTTGGCTTGTTGCTTATCTTCTATGGCTTAAGCCAAGTTGTTTATCATCCAATTTTGAAATAGGAGCATTTAGTGACATCCCCGGTGACATCATGGGCTCCGTGAGGAGAACATTGTTGCGTGCCTGTATAGCTCCGAAAACAGGTCTATTCTAAGGGAGGACAATTATGTTAACTATTCACTGGACACGAGATTCTGCTCTTGCGAAAATTTTCTTCTATCGCTGCCCGTTGCATTGTACGTCTCTCGTATCGCAGTTACGGCTAATAAAAGCTAATGATACCAAAAATTTACGACTTAAAATTAGTAATTTTTCAAATGTGTATCGGGAGAGGACGAGGACACAAACGAGAAGTTTTTGCGGCTGAAGATGGAAGAATGCGGATTTCAGCCAAAGAACTTTTTCCAGTAGAAAAGAGAAACAGAAGTCATGCGGCCCCGTTACCAATAGTGTACACTTTCCGTCCGCTAGGAAGCCGAATCCGTCTCCGGCCACTCATCACTCTAACCCCTCCTTTGTGTACCATCCTTTCCTTATACTGATGGAGATGAAAAAGCCTGCGAGTGGAAGAGTAATTTTTAATGTTTATAGCGTTTCACTTTGTTCACATCGTTAAATTACAGCATTTTTCAGTAATTAAGTTCAATTTACATTTAAATATTTTTATTTTTCTCCCGTTTATTGTCGATTTCGGATGGGCGCTGACTGAACAACGATACACCTCGCTGTTGCTAAATTATGATCCGAGTGCGCATCTGCTCCCGGTAAACAGTGCCGATTAGTCAATTAATGTTCCTAAATATCTGCCTAGCCATTACATTTTCTAACTGATATCTTCGTAAGTCATCTGGCATTTTTCATGCTTACCTACGCCTTTTGTGGTGTCTAAGCCAAGTGTTGGTGGTGACTAGTCCCTATCTCCTGCAGAACTCAATTGATTACTCCACACGGTCGTTTCTCGTTTCTAAACCATAATTCCAGACCTCTTCACCATCTCTTCTTTCGTCTACCGTCGTGTTCCATATCCCTCATCATCAACAAATGTTTCCCTGCAGGGTCACATGCAATTGGGTCCTTTAACTGAGCGTATATCCTATCGACTTCTTCCTCTCTATGGTTGCTTGGTGGCATGTAAACCTGAGCAATGACCAAGTTCATTGCTTAAGCTTTTAGATCAACTGATGATTTACTCCCAGTCGCTTTTTCTATGCTTACTACGTTTCTTCTTACTTCATGGTTCAATATTACGGCAATCCCTCGTTGGCTCTCGTCCCCGCCGCTGTATATTATTCTATAATTATTACTCCAATAATCCCCGCTATCCTTCCATCTCACCTCGCATAGACCTAAAACATCTATATTACCTCTTTCCATCTCTCGCTTAATATTCTCTGATTTGCCGGTCCTCAACATTGTCCTAACATTTAAATTTCCTATTATAATTTTGTCTTCTTCTTCTGCGTCTTCTGCCCTTTTGCTGTCGGTTTTCCCTAACAAGGGCTTCGTGGGATGACGACCGCGGAAGCCTTGCCTCTCCCTCTGCCGAGCACGACTCACGGCTGATTGGGCCGAGTCCCGTAGCTGAAAGGATTCATTCTCAGATGCACGATATGTTCAGCACTGTTGCATAGGATAATTCGCTGAAGTGCAATTCGTTCTCTAGCAACATTCTTCTTAAATATTAATGCATTAGTTTTTCATTGAGCTGTTTCTCTCGAACCTGTAGCGGAAAATATGATCCTACTGAATTTGTTTTCGTGTGTTAACGTACCTAAATGGCTTTCGCCATTTAGGTACGTTGGAGTACTTGCACAGTCTGCCACATCGTGGAGAAAAATTTTAATAGGACGCAAAGGGTTCCGTTGAAAATAAATTATTCATTTGAAGAGCATATGGATCACACAATTGCATTCCTTTGTTATAAGGTCTACATTTCGGAGGATTGGGGACTATTCCTAATTCTTATTACGCATTCCACGGCATCTCCAAGGGCCGACTGTCGGCATTAAAAAGATTGGCCGCTGAATTTTGATAATTTATACCCGAGTTCGTGAGAAGGCTTTTGATAAGTGATGTGTATCGTTTTAAAGGTAGTCATTCTTCCGTGACAGCCATGTTTGTAATTAGTTGCGAGTGCAAGCGATAAACACCGACATACAGTAATTTACTGGCGTGTGATAACATTAGCAATTTTTTCGAACTTTCTGTACATAAAAAAAATTCTGGCTATGAATTTTTCTGAGGAGTTTGATATTCTGGTTAAGTCCATTGCGCTAAGTTATCTCATGCATCCGAAGTTAATTAAAAAAGTTTTTGAGGTTGAAAAAAATTGCTCAATTTAGAGTGCGATGAGTTGATTCGTGCATTTACTGAAAAACTATGGCACTCATGGATTATAATTACGTGTACCGTCAAAACGATGCTTACTGAAGTGTGTGTGTGTACAAAGGAACCCAGATGTAAATTGTGAAAGGTCATCGGGGTATCATTTTGAGGCGGAGTCGTGGGAAGGGCCTTTTCATTCCGCCGGGAGAGAGTGCTTGCATTGGAAATGACGCGCTTTGATGGGAGGACGGGTATGGCGACATACCGGCGCACGTGGCGACATCTGGTGCGAGGCGGTGAAGTCGGTCCGATGGGTGGAAAAGAGTCGCGATGAGGTTGTCTTGACGCTGTGCTTTCGTCATTTCCGGTTTGAAATCAATGGAAGGTTTCAAAAGTAGTGCTAATGAAATACATGAAATTATTAAGTGGACTTGAACTGCTAGCGTGGCTCGTGTAATTTAAGGAACGAAAGTGATAACAGAAACTATGATATAAATATAGCACCACCTTCTGCCCCTCGCCCACATAAACTTGCTCCCGCACCATTGCGTCATGCGTACCTAAATTATGCTGCATGGTTTGAATTATTTCGTGCGCCGTGCCACGTGGACACCCATCGCTCAAAGTAGCAATCGGATGAATTTATCGATCCTGAAATTCATACGCGCAAAACTCTCAATCCGGTAACGTTTTCACATGGTTTTCGATTTTCAATCGTCCCCTTCGGATTTTGGTTTTCGCGAATGGAATCAGTTTCGGAGAAGTTGAGCATTTAAAACAAAATACGTATAAATCCGTGCGAAAGTATTTCGTCGATGTCACGAGTGACTCGGTTCCAATGCGGACGAATCAACCCCATATACGAGCGAGAACCTCGAAAAATCCTTCCGACACAAGAAAAAAATTGCCAACGAATCGACTTTTAATTTTACTAACAAACGCGGACTTTTTTGGTTTCCCCGGAAACTCTCTCGACGCAGGCAACTGCGAGTCGGCAATCGCCCTGGTTGATTACCTTCCACCCCTCCCATCCCCGCTCGCCCCCTCCCAACTCCCCCTCCCGCCCCTTCCCAGCTGACGCTCCATTATACACAAAGAAGCTTACCGAGGATGCTCGCATATATTTTTTCCTCTCTTGCGTCGTCGAAATGGCGTGGAAAGTAAAATCTCCTACCCCCCCCACTTGCCACCCCTCCCCCACCACCTTCCCCCTAGCCCTCTCTCCCTTTGATGCGCCCCGGGATTAATTGAAGGCTCAGTGTTTCGCGGGCCGTACGAGTTAGTGCGCGCGCATGCCTCAATGAAAAAGGCACGCACTTGCATTCGGGGGGTGGGGAATCGCGAGCCGCCACGAGGGCCGAGAGGAGGAACCACCCCCCCCCTCTCGGTGCATCCCCCTGCACACGCTGAGGGGCCGGTCCAGTAAGTTAAACTGAGGGGGAAGTAGAGGAACGCATAAACAGTTCATTCATTCTTATTATCAGCGCCGTAGTGAGTTTAATGGCCACAGTGGGGCACTGATATACGAGACGTTTCCCCAATCCCCTTACAGTCTCCCCGACTTGGCACCAGCAAACTATTTCTTATTCCCAAAGGTTAAATCCTTCCTCCCTCAATGGTCACCACCATGACCCTAAGTGCCGTCAAAGATGCTTGCACGCTTGTACCCTGAAGAACCTTCCACCTACCCTGGAGCCTTTGAATCGCGGAATGTCGCTGGCGAGTGTGTGTCGACGCTCAAGGGATGAATACTCAGATAAATTTTGAGGCATCGTAACAACATTTGAAATAAATCTATTTCTACGGAGCTTTTCCGATATTTTTTACACGAACCATGTATTTCTGGGAGGTACTCACGTGAGCAGCCGTAAACACTCTCCCCCAACACGGTGGGCGGATGGACACTGACCTCCCTCCCCTCTTTACTTTCCCTCCTTCCGGATTGTCGATCGCGCATGTCTCGCTACCCCCCCAAGTAGCAGATCCCCCCTCCCTTGCCATCTCTGAGATGGATTTGGTCCAGGAGGCTCGTGATTGCCTCGGACGACGTGGCCTGGGCGGGCGGGCTGGCCCTTTGCGCCCGCCCTCCACGCGAAGGCCATGTGGCTGCCAGCTATTCCACCAATCCGATTGATTGCCTGTGGTCTGGCTCGCCCTCTACAAACTCCTATATCCAACCCTATTTACTTTCAATATTTATCTTCGATGTATTATGTATGTGAGCTACTGAAGACACATCAACAAGGGGTATTTATTGCATTAATCGAGCGATGTTGGCCATATCGGTGTGTCTTATCTTCAGACATTAGTGAACCTGTGCTAATTTCCAAACTTTTTGGGGAACGATTCAATTATTACTTGATAAATAAATATGATTCAGCTTCGTTTTTGGAAAAGTGGACATTTTAACTTTTTCTGTACTTTCTCTACAAATTTGTAAACATCTTGATTTTTTTTTAAGTTTTCTCATCTGTTTTATCTTGTAGTCTGTTTTTTCTTTGCATTGTGTTCACGTGTTGCATTTTTCTGATCTATTTTGAGAACACATTTTGTGCAATATCCCTTAGTCAGGGGCGTTCGCGCCCTAAGCGTTGTTATATTGCATAGTTTCTGCATGGGTTCAATCTAACTTTTCCCACATGCGTTCGTACCCAGAATATCGCCCAAATCCTTAATATCGTAATTTTCGTCACATCGGAGACAATTATAGATTCTCGATTTATTTATTTATTTGTTTTATTTATTATCGACTTAATTGGGCGAGGTTGAGACTAAATAGTCCCTTCTTCCACCTAACCCTTACATTACATACATTACATTGAAGACAATTACATACAGCCAAGCTCTGGATGGAGAAAAATCCACCCAGACGGGAATCGAACCCGTGACCTCTCAGTTGGTAGACGAGGACGTTACCCCGCCGCCACCGGGGCCGGCTTTATTAATTTTATAATTTTTATTTTTTTAATAATTTTTATTTTATAATCTTTATTAACTTTATATTTATCGGGTTCTTCGATTCGATTCGAACATCGTTCAGGTAAATCTTCCTCACAGCCGTGTTCCACAGTTCGGGTAATTTCCACGCCCGTGGAATGGGGGCGTCGACGATGTAATTGGGGCGTGAAGAACCCTTGGAGATTCTTCATCAACCCAATATCTCTAAGCCGCCGCAAGGGCGTGTGGCGGGGGGTGTTAGGTCACCACCCGTAAAAGAGAATAAAACCGCCTGCAAAACCAAACCAATTCGTGCAAATCTACACCCACAGAGGCGTATATATTAATGCAAAAAACCTTAATAACTTACACGTATGCTAATAACATATACTATCAACTAACACCCACATGCACCTACGAATATACCTTATGTCTACACAACGTTTAATCTTGTCCTGACTTGTCTTTATGTCTTTGATATTTCTATTGTTCCTTTGGTTTCATACTGTTATGATTTCTGATTGTCCGGTGAAAGAACGAATATTTGTATCTATCAGTACTTTGAGTCTATCTCCCTTAACTTATTATCTTTGTGGTCCGATCTACTCAAGTAGTGTGGGGCCATTATAATTCCTTCAGCATCATTGTTTAACTCGTTCGTTCTGAACCTTTCCAAAAGTCTAAAAGTCTCGCCTGTTCTCTTCGCATCTCAAGTGGCTCCCAGCCTAATTCCCTCGAGAGACCTGTCACACTCGTCTTCTTATTGTAACAATTTTCCAACGGATTTTCTGTGGACTTAATGTAATTCTTTTGGCCAACATTTCTCCCAAGGATCCCAAGTACAAGGTGAGGCAGCACAAAATCCTTTTCTATAAAGCATAACCCCTATAAAAAAGGAAGTCATGTTTCCACACCCTGTACTTGCGACATATTCCAAATGGGGTATTAGTAGTCGAGGGAAATGACACCCCTCCCTCTCTCCATTGTCGAGGTGTTTCCTCCTTTGCTCTTCAGAACTGCACTCGCTTCGTTTAACCGGTCTCACTTGAGAGAGGTCACACGGATCTGACCTCTGCCTTTGCCCACTGGGCTGCTCGCGGTGCCGAATGGCAAGTGTTTTTTGATTGGCCAATTGGGGAAGGCGATGTCGTTTTCCATTCGTCGTCCGTCGCTTCTCGAATTGCGCTCAGCGGTGTTGCTACATGTGGCGCTCACCCTCCGTGGTTGCTTGGCCATCGGTGTTGGCATTGGGCTGTGGGCACCGCTGCAAGTGATGCTTCTGTTTCAAGGAAAAATGAATGATGAAAAATAATTGCCGGCTCCGGTGGCGGCGGGGTAACAGGAGGCACTCGGGGTCCCATGGTGGTGGTGTCCTTTGAGGGAAGGAGGATTTAACTTTTATAGGAATAGGAAATAGTATGCTGGTCATAAGTCGGGGGGACTGTAAGGGGGTTGGGGAATCGTCGTGATACTGCTGCAGAAGGTCTTCCCAAGCAGACACTCTCGACTCTGCTCTTTTGGTCGTCCGTCCGAAGACCTTCGAGAGGACGGGTTTAGCGCAGATATTTCGCATTGCCAAATATTCAGTGATAATGGTGTGCACTGTCACTATTTTATCAACACCAGTATACCATGTGCGATAATGCGATCACCCTTAACCGACGCGACGGTCTGCATTCAGCACTTCACGTACAGGTTAGGATAATACTGTAACCGATAATTTTAATCCAAAACTTGTGTAAGTTGAGTTCTTTTGGATGCAAAATTCGATTCTCACATGGAAACTTAGGAAATGAATGTGTTTTAAAGGCCCATCTTTGATTAGTTTCCACTTTTCGTAGCTAATCACTTAATCACGTAAACACTGCATGCATGCACGAAACCACAAAGACGCGCCCAGTCGTGTGTGTGTGGGGGGGGAGGGAGGGGGGTTGCACCAAAAGTATTGATTCGATATGAGGGGGAGGAAGAAGTTCCGGCCGGCAGAACCTCTTCAGAAGTTGAGGCAGCTGGTCCAAGGACTGACAGGGAATAAATTATGGGGAGGTGAGGTGGTGGAGGCTTGAAGGGGAGACGCTTCGACCTCCCGACTCTTGCATCCGGGAGACCAGAGCACACGCTGCTGATCCCCTTTATGTCATGTAAGAATGTCCGCCTCTACACTAATAGGCGTGTAGTATGTGCTCGGAGGAATTCGGTTGAGGCCTCTCTATCCGAAGGGCTATAAATTTTTATGGTTCCACTTCGGTCCACGTGAGCCGAAGGCGATACGGATCAAGAGTCGTAAAGTCCGCGTTGAAATGAGAGAGACTCTCTTCATCTTTGTCTTTAAGCAAAGGAAAGCCTTCTCGAAGGAATTTTACAGGCAATATTTTACCGTTCTATTTCCTACCTTTTCCAGAGGTGAGTTTGGAATAATCAATTTTTGATTAAAATATATTTTTAAAAGTACCAGGGACACCAACTTTTGAATATTAACGAAAAACGAACGGGGATTTCTCTTTATGTTGGCCAAATTGCGTTGGGCAATCGGGTTCCTCATTTTCGTTTATCACCGGATATTGACTTCTGAGGAGATTTCCATTTCGTGTGCTATAAACTTTAAAGGATACCTCTTTGACGATGTTGTTGAAATAGTATTATTACGCCCATTACGGTAGGCGAGATCATGTAAATAAAATTACAGATATTAAGTGTACGGCAGATAGATTTAAGATGTCATTTTTTCCACGATAGATAAGGGATCATAATAGCAGTATCCGACCGCAGTAGGGTCATATTTGGGTCGAAATGTCTGTTGCGTATAAACCCCCATCCACACATCCAAATCAGTGGCTTGCAGGGCACTAAAAAAACCAAGTACAAAATCCCAAGACATCATAGACCCTACATCATTACGCCACATTAGTATGAGTTGCAAAAACGAGAGTTTAGCCGAAGAGATCATTCGGTCTTGCATTTTAAGTCATTTAAATTCAATGCGAACTTTAAATTGTTTGAGTTATATCCATTGGCCAATAGTCATAAACCAATAATATCAATAGAAAATAGGCATCTTTTGCATTCTAATATGTGCAATTTTTGTTCCTCTCTCCTCTCATTGAAACATTGAGTTGTCCGACTTGTCAGCCACCTTTGGCTCAATTGCACAAGTGAAATATCAAAAATTAATCATTTAATTATTATTATTATTGGTAATCTACCGGTTAAGGTAGGTTTTTGGATGGACACAACTGTCAAATAAACATTTTGTGACTCCCCACCTAGCAAACTAATCTATATCAGGTCCCTCTTCATCTCTGTGTACTTCTTTCCTCCCTTCATCCCCTCCAACATCCCTATCCTGTTCCTGCCCTTACCTCGCTTGCCCAAGATTCTCCCCTCAATTATCGTTTTCAACATTCCACTACCGCTCAATACGCCTTTCATCCATTTTTCCTGCCTCCATAGGATTTCTCTCAACAAACCCCTCTCCTCCCCCACCATTTCTAGTACTTCCTCATTTGTTTTCCTTTCGGTCCATTTCACCTTCTCCATTCTTCTCCACACCCACATTTCAAAAGCCTCCAATCTACGTCTATCCTCCTGCTTCCACTACCACGTTTCCGCGCCGTACCAGAGCTTAGCTCCATATCAGAGCTTTTACGAGTCTTGTCTTAACCTCCCTACTCAACGTCCCAGGCATCAACTCCCTACTCCTTGAGAAAGTCTCCTTGCCTAGCGCAATTCTTCTCCTTACGTCCCTACTACTTTGACCGCATTGGTCCAGAATACTTCCGAGACATGTAAACTGCTCTACCTGCTCTATTTTTTCCCCTCCTATTTTAATGTTTAGCTTAGCCTTTTTCTTTCTGGAAAATCGCATAACCATTGTTTTATTATTATTGATTCTCATCCCATATTTATCGCACTGAACCTCCAATTCACTCAGCAATGCTTGCAACCCCTTGGCTGACTGAGCAAATAATGCTTGGTCATCAGCAAACCTAACCGATTTTACGAATTCCCCTCCGACTTTCATTCCTACCTCCAGTTCTTCCCATGCCTCTTTAATCATTTCCTCCACATATACGTTGAACAGCACCGGTGACAATGAGCAACCCTGCCTTACCCCTCTTCCTAACACTGCCCATCCGGACTCTCCGTTCCCCACTCACACCCGAGCAGCCTGAGACATGTACAGGTTGCGGATCAGTCTCCTGTCCCTCCAATCCATTCCTATTTTCTACAATACACCCATTAATTTTTCACAATTCACTCTATCAAACGCTTATTCGAAATCCACAAAACAGGCAAAAACGTCCTGATTGTATTCTATATTCCTCTCGATTAGTGATCTCATTACTGCAATGACATCACGCGTACCTCTTCCTTTCCTAAACCCAAACTGATCATCCCCTAAGTAATCATTTGCCTTACTCTCTATCCTTTTGTTGATTTTACTGAGAATAACTTTAGTTGCGTGGAACATCAACATTCTGTAATCCTCACATGATACAGACTTTGCCTTTTTTGTAATAGGAACTAACACCGATCTCACAAAATCTTCCGGCCAGATTCCTTCTTCATACATACTACGAATCAGTCCATATAGGGCCTTCTTCCCAAATTTTCCTAAACATTTCAACAGTTCTACAGGAATGTTATCCACCCCCACGGCCTTATTTGCTTAATTATATAATATTTATTATTCTCTTTTAATCAAATGATTTTAATTTAGTGAGTATCAAATGAAGCACTACAAAAGTATGCAGATTAAAGGGCCGTGAATTCAAAAATATTCCTACAAATTTAAATTTAAAAAATTGATATGTACGTTTTTTCGGGATTTTTCCTGACGGGCGTCATATTGTTTATCTTTTATGGCGCGATATCTTGAATGAATGTGTGACGGAAGAATTTTGGCGTGCATTTGGTCACTTCGATTTTGTGCTCTAATTTCATATTGTCAATATTTGCAGTATAATCGGGGTATGTCAATGCACATACGTAGATATCCCATTCATGTGGATGTGGCGTAATTAATGCCGTTCTTATTGTGCAGTATAAATCTCCTGGCTGCCAGCCATATTCGAAATTAAAATAAAAATTTCGTGCTGACTTTTAATAATCAAACCACTTTACTTTTCCACATAAACTTTTTAATTTTTACAACCCAGGTTTCGTTATAACATAACATCATCAGGTGATGATGTTAGACCTGATGATGTTATGCTATAACGAAACCTGGGTAGTAAAAATTAAAAATTTTATGTGGGAAAGTAAAGTGGTTTGATTATTAAAAGTCAGTATGAAGATTTTCCACCAAGTTACGCCAGAAACTGTTTTATTTATTAAAATTTCGTCCATTATTTGGTGTTTGAAACCAACTCTATGACTGCAGGTGGGTACGCTGTTAGTATTCCCGAGAGAAAGAAAGAGTGGGTGAGTTGAACACCGAGACGCGAAATCTCACATCACTCTTCGTGAGCTAAGTGTACTACATTTCATAAAAGTGCTCAAATGTTGATTCAGCAAACACGTAAATGTGTGCAGCGATAGCTTGGGTTTACACGCGCAGGCCAGGGGCATTGAAGCACAACTATCCATTCCTCCACAAGAGATGGAATGGAAAATGTCGAAGGAATCGATGCCCAATTAAGTTAGTGCATAGCCGATACGAACAGCCGATAATCGTACCGGCACATGCTTTCAGCGCAAAGACTCGCTAAATTCATTTACCGCGTAATACAGGGCTTTATCAGGTTGCCACTCGAATTAATTTAGACACGCAGTATCATGAGCATGGAAATGTATTCAGTAAAATGGCCTAAAACTTCTAATGCTCCAAGCGGACTCTTATGCCGTTCGAGGGAGCATCCTTTGTTCTGATGATAATTGCGGTTGGTCGGCTGAGTTTGAGTCGAATCAATGGCGCAACCTGAAATATACGATCGTATGTGCGAGGGATTTCAAATCTGTGAATGCGAAATTGAAAACTTCTTATGGGAATTATTGGTCAGATATTATCTCTCATTAAACACACCTGAAGTAGGAAAATGGCAGTGAATGTATATCGAGGAATGGACGCAACGTCTTACTTCTGCAAAAAGCAGTTTATACGCATTTACGACTGCGCAAAAGTCATTTTCACTCGCGGATCCACTTTGCTGCATTCCTCGGAGGCTCGGATCGATCACAAGCTAACCATTGTGACTGTGTATTTGTAAGTTCCCAAATACGGTCGCTGTCAGTAGGATTATTCCCCTTGTATAAACCTATTCTGGGTAACTACCCCATTGTGCTAATGTGACCATTCTAATGTATTTTGAATGCGTCACTGGTGAGAGATTAACTATTCCCGTTAATCATCACTCCAATCTCAAAATTTCCCCTCCTCCTTTACTTTTACAATGGTGCAAAAATCCCTTTAAAGCCCAAGGAAATTTTATTTTATATAGTCAGTCTAATGAGATAGCTGTCCAAAGAAGGAAAAAAGCAATGAACCAATATCAGCAAAAAACTGTAAATGTTCATTTTTCGCTTTAACCATTTATGTCCCTAAACGTTGTCCTGTTGTCTCTAGATTACAACTATAGAGCTGATATGACTCATGAAACTGAAATGCGTAAAATCAAGAGTGCAATTATTTAAATCTGCGTGCATAGCTATTAATTACAAATGACATGCATGGATTGGCTTTGAGGTGGCAAACACACACAATACGTCTTAATTCCGCATAGAGCAGTTTATACGCATTTCCCGACGGTGCAAAATTCATTTTCACTTGCCTGGATCGACTTTCGCTGCATCCCTTGGAGGCTCGTATCGATCACGTGGTGGGCCCCGTCACACTTGCATCGTCCCTCGCCCCACGATGACCCGCCCATTTGCACCACTCTTTCGGCACGTCTCCCCCACCGCGTCTGTCGGAATTATTTCCGAAGGCCCGCGGACCACGCCTTGGGCGGTCTTCACTGCGAGAGCCAGAGTGGAACTCGTGTTTATCAAAGGTGAATGGCGCAGAGAGTATTCTCCGTCACGCCCGCGGCGACGGGGGGCAGGGGGGACGGGCACTCAGCCTTTGTGACGAGCGGACGTTTCGCACGCCTCCTCCAATGACATCGGAGGCAGGGCAGGGGAAGGGGGGGCTGGGTTCGAAGGCCACGGAAGGTGGGCCTGCCCATCCCCCTCCCGCATTAACAAAGGCGTCAATCAACCCGTCAATCGCACGGCGATGGAATCACGCGCAATGGCGATGCCCTCTCCCTCTAGCAGCGCACACAATACGATTCGGATCCGCGCGGTGGATTATATTCCGTCCGCGGGTGTGAAGGTGGGGAGGAGGACGGGTGGAGGGACTGGTGATGGGTTTTTGTGCACCGTGCCAATACGGACGAGAGGTGCTCGGGTGGGAGGGGGGTGGCGAATCAATGCGCGTGTGCCCCTTCCGCCGAAAATAAATTACGTTCGCGGGCGCGATGTGTTCGAGGGAGAGCTACCGTCCCCTGTGGCGGATGGTTTGTGCGTGTGCCCCCCATCAGTAATTTAGGCCGGTGGCTCTCTTGCTGTGACGCGGTGCTGGGTCAGGGCTGACCCCGTGAACTCCCTGCCCGCTTACGTCCTCATCGGCGCCTCTCGCCGTTCCTCCATTCGCCCATGCTGCGCGGCGCACACCAGCGTCGACTCTTGCGGGACAGCGCAGACGACTGCTAAAAAACACCTCTATGACTCATTCTGAATTGTCAAGTACGGAATCTAGGTCTGTCCCCAGAGGAGATAATCAGAAAATCATTGAAATATCAAGCCGATATGATTGCAGAGGTCGCGGGACTGACGAATGGGGAGATTTTGAGTCGAGATTTAGAGTGCAACTGGAAGTAAGGTAGACGAGGTTATCTCGGAAAAAAGAATGTACTATATATTTATGCCATGAGAGCAAGGCCTGTGCAAGGCCACCGGGATGAGCCAGATGCGTCTCATGTCATTTGTTTAGACCAGTATTCATCACTGCCAAATATTACGAATGGATTGATAGTGGGAAGACGGAGGGTGTGGGGAATATTGTCGTCGCGTGTGGTGGAGGAAACAATGCATGCGATCATTAAAAAAGTCGGGAAGTTTTCTTCTCCGAAACGCCTTGCGTAACTACGGAGAGGATCCTCGGATGGGCTGGTGGCATCTTAAATTAATAAACAATGGGTACAAGTGCATGAGAATAATGAAAGGGGCCGCTGGGTTGGACATAGTGAACTCTCGTGTAATCTAGAGCAGTAGTAGTTTTTGGAGGAGGCAACCGACAGCCGAGGTCATTTGCACCATTAGAGATGGACAGGAAAGGATGAAGAGAAACCCGACGTCGGCATTGGCGTATTTTAACGTAAGGTGCCAAGGGGTTCGCAGTTTAACGTCCCATCCGATGGACGTCATACTCACTCCAAGTGCCCTCCACAAAGCACCTCAAATAGGGATCGGGATACCACTGAAAAATATATGCCCTCTCCGGGATTTGAACTCGGGATCTCTGGGTGGGAAGCCAGTACGTTAGCCACCGTACCATCGCGATGGTATTTAAGTTTAAAATGCGTACTTATCAACGCATGCGAGACGACTGGCTAGCAGAAGGAGTTATAAAATCGGAGCAATTTCATTGGGGAACGCTTTGTTTTCGTGTGTTTTGATGAAATTAATTACTCTTTTTACCTTTAACTATATATATGATGGCAGAGAGTGTTTGAAATGTTTCGAAATAATAATTGATGGTGTATTTGGCATTCGATTCGACAACTGTCTATTGGTTAAAGTTGAAGTCTACAGTCTTTAGAGCACTGAGAAATGGCGGAACAAGGGACTGTAAAGTCTCAATCTCGCCCCCAAAAAAGGTCGTAAAATAAATAAAAAAGAAATGAGGAGGTAATATTCCGGATCACATCTTGATGGTGCACGGCAACAAAGCTCACACAATAGTTATGGGATTCCTTGTCTTTCCCGTTGTTGATATTATTAATGCAATGAACTGTTTTGTGAATTATTGGGACTGGAAAGCCACACGTTCAGGTTCCATTTCACGGGAAAGACATATTAAGGAAGAGAGTCAGCACAGGCGTGAGTGACTGCGGCAGGACACGGAAATTCACTCCAGTCGTACGTGAGCTAGTTGGATATAACTGCTCTCGAGCATCGAACGTATTGGCGTTCCTGGACTTTTCGTTCTAAGCAAGAATTGATCGAAATGCATTTCAGTTTAAAGCTCTTTATATATTTCCTTAAACGGAAACCTTTCGGGACGAGAGACAGGAAGTGGGCCTAATCCGATTGATAACTAAGTATTGAATATGAATCGAGAAGGGGCAGCCTTTAGCTAGAATAATGCGAAAGTGTTGGTTATGAATAACCATGGGCTCGTACATTAGGTTTCATTGAAGATGCCAGCTAACTCCGATTGTATTATTTAAAGGAATTTATTTCTAAACTAAATCATCCATGAAAGTCTGTGTGCAGAGAATGCCATTCCTGAAACACGCCATGTTGTTTATTTGGAATCCTCTATTATTATAGAATCATCTGTTGCCATGGACAAATAACTGGGAGCAATAACAAACAAGTAGAAAACGAAAGTTTTTATTAATGAAGAAACAGCTCTTATTCTATAAATGAGACAAAAAATAAAATTTTTGGAAGAGATTATAAGCTTATAGAAGCAGTATAAATATTATCCAGATTTCTCGGTTATTTCTTAGTATTAATTACTTTAAAAAATTCCTCGATGTTTTTTTAATGTCATTTGGTATTTTTGCTGTGTATTGATATAATTAAGTAGTTTTGAAGTGAACCGAAGTGTGTTAACTTCGAGTGGTTACCAAGCATAAAAGTGTTTTTCTTGAGGCAGAACTACAACATACTTTTTTTCCAGAAAATCATTGTGGGACCAATAATCGGTTGATTAAACTTAAACAATGCTACTTTGCATTTTATATAATTCAATATCCTCCAAATATATATAATTACAGCTTTCGAAAGCGCAATATTAATTTAATTTTTTGGGTAGAAATTCAGCCTCCCAATTTTTTACGCATGAAAAATAAATTTGTTACATGGTGAGACTTAAGCATAGGATACTATTTCCGGGTGTGCAAATCCTGAAATCAACTCGTAGGGGTTTAGTGATATAATAAAAAACCATAAACACAGTAATCAACCCGAAGGTCGTTTTAGTAGGTGATGGTAGAGCTCACCCATGTACCAAGCCCGACGGCGTGTGAATATTCATACATCAGGGTAGGGGAGCCAGTTCCTTTCCCTGTGCCGGTTATGGTTTCCCAGGAAGATCTGGTACCCGAAAAATCAACTAGCTTGGGTGGAGCTGCAGATGCCCAGAGTGCCTTGCCCGGGGATCGAACCCGGGACCCTCCGGTCAGTAGTCCAACACTCTACCCACTAGACCACCGCGACCCTAGTGATATAATATGATCAGATAATTCACTCCTGAAGTCTTATTGCATGTGCTACTCTTTTGAGTCTCTTTGGCTGAGAAATGTATTGGTGAGCGTAAAAATGACTAAAAATAGCATTATCTTTGATGGAATATGTCATAGTTTGATAGAAATAAATTCAAGTTGGTTGGACTTCACTGCTCTATTGGTTTCATGCTTAGTAAGGTCTTCAACGTATTTTTCCTACTTCCGCACATGTTATATTGCTTTTGAATGAATGTTTAAATATTTCGTTATGTACGACAACCGGAAGCGACCCCTGAACGTATTTGATGTATCCACGCTGGTATCACAATAAATATGTAGAGAGATAAATAGAATTGGAGATTTTAGTCATTGTAGATTGATTTAATGTGTAAATTCCTGTTTGTAATATTTAATAAAGCTGAGGGCCATAATAATGAAAGTTAATGAGATAATAAATCTGTAGAATAATCTGCATTTAGGTACTAAAAAAAGAAAAATCAGACAGAAAATGCATTTGAAGTCATTATTTCGGAGCTTTTTCATTTTTCAAATCATGTCACATTTTTCAAAATTTGAAACAATTAAAAAAGGCATGTTCCGCGTGGAAGAACATTTTCCCGCTGGTCTTCAGTAAATATTGGATTGTCTATTAGTTTTCTGCACCTCTCCCTGCCGTGAACCCCTTCCTCCGTTATTCCAATATTTCCCACATCCCTCCTGGTCTCCTCTAGCCATCCTGTTGTGTTCTTTAATTTTGAAATAAGAGTTGAATATTTTTTTTGTTAATCTATTTTCATTCAATCGCTTTAGGTGTCCATAGAATTTCAATCTTCTTTTTCTCATCGAACTCTGAATTTTGAACTCTGTATTTTTATTCTGCATAGTTCTAATCCTTAATATGGTCTTTATTATTCTCTTTTGTATGTTTACTAGGTATAAATCTCTGTATTGCTGAACGTTTTATCGCAAGAAAATCATTCCAAGTATCCTCTAAACTACTAAATTAATTACGTGGGAACAAACTACAAAAAATATCCTTCCTGCATTAAAATCTCGTGATATTATGGAGTATATGCTTGCTATATGTATATCATGTGCAATTTGACACTTGGAAAAATAAATCAACATCAAATGTATGAAAGTCCGCTTTCATGTATCTTAAAGCAAGTGGGCCAAAACGTTCTGCAAATACGAGGGTATTCCGAAAACTAATGCGCACATCCTTGTAAACAACAAACAAAATAACCTTCAGAAGCACTACTAGTGGTATGTGGAAGTAACATTCCCTCTCAACACGCATGCGCAGGTTTGAGGTCGTTGCGTTCATCCAGTGTATTTTGAGAAGCGGAAGTATGGAGACGTGTTCTAGTGCCATGCCATTGCGAGTTAAACAGCGTGACTTAAAAAGTGACTCCCACTGAGATTTATCGTCGTTTAAAGGCTGTTTATGGTGACAATGCTGTTGATAGGTCTACTGTAAGTCGATGGGTAGTAAAATTTCGTGGTTGTGAGCCTGGAAAAGCCATAATTGTTGTTGAAACACGTAGCGGGCGTCCGATCACTGCCACAGACGATCAACATCGCAAATTCGTCAAAGATTTGATTCAAAATGAGCGGCGAATCACTCAAAAGCGTATCGCACACCATATTAGAATATCCAAGGAAAACTTTTCTTGTGTTAAGGGCACCCTGGCGCCAATAATCTTGCAACGTGACAACGCTCGTCCACACACCTCGCGCGCAACTGGAGAGACTCTGCGAAACCTGACATTTGGACCGATTCCACATCCTCCTTATTCCCCCGATCTTGCGCCTTGCGATTTTTATCGTTTTCCTCAACTAAAGAGACACCTCAATGGTAATCATTACACATCGGACGATGATGTGAAGGCAGCTGTCAAGTCCTGGATTCGAGAAAAGTTGGATGAGTTTTTCAGTGAAGGAATGAAAAACCTTGTTACACGTTGGGAGAAATGTGTCAGCCTTAACGGTGACTATGTTGAAAAATAAATAAATGATTTTGACACTTGAAGAATTGTACTTTAATGTACTCTTTGCCCGATCTTGCTATTTGTATTGTTCGCCCTCTACAAGCATATGTGCATTACTTTTCAGCCACCCCTCGTTCATGGGCACATAAGCACACATATCGTCTCTTTTGTGTACCAAGAGTCTGCATGATACGGCGTCTGTCTGAATTAATTTTATTAGTAGTAGTTACTTGGACTGATCGGGCGGGGTGTGACATCCCCGAGACGAACGTCTCGCATTTGCGCATGCGTAGCCGAGGGATGGGATCTGAAGGGCCTCTCACCCTGGGCTTTGATCGAAATCGAGGATTCTCGCTTCGGACGTGCTGAGCGAGGGAGTTCAAATTGCCGACTTTTTAGCGAAAAAAAACTCGTTTTCGATTCAAATGACGGGGCTCGTTATTCACTTTTCCACTTACATTTTAATTGCCGCGGCGAGTGAATTGAATCGGGAGAAATCATTTTCCACGAGAATTCGTCCCCGAGAGAGGGGCGAAAGTCCTCTGATAAGATAATCAATCCGAAATATGCAATGAAATCCGATTTGCGCGCGCAGATTAGCGGTGATACCGGGAAGGGGGGGGTTTTTTCCTTTCCCGTGGATATAAGCTAGAAATAATTAGTCCGGTGAGAAATGAAAGCGTGTATTGATTTGCGGAATCATAATCCCCTTCTTTAATAATCTATTGTTTTGCAAATATTTATAGATAAAGTAACTATATCGGCATTTATCGACACATATGGGGAATATGTGGACAACCTAACAAAAAATTAGGATTTATTCTGAGAGTACTTAGTAAATGTCAAAGAGAAATGGTACCTTTCGCTGGTTAGGCCTCATTTAGAATATTCGGAAAGTATATGGGATGGTATACGTGGCTCGCATGGGTATATCTACATTTACATAATACCACGCAAGCCGACGCAAGGGCGTGTGGCGGGAGGTGCCAGGTCACCACCCACAAAAGGGAAAAAAGAAAAACCGCATTCAAAACCAACACATACATGCAAACCCAAATCCACAGCGCGCATACATTATTAGAAACATCCTATCATTTTACACGCATGCAAATAAATATCTACCTCCTTACATTTTACTCGCATGCAATTACATATGCTATTATCCAACAAATACTGGCACCTTAGGATACAGTAAGAAATTTATGCAAATACTTGCAAGCTAGGTTTGGTAAGTAGTAAGGCAAAATCCCACCACCCCAAGAACGTGCAACACAAAACGCTCCCCTACCCAGGTTAAGGAATTTGACCCAACGCCGCAGGCAGGAGGAGGGTTTCCCCACGGAGAGGGACAAGGGATTGGGGGGAAATTTACTTTGTGTCCCACCTCCCAATGAAGGACTGTCGCTCCTCCGTAGATCGGACGGTTGGTGGGTTGTCTCTCGGAGTACTAGTAAGGTAACGCTGCGGCGGGAATTGGACACTGCAGCGGCAATTCCAATCCCCGCCTCCAATAGGTACCACGTGCTTTCGGAAGAGAGTACTGGCGTGTCTGCAGCCCCCTCCCGTGCTCCGAGAGTGCCGCCTACTGTAAGACGTCAGCGGACGGCAAGGGAGGGAGTGGTAGTGATAGGTAGTTCGAACGTCCGCCGTGTGATGATCCCATTGTGGGTAGTGGCGCGCCGTTTATGCGTAGAGCAACGGGTGACCACCTGGTGTATACCAGGCGGCGGAGTTCCTCAGGTGACGAAGGCGATCGAGGCGGCGGTCAAAGGCACGAAGAGCTCTCGGCTGTAGGCCGTGGCCCAAGTGGGATCCAACGACGTCACGGACCGTGGATCCGAGGAGGTTCTCCGTTCCCTTAAAGAACTGAGCTCCGAAGTGAAGCGGGTTCAGGGCGTCGAGGGTGTGTGGGTGAGTTTGACGATCTGCAGTATTGTTCCAAGGGAGGATCGCGGGTCTCTGGTTTGGAGCGAGTTTAACGATGACACTAAAGGAATTATAATGGCCCCACACTACTTAGGTAGATCAGACCGCAAAGATAAAATAAGGGAGATAGATTCCAATACAGATAGATTCAAATACTCATTCTTCTCCAGAACAATCAGAAATCATAATAGTAAGAATCCAAAGTCCATTTACAAAATATTGAAAACATTTAAGTTGCAAATAAGAACGAAATTAAAAATTCAAAGATATTGCATGAGTATGTTAGTTGGTAGTTTGTGTGTGTTCATGTGTGTCGGGTGAAGGGGTTCTTGCATGAATGTTTACCATGTTTGGTTTGTGGGTTATAAATTAGTGGCTTCTGCATGCGTTTTTTCTAATTTACAGGTGGTGGCCTAACACCCCCCGCCACACGCCCTTGTGGCGGCTTGCGTGGTATTGAGTAGATCTGGAATATTTTTCATTAGTATATTTTTAATTTTATTACGTGTGACTATATCGGAAGCCGCGAAAGACACTATAGGGACGGTTAACGGGAAAAGGATAAGGAAACCATGGGTAACGGATGAGATGATTGCAAAGATGGATGTGAGAAGAAGATGAAAGAATGTAAGCACAGAGTTGGGCAAAATGAAGTACAAAGAGTTAAACAATAAATTGAGAAGGGCCACAAACAATTCAAAAGAGAAATGGTGGAAACCGCAATGAGAGGATATGGAAAGTTTACAGAGGACGGGTGAAATTGGTGCTCTATAGCAAGGTTAAGTTATTATCGGGAAGTAAGAAGGCAAGACCTGTGCGAACAGTTAAAGATAAGTGGGTTAACATAATAGTTGACACAGAAAAGAACCAAGAGAGATGGAAAGAATATATAGAAACACTGTATGGTAAAGAACTTAGGTCGACAAGGTTAGACATAGAAAAGGAACATGACGTAGACAAAGATAGCTTAGGTCCAGGCATACTCGACGATGAAATAGAAAGGGCATTAAAGGAGATGAAAGCAAATAAGGCCGTGGGGGTGGACAACATTCCTGTAGAACTGTTGAAATGTTTAGGAAAATACGGGAAGAAGGCCCTATATGGACTGATTCGTAGTGTGTATGAAGAACGAATCTGGCCGGAAGATTTTTGAGATCGGTGTTAGTTCCTATTCCAAAAAAGTTAAAGGCTAAATCATGCGAGGATTACAGAACAATAAGTTTGATATCCCACGCAGCTAAAGTTATTCTCAGGATCATCAACAAAAGGATAGAGAGTAGGGAAAATGATTACTTAGGGAATGATCAGTTTGGGTTTAGGAAGGGAAGAGGTACGCGTGATGCCATTGCAGTAATGAGATCACTAAATGAGAGGAATGTAGAATACAATCAGGACGTTTTTGCCTGTTTCGTAGATTTCGAAAAAGCACTTGATAAAGTGAATTGGGAAAATTTAATGCGTGTACTGCAGAAAATTTGAATGGATTGAAGGGACAGGAGACTGATTCGCAACCTGTACATGTCTCAGACTACTCAGGTGCGAGTTGGAAACGGAGAGTCCGGATGGGCAGTGTTGCCCAGAAGAGGTGTAAGGCAGGGTTGCCGATTGTCACCGGTGCTGTTCAACGTATACTATATGTGGATGAAATGATTAAAGAGGCATGGGAAGAACTGGGGGTAGGAATGAAAGTCTGAGGGGAATTCGTAAAATCGGTTAGGTTTGCTGATGACCAAGCATTAGTTGCTCAGTTAGCCAAGGGGTTGCAAGCATTGCTGAGTGAATTGGAGGTTCAGTGCGATGGATATGGGATGAGAATCAATATTAATAAAACAAAGGTGATGCGATTTTCCAGGAAGAAAAAGTCTAAGCTAAATATTAAAATAGGTGGGGAAAAATAGAGTAGGTAGAACAGTTTACATATCTCGGAAGTGTTTTGGACCAATACGGTCAAAGTTGTAGGGACGTAAGGAGAAGAATTGTGCTAGGCAAGGAGGCTTTCTCAAGGAGGAGGGAGTTGATGACGGGGACGTTGAGTAGGGATGTTAAGACAAGACTCGTAAAAACTCTGATATGGAGCGTAGCTATGTACGGCGAGGAAACGTGGTCACTGAAGCAGGAGGATAGACGTAGATTGGAGGCTTTTGAAATGTGGGTGTGGAGAAGAATGGAGAAGGTGAAATGGACCGAACGGAAAACAAATGAGGAAGTACTGGAGATGGTGGGTGAGGAGAGGGGTTTGTTGAGAGAAATCGTATGGAGGCAGGAAAAATGGATGAATGGCGTATTGATCGGGAGTGGAATGTTGAAGAAGGTAATAGAGGGGAGAATGTTGGGCAAGCGAGGTAAGGGCAGGAACGGGATAGGGATGTTGGACGGGATGAAGGGAGGAAAGAAGTACACAGAGATGAAGAGGGACCCGATGTAGATTAGGTTGCTAGGTGGGGAGTTACAAAATGTTAATTTGATAGTTGTGTTCATCCAAAAACCTACCTTAACCGGTAGATTACCAATAATAATGCGTGTGACTGTCGGACCACTGACGTAGAGGGAAACCTCTCGTAA
Source organism: Hetaerina titia (assembly GCA_037158775.1). Classification (NCBI taxonomy): domain Eukaryota; kingdom Metazoa; phylum Arthropoda; class Insecta; order Odonata; family Calopterygidae; genus Hetaerina; species Hetaerina titia. The sequence continues at coordinate 121,588,659 of CM073771.1, read as the reverse complement.
GTACTGATTGAGTGTGAGTGCTATAGACTAGTAAGGATCAATGCTGCAAAATACATCCTATCTAGAGAGTGCGTGATTAATTTTCATTTATTTGTATAACTTTTTATTTAATCACCAGACACATTGTGGTTCTAACCGTTTGGGTGATCTATTTAATTCAATTATTTTTATTATCTTTTATTATCACTATTTTTTTATTTTCAGTTATTTTTATTGATTATATCTTTTCCAATTTCCCTCGCCCATCCTTTGCCCATTTATAAGAGTACGGCCGGGGTTAACTCTTCCCATTATTTACACCAAATGGGAGTAGATTGGCATGGATTTGTTTATTTTTTTCGTGTAGTTTCATTCTCTTTAACGAGTGTTGACCTAACACCCCCCGCCACAAATACCTTGCGGGGTACTACGTAGATGTAAGCACCTAGTCCTCCTTCCGAAAGGATTTTCTACGCAAAAGACTGACACCTTTATATTATAAAGAGGGATTGGAAAATAGGGAAAAAGCTTCTTGAGCGAAGAAATTAACATTATTCACGAGTGCACTCTCCGTGAATTATCATGGAATGGCTACGAAGTGAGCTTAAGTGTCAGACCGCCCCTCGGCTTCCAATTAAAGATTCAAATTCTCCACTTTTCTCTCTCTTCCATTCATTAAGAGCGGGCAATGATCCAATGATTAGACTTAGTTAAAAAGAAAAATAATAGTTTCGTTATGAAAACAGAGGTATACGCCTCCCAAGCAAATTTATGACAGAAAGCGATACTTTTGAACTTGGTACAGACTTGTATGACGATCTCGTAGAAGACTGCGTACACATACATGAAGAGCGGCCGAGTATTCATGAACTGGAATATTTATGAGATCCTTGTACACGAGCTTCAATTAAGGTTATACCTGAATTACGAAATCCGCCGAACTCAATCACCTCGAGGCCACAGGCACACTGATCTCTCCCTCTCCGGCCGGTCCTCTTCATTTGGGTCCCGAGAGTCATTTGTTTTCGGGTCTGCTAAAATGAAACGCCGTTGCGGAAGTCTGCCGTAGCGATCCGAGGAATTCAGGTAATCATTTGCTCCTTCCGAAACTACCCCTTCAATAGTTACTGCGCTATGCATCGATTCACTATAAGATTTAAAAAAAAGATTATTTATTAGTACCTTATACCGTAGTGTATTAGTACCGTAGTGTATATTTAGTACCTTACAAGCGACCACTACGGTCTGTGGCAGGGGGTGAATACACACCAGAATAATGAGGACCCGACTATTTTTACCCATACCGCGGTCGGACTATGTTATTTTGGTCCCTTTTCGTTCGTGCAAAAAATTAAATCTTAAATCTATCTGCTCTACACTTAATCTCTTTAAGTTTATTGACATAATCACGCCTACCGTAATACGATGGGGCAATAATACAATTACAACATCACTGCTAAAGACACGTCCTTCCAATTTATGCATTTCTGCATCCAATTTATGCACCTATAATTTAATCTTTGCTTCGTGAGTGATTCCCAGCCTGATTGCTGTAATATTTTGCATACGCTACTAAGTTTATCATAACAACGTTTTACAAATCTAGCTCCTCTACGCTGCACGCGATCCAATTCGGCAATTAATCCAAATTCTTTAGGATACCCGCATACCAGCAGCATATTCTATAAATGAGGCCTAACCAGCAACAGATAACCATTCTCTTTGACCTTTTCATCACATTTACCAAGCACTCTTCTAATAAATCCTAATATTTTGTTAACTTGTCCACATATTCCCCGCATCTATTTCACTCAGGAGAGGTCGTGATTGAGGATAACGCCTTGAAGTGTATTTAATCGAGTCTACACATTCCATTTCGGTGTTCCCGATGCAGTAGGTGTTCGGGTTGGAATTTCCCTTTTTTCAAAAATTAATATTAACCTCAATTTAATCGCCGTGTATTGAAATTGATGAGGAATTGAAACGCCGTTTCGGATGTCATGACCAACGGGAATTCATTTCTATAACCTTCCATTGTCTTGTTTGTCCGGCGTAGTCTAGGAGATTTCTGGGCGAAGCAGTTTGGAATTTTATTGTGTCATATTGGTGTTTTGGAATTAAGGTGCTTCCTCTGTATGACATAGCGCTATCTCATTGGCGAGATCTTCGTGACACTATAAAATGGCTTTGAGCAGGTAGGTGAAACTTACGCGGCCGATAACAATACTGTTTCGAACAGCTGGTCAGTCGTTGCCTCAACCTAATCAATCTCTGAATGCGCTTACTCAAATTGGTGATATTAGAAATCTTAGTAGAAAACTGTTCTTGTGTTCGATGGCGTCAGAAGTGGAATAATTTATTGCGGTCCTTGGCTCACGGGACGGAGCTAAAATGGGAACTCCCTGCTGTGTTTCCAAGAGGTTTCAGTCACCAAAGCTTCTTCAGGGAACAATATTGTAGACTAAAGCCTTTTTAGTATTGGGAGGGGGGTGGGGAGGTGATACGAAGGCATGTTAGCGAGAGAAGCATGAGGTGGATCAACTATGAATGACACGCGTGTGGTTTTGCATCCGACATTGGAGATATAATTAGGCCCCCTAATTACATTAGCAAGATCGAAAATTGTCACAAAACTAGAGAGTTAGATAGTCGAACTGATGGAATCAAGTATTCGTTTTTCCAATGAACTATTCCCGACAACAATAAAAGGGGGAACACCTAAGGTTATAATAGGTACACGCTGTCGAAAATAGGGGCATAAAAGATTAAATTCCCACTAAAAACACTCTCCGAGTCTGGAGTCCAAACTCCCCGTGCGCCCTTTTGCCAGGTGGGCTGTAGGCGAATGTATGTGAAGTCTATTGCCGTATTTGTGAATTTTCCGCCCGGAATTCTAACCGGTAATAATTGCCTGAATTGCAAGTGTGCCTGCCCTCTTTTTAACGTATTTTCTTATCCTCTTTCTTTAGGCATAGGAATAGCTGCTAAATATGTAATACTCGTAATATATGTCGGCATATTACATGATTATTGTTCGGTAGTCCCCTTTCCACGCGGTTTTTGGTGGATCGCGGGGAGCATGAGAAAATAATGGGAATATTAGAAGAATGGCTGGTGACCCACCACCCCCTGCGACACGTTGGAGTATTGTGCAGATGTAGATGGCACGGTGGTGTGCCGCGCCATCAGGGCCCCATCATGTGGCAATTGTTGGTATTCGTAGGAGGAGGGAAGATTTTGAAGGCTGCAGCATTATTCCGATCTTTGGATTGAAATCCTGATGAGGACCGTCGTACAAGATTAGAAAGGGTAATTTTTGAGGCAACCAAATATCCTGATGAAGTTGTTCCGGATAACGCGTAAATTAAGTATGGAATCAATGGGTGATCCTCCCCGAGGCCCTTGTTGTTCGCGGGACTCACCATGGGGACGAGCGGCCGCTGACAGAGGATGAAGGACACCAGTGACACGAGAGCTGCGTGCACCGTGGGGCGCAACCCCCCCCCCCCCCGCCGTGCACCAATTCCTTGATTTTGTTTCTCTTCCGCCGTGGTTTACCGCTCTAGTTCTCGGTAGATGGGGTGATTAATTTCAATTACTCATATTCTCCGGTGCGCTCAAATATTCCGTAGCTCGTTTTGCGATTCCCTTTGTAAATGATCAGAGGCCCTATTGGCAACATTCACTGCTGAAAAGCTCTCTGAGCTGTTTGCTGAAAAAATATACGTATATCCTAACCCTGAGGAGTGGATTGGCTGATCGGACTCAGTTTGAGGAGCTTTGGCCCATGAGAAGCCGAGGGGGAACGGAGCAAGATGCAACAAGCTGAAACAGAATTCTGGGATTCCGGAGAGTATTATTAGCATTATTCAATGAGATTGTTGATTCTTCAACGAAAGCGCGCCCATTATTTTAGAATTAAATCCCCGCTATGAATTTTTAAAATAATTTGAACACAACAAAGTGATAATTAGGCACAATACGTGCATTTAATTTTACATATTTCATGTGCGTTTTACTTTCAAGCAATGTTAGTGCAAACCGGACACTCTTATTATATTATATTTTGAAAAGACACGACTTGAATATGTTCCACACTCCATTGAAATACCTCGGAAAGTTTTGGCGTAACATCCTCGTAACCATCAACACGTTATGAGATATTTGTCGACATATTCCGTTTAAATAAGGCATTCTAGGTTTGCCTAAAAAGTATCCGGTAAGATTTCAGGAAATATATCTATTCCAGATATTGCTAAAATACTTCGTAATTCTTCAAACCACATCCCTTGAACGCCTCCAAACTTTTGCCAACGGCTTTTCCACGACTGCTCCCTGGTAGGCGAAAGGATACAAGCATGATGCTTCTTCGACGGCACTTAAGGTATCATGGTGGTGTCAATTGAGGGAGGAAGGATTTAACTTTTGGGAATAAGAAATAGTCTGCTGGTGCCAAGTCGGGACTGTACGGAAGTTGGGAAATCGTCGCGACGCCGCGCCGTTGGAGAATGTCTTCGCAAGCAGACACGACTCTGCCCTTTTAGTCGTCCGTCAAGACCTTCAGGTGGACGTGTTTAGCGCAGATCTTTAATAGCATCGCCAAATTTGCAATGATATAATGGCGTGTGCGCTGTCACTGTCTTATCAATACCAATATACGATCTGCGATCCTATTTCACACTTAACCGACGACGGTCTGAATCCAGCACTTGACGCGCACGTTGCACATTGTTCTCGTTTATTGACGTCGACTGCCGTCCAGAGTGGGGGTCGTCCTCCACACTAATTTGTTTTGTGTCAAATTGATTCGGTTAAAACTGCAGTTTGTGACATGCTTTCAACCTTGAACACTTGGTGAACCATGCCCAATGTCTCCGTACCCAATTTTCCCAGTCCAGCACAAACTTTGATGGCATACCGCTGTTCAATAATTCGCTGCATTTAGCACTTGCGCCGAGTAACTCGAATGGGTTTCGCTAAAAACAGGATCTAGCCAAAATGAACGCTCGCAGGCGATTAGCGCTTGGCGCATGTTAAAGGTAACATCCCTCACCACCGAGCCTGCGCGGTGGGAACACGGTTAACGTTCAGTCTCGCTAGGAAAAGTTATTCACAATACTTGTTGTCCATAACATCTATTGCAACAATGAAATAAAGACGAGTTAGCGGGGATAATAATAAGAGAAGATAAAACAAGGGAGGAAGAGGTTCATGGTGTTCGACTTGGCAAAGAATGGGGGAGAATATGAACACATCAAGAGGGTGCTACAGACTGGAAGACATAGCTGTCAACCATGAGAAAACCTGGCGCGCATAAGGACAACCAAGAATGATGATCATACTACAAGGGTACTAATTTTTAATAGGTATGCCAGAATTCTATGAAATCAATTCACCTTCAATCACCTCAATTCAAATAATTGAAAACTTTGGTTTGCCTAGCTCCACACCGGCCTCCTCAATTGGTTTCTCGGCCACATGAGAATTCGAAAGTACCGATTCTGATGGTTTAACATACGAGGCGGACTAATCACGGATGTCATACGTTTTCCCAGGGGCATTGTATAATATCTGCCGTCGATGGACTCGAAATGCATACGCCCCGGCAACGGCGGGCCTCTCAATTGGGTCTACCACGCCACCGTGGAGGGGAGCCACCCCTTCCCACCCCCACTCCCTCCTATAATCTCTCGTAATTGGAAATATAAATTCCCCCGGCTTCCGTGCGGCGCGTGGTGCTGTTCATTGACGGCGAGTTCCATTACGAACGCATTTCCTCAAAATCCCTCTGCGATGGACAGGGGCAGTGCAATCGGGGCGTTTCGCGGCACCCACGCGACGTTCAAAGGCAAACAGGGGTGAGGGGGCTAGGGGAAAGAGGGGTGTGGCTGGAGAGGAGTAGGCAGGAGGAGGGGGGTTTCTCAAGCGAGACAATGCAGCGGAGACACATAGGAAGAGCAGCAGACGCAGGGAAGGCGCCTCCCCCACTACTGCCGCCCTGCAGTGCGAGACCAAGACGCCCGCAGCACCCTCTTGGGCCTATGCTTTCTTTGAATTTATTGAATAATAATAAGTTTTACTGTTTTCATATATTCATAAATTAATTTATAATAATGTGTATGGTAAACGATAAGAACCGTCACAAAGGGACCATACTTAATTCCCACAGTGCATTTTCCAATTGTGCATTCTCGTTGAGAGCATTAAATGATGACAAACGTCTATTATGTGTGAGAAAGACTTTTTAGGACACAAATACAACCAACGAAAAAGTAGGAAAACTTTGGAATTATTGCGTAGAAATAATATATACATAATGTAAATGGACTAGTCGACACAAAAACAGAAACACATAAAAGAGGGACTCATTGGGTCTAGAATTTTCGGTGGTGCAACCACCTTTCTCAAGAGGAGTTAGGAACAGAACTTAGTTCTGTTATAAATTATATATATATATATATATATATATATATATATAAACACACAAACACTAGGATAATAAATGTTAAACATACAGAAACATAAAAGGACACTTACGGTAGATATTTACGTTTCGACGGCACGGCCGTCGTCATCAGAATGCCGTTGTCGGGGAAGAGCGGAGAGGGCATGTGCAGGAGAAGGGTGACGGGAGGAGAGGTAAGGGGCCAATGGGAAGCGGACAAGGTGGGGGAGGGGGAAATGGCAGGGGGCGGTAGAGTTGCCGCGGTAGGGGAAGAGCTGGAAGGACCCGGTCGGGAAGCGGCCGGGCCTTTAGTGGGGGACTCGGTGACCGATTCGCTCAGAAGAGTGAAGCGGTTCTAGGCAGCATTGGATAAAATCCCCATATATATACATATATATATTCATACATAGATATACACATATACACCCCACCTTGTCCGCTTCCCATTGGCCCCTTACCTCTCCTCCCGTCACCCTTCTCCTGCTCATGCCCTCTCCGCTCTTCCCCGACAACGGCATTGTGATGACGACGGCCGTGCCGTCGAAACGTAAATATCTACCGTAAGTGTCCTTCTTTTATGTTTCTGTATGTTTAACATTTATTATCCTAGTGTTTGTGTGTTTGTGCGTCGTCGGAGTGCGTCATCTTCAAGAGTGTGTATATATATATATATATATATATATATATATATATATATATATATTATTTATTAGGTAATCTACCGGTTAAGGCAGGTTTTTGGATGGACACAAATATCAAATAAATATTTTGTGACTCCCCACCTAGCAAACTAATCTATATCAGGTCCCTCTTCATCTCGGTGTACTTCCTTCCTCCCTTCATCCCGTCCAACATCCCAATCCTGTTCCTACCCTTACCACGCTTGCCCAACATTCTCCCCTCTATTACCCTCTTCAACATTCCACTACCGCTCAATACGCCTTTCATCCATTTTTCCTGCCTCCATAGGATTTCTCTCAACAAACCCCTCTCCTCCCCCACCATTTCTAGTACTTCCTCATTTGTTTTCCTTTCGGTCCATTTCACCTTCTCCATTCTTCTCCACACCCACATTTCAAAAGCCTCCAATCTACGTCTATCCTCCTGCTTCAGCGACCACGTTTCCGCGCCGTACATAGCTACGCTCCATATCAGAGTTTTTACGAGTCTTGTCTTAACATCCCTACTCAACGTCCCCGTCATCAACTCCCTCCTCTTTGAGAAAGCCTCCTTGCCTAGCGCAATTCTTCTCCTTACGTCCCTACCACTTTGACCGTGTTGGTCCAAAACACTTCCGAGATATGTAAACTGCTCTACCTGCTCTATTCTTTCCCCGCCTATTTTAATATTTAGCTTAGCCTTTTTCTTTCTAGAAAATCGCATAGCCTTTGTTTTATTAATATTGATTCTCATCCCATATTTATCGCACTGAACCTCCAATTCACTCAACAATGCTTGCAACCCCTTGGCTGACTGAGCAACTAATGCTTGGTCATCAGCAAACCTAACCGATTTTACGAATTCCCCTCCGACTTTCATTCCTACCTCCAGTTCTTCCCATGCCTCTTTAATCATTTCCTCTACATATACGTTGAAAAGTACCGGTGACAATGGGCAACCCTGCCTTACACCTCTTCCTAACACTGCCCATCCGGACTCTCCGTTCCCCACTCGCACCTGAGCATATATATATATATATATATATATATATATATATATATATATATATATATATATATATATATATATATATATATATATATATATATATACACTTTTTTGGAAAACCCACAAACGTGTAATGTATTCACTGATAGTCATAACAAACACAGAAACCAAAACACAAAAGAGGAAAAACTCACTGGTTCTCGAATTTTCGGTGGTCCAACCACCTTTCTCAAGAGGAATTAGGAACAGAACAGTTCTGTTCCTAATTCCTCTTGAGAAAGGTGGTTGGACCACCGAAAATTCGAGAACCAGTGAGTTTTTCCTCTTTTGTGTTTTGGTTTCTGTGTTTGTTATGACTATCAGTGAATATATATATATATATATATATATATATATATATATATATATATATATATATATATTCAAACTTGAAAATCCCGCCATACGGCGCGCAAATATTCATTCAAACATAGAAATAGGTATAAGGAAAGGGGATAGGAAAACACATAAAAGGCGAACACAGGACATGTGGGGAAGGCGGTTTTTGAGCAGATCACGAAAGTAAAAATATTTCCTTATCCGAAGAAATGGTTCCCGTGGTTCAAATCCCGGATAAGGAAATATTTTTACTTTCGTGATCTGCTCAAAAACCGCCTTCCCCACATGTCCTGTGTTCGCCTTTTATGTGTTTTCCTATCCCCTTTCCTTATACCTATTTCTATGTTTGAATGAATATATATATATATACCATAAACCATATATATAAACCATAAACACAGTAATCAACCCGAAGGTCGGTTTAGTAGGTGATGGTAGAGCTCACCCGTGTACCAAGCCCAACGGCGTGTGAATATTCACACATCAGGGTAGGGGGGCCAGTTCCTTTCCCTATGCCGGTTATGGTTTCCCAGGAAGATCTGGTGCCCGAAAAATCAACTAGCTTGGGTGGAACTGCAGGTGCCCAAAGTGCCTTGCCCGGGAATCGAACCCGGGACCCTCCGGTCAGTAGTCCAACGCTCTACCCACTAATATAAATATGTAATTATATATATAGTATGCCTCGCAAATACTATTACTCTCAAAATAAGAAAGGGGGAAAAACTCCAATGGCCGTAATAAACAGTTGCAACTTTCGTCAAACCAAATTGTTGTGTTGTTTTTCAATCTTGTGTTGGAAGTGTTTTTTTCCCTTCAGGTCGCTGAAGAGGGCCACTTTGTGGCCAAAACACGCGTGTTCGACGCATATCCTCGTCTGCGCTCTACTTAGTTTCAGAATCACCCACAAGTAGGGCTCTTTGATTGTGTGTTTCTTGAGTGCTAGTGTGTATGATTGATCTGTGCTCGTCCTTCGTGGACAGTCACAGTGGATGTACTTTTTGAACGCCCTGGTACCTTTAACAGGGTCTTCGCTACAGCTTCGTGAAGGATTAAATTTCCACCTAGGATGTTTAACGGGGTCTCACAGCTTCGTGAAGGATTCCAGACAGGATAGTGTGTGTGTGGCTGTGTGCGCTCCCTGGCGTGGATGAATTTCCCGTAAACCACCACAGAGGGTATTCTTGGTCGAGAGGTTGTGGTTGGTCCCTGACGTGGTTCCCGTGAAAACCAACACAGCAATTAGTCTGATGAGAGTTGCGACTGTTTATTACGGCCATTGGAGTTTGTCCCCCCCCTCCTTCTTATTTTAACTTAGGGGTCGTAGAGCTCTTGATATCTCGCGACTGTTACTCTCGCCACGTTGCCCCAGTGAATGAATTCCCTTTCCGCGGGTACTCCCTGCGAACGGGGGCTGGGGGTACGGCGGGCGGGGGCACCACTGCAAGGCGGGCGACGCCCTCTCCGCCGCGAGGACCACCGCAGTCGCCCCCTTCTGCATTGACAAATCACCTCCCCCTGCCCCCGCCTCTCAATCATTACCCCCCCCCTCCATTCCCGAGCCGCACTCTCTCCCCATCTTCCCGAGTGCGGCTCGGGAGACGGGGGGGGGGAGTCCGCAGCGCCCTCTGAATGACCGGGGGTTGGGTTCGGGGAATGAATGAGGGGGCCGCACCGTGGAAGGAGCTTCCAACCGACACTATTTACGACGGCCGTCCGCCCGGGGCGAATGGATGCAACTGAAGATGCCGAGACACGAGGGGAGCGGCAATCCAGGGTAATTAAAATGAGATCCTTGGCGCTATGGAGACAATCGATTGATAATCGACTGGGGGTGGGGTCTCCCACGATTGACTGGGAGAAGGGGTGAGTCGATATACCAGGTATCTATAAAAAGTAACGCTAACAATTTTTTCCTGACGTTTGTGCGCTCAGTGCTGTATTCAGACCGTCGGTTAAGTGTTCGCATGATCGCAGATGGAATTTTGGCATTGACAAGATGACAGTGCAGAAACCATTATAGGACTGAAAATATGGCAATGCGAAAGATCTGCGCTAAACTCATCCTTCCGAAGGTCGACCAAGGGCAGGGTCAAGAGTCTTCTGCCTAGCGTAAACCATCTGTAACGACATCGCGACAATTCTCCAACCCCCTTAGAGTCTCCCCGACTTGGTACCTGCGGGCTAATTCCTATTCCTACAAAAGTGACCTCCTTCCTCAAAGGACATCACCATGGGACCCTAAGTGCCGTCAAAGTAACTTTCACGCGTACCCTTAAGGACCTTCCGCCTGCTAGGGAGTCGTGGGAAAACCGCTGGAAAAACCCGAGTCCACGCTCAAGGGATGTACTTTAAAGGGTTTTGAGGCATTGAACGAGCAATGTTTGAAATAAATCTATTTTTCCGAAACGTTTCCCGTTTCTCTTTATACAGATCATTTACCATCTTGAATTACAAGGGGAAGAGAATGACCTACATTAGAGTGTGCAATCAAAGCCACCAAGTATTACGGGGTACTGTCTCTTAATGGCAGGGAACCTTGGTGGCGTCGGAGGCCGGAAGTATGTTTTTTTAATCTTTTCTCTGAAGTTTTTCCGTAAATTCAAATTAAAATATTACCGAAATAAAAAGACGATGTGTCGAAGTGAGGAGGAATACTCGTTCAACTTTCCGATTATTAATCTGAATAAAACTACTTAAGATGTATTTACATAACTCTCAAGAGTTTTGAAATGGTGTATGGCATCGAATTGTACTTTTCACGTGTAATAAACAAATTAATTGTGGACTCTCACGCGGTGACCAACCCTTCCCGATTTTTTCATTTCAACTTCCTTCCTCTACGGCTTCAACGCACGCACCTTTATTCTCGCTATGAATCCAAGTAGGAGTTATAAATTGACTCGAAATTGTCCGGCGTACTAAAATATCAGTGGAGTACTAATAATAGTTTTGATGGGAGGTGACCGACAGCTGAGGTAATTTGCGCCATTAGGGATGAATGTGAAAGGGTGGGGGGAAACCTCGCATCGGCATTGGCCTACTCTTAACGAAAGGCGCCGAGGGGTCCATCCAGCTCAACGTCCCATCCGTTGGACGGCGCACTCACTCGAAGTGCCCTCCACAAAGCACCTCAATTAGGGATGTGGATACCATTTGAAAAAAATTGTGGTAAGGATTCGAACCGGTGTCCTCTAGGTGGAAAGTCAGTACATTCGCCACCACAGCATTCCGATCCTCTTCAATATCAGGGGGGATTTACAAAATTGTTTTTTTTTTAATTTTCGTACCCTGCAAGCCACCGCTAGGGTGTATGGCAGGGGGTAAATACACACGTGAATAATTTTTACCCGAATATGACCCTATAGCGGTCGAACAAAGTTATTCCTGTTTCGGTTATTCCCTTCAAGTTATTCTCTTCCTCCACCAATTTGATAAACCCCCAACTCCCTCATCCCTTACCCTTTCCTCCTCGTGCTACACCCCCTGCCACGCACGTTTTTTGGTGGCTCGAAGGGTATGTATGTAGCGCAGATCTTATGCACTGCCAAAATTTCAGTAATATAATGGTGTGCACTGTCACTGTCTTATCAATGCCAATAATTCGATCTGCGATCATGCGCTCACTTAATCGACACTATCTGGATTCAGCACTTGATACAATGTACGGCAAGAAAAAATTATTACCTATACTTTTTATTAAATCCTAGTGCATACCCAAGCGCCGGCGTTCCCTTCTCCCCACGGCATTCCAAGGATCTCGCGCTTTATCGCCAAGTTGGACACTTGAATACGAGTATTCAAAGAGAAGAAATGTCCTCGTTTTAATAAGAGTTGAAGAAAACTTTGCAAGACGTCATTCTAATGATGGAATTCTGCGGGAAAAGTGACTTGAAAAATCAAGTGCGTTCATTCAAGTACCTAAGATGCTAAACACTCTGGTGAGGGAGAAGGGGAAAGAGCCAAAACAACAACACTAATAAGACAACTCCGAAGTCACGAATGCCATCCATCGGACAGGGTTGTCAACTTCACGTCCCGCAGGAAACCAGCAGCAGTTTCCTTCCTGCGCAGGAAACCAGCGCAGTTCGCCAATTCCTCGGAAAGAGTTCGTTGTTCGTAAGTGCATGCGACACGATATCAGAATGCGATTCAGGGAGTAATTTAGCTCATGGTGAGACATCGCATTCCTTGATTGGGGATTTTCTTTTTTCTACGGAAGCTAACTTTTGATCTCATTCGGGATTCCATTTCGCTTAGTCACAAAATTTTGTTTTAGAAAAATTTCATTCGAGTATTTAATGAATGCGTCTCTGATGTTTTTCCAGCCGAAACATGAGCGACGCTTTTCATCAATTCATGCCACTGTCTCCATCCCTCCTCATCCTCTGATGTTTCGTATCCCAATAAATCTTGCGGAAAACAAATCCTCCAAACTGTTCCCTTTCATTTCCGGATGATTATTCATTCACAAGGAATCTGATCTGCCAAGTATAGGATGGAACGATATATTTGAAAATTCTCGTTTTTTATTTCTCCCTTGTATCTGTTTCCCTAAGTTGAGAGTTGTTTCCAAGCTATTAAGGTGATTATATTTTCGAGTCTGTAGACAAGACGTACGTCTATGAAAAAATTGCATTGGTAGACGGAAAAACGTCTTACTTGAAAGATTGAACAAATAGAATAGCTTTAGGAGATGAATGATTTTTGTTTGTAGCGAAATGACATACCTACACGTTACACCGAAAGGAACCACGAAGTGCTATTGATAAAGGCTTTAACGGCAACACGTAAATTTGTCGTGAATGCGGGTTGAACGAAGTGTATTTATGCCCAAACAAAGCTCTTTTATCATTTCGTCTCATGTTTCACTGGGTGACGAGTGAGTACGTCCTCGGGGAAGGTTCAATGAGCTAAGGACTGCCTTTGGAAAGGTCCTCCCAATGCTGCTTCCTACAAATTCATTGCCCGATGTCCCGGAGACAGTTTCATGGAAGGAGGAACAATGGCGCTCTTCTCTATGGAAAGTGTTCCGCCTCCTGAAATAGTTTTCGAATGACGGCCTCGCTCACTTTCTTCCCTTCATTAAGACTTTGCTCACGCCGCCGTCACCATTTCAAGTCGTATTCAGACCGGTCCATTTGATGTGGAGATAATTCTTGTAATGGTGCCGAAATTTACAGAGGAAGACCCCGCGACAACAATGCAGAAGTAAATACGCTTGGCGGATGACACTGATTACATTGACTATTGCCGATTAGATTTTGTTTTAAAGTTCTCATCTGCCTCAATTCTATTTGTTCCCTAATTTCTGTAAATGGAAAAGGATTTTGGGAAAATTTCACCGTCGACAATATTAGTGGATAACCAGAATTTTGTGCCAATAGTTATACCTGCGCCTGTGCTTTGAATAAGGCGATGATATTCTGAGAATTTGTTTTTGAAACTTTGGCAGTTTACTGCCGATAGAGATGATACATTTCCTTACAATTGCAGAGGCCTGGGCTGAAATCATTAGAAAATATTGGCTGCTTTTGATTATTTCAATATTGGCTTTGGATGAGCGTAGTATGTAAAGTGATGATATTTTGCGGCATTGCTTTTTAATCTTCGGAAATTAACTACTAAAATAGATAATATTTCCTTGATATAACGGTTTTTTGAATTTCGATCGAGAATCGTCTTCGGATTAATATTGCATCCCTTATAAAATTTTCCGTCCGATGCTATCTCATTCGTGTTAAATGAACTATTGCCCGTGATGATGTCGACTATTCGACGAAACCGGTCGTTATTTCATAAAAATCAGTGGAACTTACAAACTTGCCATTATTCACTTTTCATTATGAAGTTCCATCAAGTTGAGCCGAAAACCATGGAAATGAGACAGCAGCAATTTTCCACGAGATTGTGGCAATTTTCCACTTATCCAGTGGACAATTGCGACTGTCCGTTCTTTATTCTTTAAACTTATTACTTACGAAACCGTAGATCTTAAAGTTTCCTAGATTTTGAATGTTGGAAGACCCCAATTACCCGAGGCTTTTCTAAAGGCATTGTCACACTTAGCTTTTAATTGGGTACTTGGATATGAAGCATCTGTTCGCACAGTCTTTAAATTAATAAATTGTAACAACAAAGGGCCAATCATTTTATGCAGTGAATCTTACGTGCAACTTTTCGTGCTGTACTCGGGAGAAATGAGCGCACTGAGCGATGTATTCTCAACAGGGCAGGTGTCGCACGTCAATAACTTGATACGCATACTCGAACGTTGTACGACATACCGACTGCTAGGCTGATGATCAATAAAGCTGGACGGTCAAGGAAATGGACGAGGCAACGGCCGCAACTGCTGATATAAGTGACGGTGTCCACGGCTATTGGGACTGCAGATGCATTATGAAAAGACGTACTCGAAGGCGGAGGAGCCGTTTCGATTGAGGAATGGATCATGGGGGGAGGATGTGGCGGAGGTCTGCCGAGTCAGTGAGGAGCAACTGGGGCCAGGGTGGGCGTGGGGGGGCGGCGTCGGGGTATTTCATGAGCATGGCGGATGTTGCCTCTCGGGGGAAATAAGCCTATCGGATTCGGGTCCAACCATTATGGTTCCTATACATTTCGAAGTGATCTTTTCTCAGAAATAAAACCAACCACAATGCGCTCAGTCACATAACTTCACTTTTATATCACCAGACACCAGTCAAAGTGCTGGTCACCGGACATCTTGAGCATCTAGACAATCATGGAAAATGCATCAATGAATGCACAGTAAAAGAGCAACAGTAAGCTTCGTATTTTCCGCCAATTCGTTAATTCATTTGCGTAAATTACAGTTTTTGCGCTTCATAACATTTTTAACGGGCACGTTACCATGCATGCGAAATTAAATGCATCGAGCAAAGTGATAGAGAAATGGTGCGCAGACAGACAAATGTTCACTCGAGAGCCATCCGTGATCTCCACGCGATGCACGTTCTTCGAGGGAGCAAATGGTGCAGTGGTGTGTGTTGGTGAGATATAGGCCGTCGGCGAATTAGCTTCGGCACGGGTGCCACGATTCACATGCAGCATCGCCATACCGAGGTATCAATCCGCGGATTGGTTAGTGTCAGCTCGCAAAGTTCTCTCCTGTCATCTAGAAATTTTTTCTACTTCCTCGAAACCCTCCATTTCATACTATACGTCATGCTCGTCACTTCCTTTGTCCCAATATTTCAAAACTGCTCATTTCCATGTCTTCAGTATAAACCTTCGACCAAGCTCGTGACAGTAAATGGAAAAGAGGGAGGTAAACTATATCTTGAATACGTTCCACTCACGTTTCCCGGGAATATTCGTTTTGAAGTTTCGTCTTACATCCTCCGAAGAAACAATCGCGCGCACGTTTACCCGTACATGCCAATGCCAAGGGCTTCTAGCAAAAGCATGGACGTTAATTACGATGGAAATGTGATAGAGCATAAATTAAAAGTACCAGCAATCTGTAAATTGCGAGAATGATTTGCCTGCTTATGTCATAGGATAATTACTTTAAGGATTTACCTAAGAGATTTACTCTTAGAAGCCTCGCAAATTAATCGCCTGCCAGCATAAATTGATCGCGTGGATCATGAATGTAAAATTCGATAAATGGATTCCGGAACTAGCGAACTCAAGGCCTCCTGCTTCCCACGGACAATACGGGATTGCAACAGCAGGGTTATCGATAGCAAAAAGCTGCGTCTTTGGAGGTGGATACTACTGGTTGCATGTCCATGTAAATAGTAGAATTTCCTCTTAATTTTCATTCCTGCATGATCTGCCTGGTTATGGTGGAGGCCTGTCGCATATATGGTTTTGGTTCATTTCCATTCCCTTTTTTCGTATACAAATAACTAATTTATTGGGTGAATTAACCACTTTTTCAAATTAAGTCTTCCTCCAACATGCGTACTTATTTGTATGTTTATAGTTTTTTAACGAATATTTTTTTCCTTTTCCCTTCCTCTCCCGTATCTTTCCTCGTGGGTCGCGGCGGTCCGGTGGTAGAGCGTTGGACTACTGACCGGAGGATCCCGGGTTCGATTCCCGGGCAAACCTCTCTGGGTACCTGCAGCTCCACCCAAAGCATCAGATTTTTCGGGTGTCAGATCTTCCTGGGAAACCATAACCGGCACAGGGAACGGAACTGGCCCCCCTACCTTCCTAATCTGTGAATTTCACTCGCCTCATAGGGCGTAGTACTGGATGAACTCAACCGAACCGACCTGCGGGTTGATTACTGTGTTTATGGCTTTTATTATCCTCCCTTAGCACTCACCCTTCTTCACACCTGGTGCTCGCACTCCCTCCCACACACATCTTTTTGGTGGATTGCGGGGTATTTGTATTTATGTCGAAAGTTCCTCGCCCTGCCTTTTTCCATTTCCTGCTTCCCGTTCTTCATCTTGGGACTCTGCAATCCCTTCATTTTTGATTCTTTCTTCAACCCAGCCCTCCAGCGAGCTCTGGCGCCTCGGGACGTGTCCATCAGTTTCCTCTCCTCCATGCAAGCGTCCCCTCCCCCTCATTGGCTTCTCTCTCTCTCGCTCCGTTTCTCTTCCAAGTACTTCTTCATTTGTTACTCCTGTCAATTCTGTTTATTTTCGTCGTTCCTGGCTGGCACCACGTTTCCCTCGCCGATCCAGTCTTCTTCTTCCCACGGCTGCTCCCAGTGCCCAAGTTTCAAAATCGCAGACAGAAAAGTGTATGTTTCAACGAAATGTACGTCCATGTATACGTTTCAACGAAGCGCTTCCTTTCCTCTGTGTCAGCCGTGTGCCGTTATCATCAGTTGTTTCTTGTGACAGTTCGTCTTTGCCATTCCTATTCTGATTACTCTATGTCTCTCTCTGCTTTCCATCGCTGTCCTCGTGGCCTAAATAACACGCCTCTTCCACTTCTACGACGAGCTCGCATGCGTGAGGCAGCGTCTGGGGAGGGCGAGGGGAAGAGGCAATGTGGGGGAGAGGCAATGCGGGGGAGAGGGGTGGTGGCGACGGATTTTCCGCCCTCGGTCGGAGCGGAGCGAGAAATCGGTGCGCCGCGTACGATGACAGATGAGTAACGGAATCCGGAGGGCAATCGATGCCCGAAAGATCTTCTCCTTGCATCCCTATCATATTCCCGTCAGGACACAGCTGCGGAGAGGGAACCATGGGTGGGGGGGGTGGTTCGAGGAGAGAGTGGCCACGCGCCCCCATTGGGGTTTATTCGTGGACCCTTTCCCCCGCTCCCGCGAAGGAAATCGACCCAGGGAGTTAAAGGCACCGCGCGCCCCGGAATGCGTACTTTCCCTAAGGAGCATCGCATGACACGTAATTGACGTTCGATATTTGAAGGCGCTTTCTTCCTTTCCGTTTTACTTATTCGTTTATTTTGTGAACCACTCACACACTCTTTGCTGTTTTTGATTTACTTTGCTCTGGCAGAGAAAATATATGCGGACGGAATTCCTCGCTGCCACTCAAATCACTCGTCGAGGATGCTCTCGTGTTTTCTTCAGAATATTCCATCTCGTGAGTTTTCAGGGTGACCTGGCCCCCTCGTCCCCTGGAGGGTGCAATGGCGCTCTCGGGGCGGATGCCTCACCCCCTCGACGCCTACGCTCACCCACGCATACCAGTGCACTCTATTGGTAGTTCGGAATATTCAGTGACGCACACATTCGACGTTTCAACTAACAGACAAACCACTGAGTTCTACATATCCTAAAATTTAAAAAATAACTTAATTTTTGACAGCGATTTAATGCATATTGCGACAGCGTTATAATGGCGACGGGTCATCATCAAGCAGAAAATACTCATCTTATTTCGGTTGATCGGGGAATTTTTGAAGCAAACGATGCGTCTTCTAACGTGCTTCCTTGTCCTCTTTGTGTCGGCATAGGAATAGCTGCAAACCATGCGATAGTATTACCATGGGTACCAGGTGGATGAGGAGATAGTAATTCCATATACATGTAGAATGGCTGTTGACCTACCACCCCCCGCCACGCGTCCTTGCGACGGATTTCAGGGTATTATATAGATGTAGACGAACACGTTATAGGAAATAAATCCCTGAGGAAAGTTACAATGTTCATCATTTTCCACAACGTCCAATTGCATCAATTATGGAGGCAAATATTTATTTTGGAATCTCGATGTCATCATATGTTGATGTTTTTAAGGAGAAATCTTTGGACGAATTCGCGTCTCTGCTCCTCTGAAAGTGTGTTCCCTCGAGTCCCCGCGCCATGGACGGGAAATATGTAAACTGCCATTGATACCGCTGTTGAGAAAAAAGTTTAATATTTTAGGGGCGCCCTTATTTGTGGAAGACCTGGCAATTACAATTCTCAATTACATTAAACCTAATCGGCCTCCGTGGTACCAATATAAATGCCAGACCCGTCCTTTTTTCGTCAAACGAAGGCCGATACTCTATTTTTTTGTTATTAATAAAAATCGGATGGGGCCTGCCGTATGACTTACCGCAAATATTGGTATCAAAAAATTTGAAATAATGAATATTTAGAAAAATTAACAGGTATCTTGCAAAATTGTAAACTGAATCTAATATTTTTTATAATAATATCGTACGGAGCGTACAAAAATACATGACGTACTTTCAGTACAATTTTAACTTAAATTTCATGTAAAATATCCCGCAAAACTAAAAAAAATTACAGTTAATTCGCCTAAAAGAGCGTATTATTTAAGTAATGTCATTGAATGATTGACGATTGACCGTTGGCGTATGTACATATACGAGGCATTCTCATAAATTAAAGGCCGTTTGGTCACAGGAAAAAATACACTCACATGAACCACATTTCATTTGGCACTTTTAGTTATCTGCAAACCTACTTCACTTCTCTACATAGTCGCCGTTCACTTCTAAGCATTTTTCGTACCGCTGCACCAGCTTCTTTAACCCCTCTGCATAGAAGCTCACCGCCTGAGAGTTGAACCAATTGACAACGCCGTTCTTGAGTTCCTCTTCGGTTTTGAAACGTTGTCCACCGAGTCACTGTTTCAAGTGCAAGGAGAGGGAGTAGTCGCTAGGTGCAAGGTCAGGACTGTACGGTGGGCGGTCAAAGAGTTCCCAACGGAAATCTTGAGTTTTCTTATCGGTTTTGGCAGCAGTGAGAGGACGCGCATTTTCGGTACACACCTTGCACACAATTTGTGGTATCCGAGGTTTTCCGTGGCTATATTGTAGACAGTAGTGCGTCCAAGTTGAGGAAATTGTTCAGCCAGGCCATTAATCGTCAATCGACGATCACATCGCAGTTTTTGGTCCACTTGCGAAACAATTTCATCGATCAGAATACTGGGCCTGCCACTTCGCTTTTCGTCTTTATGGACATTTGTTCGTCCATTTTTAAAATCAAGGCACCAATGTGTAACCTCTCCGTCACTCATAACTGTAGGTTCATAAACTAGGCATAACTTCCGATGAATTTCAGCAGCCGACAATCATTTTGCATACAAGAATCGTATGACAGAACGCACTTCACAGCTGGCGGGATCAGCGATTGTCGTGGACATTGTTGTTTGCATGCACGGACAAGCAAACGACTTCTGAAACAAAACAAATGCTGCTATAGCTTCTCAATGAATCAGTAGATGGCGATGCAGGAGTAAAACTGTGTTCTGAAGCGCCAATATTTAAATATAAGCAAACGGCCTTTACTTTATGAATATGCCTCGTACTTGATGAACTGAACTTTCGGGACACTTGGTTGCAAGAGGACGGAGCAACCAAGGGCTCACCTTTCAAGGGCATCGATGGCTGTATTGAGGGAACACTTCCCGAATGCAAGTAAAGGGGCGATTTGGAGTGACCTTCCCCGATTTTACCCCTTGCAATTTTTTTGGTGGGGTTTTTTGAAATACCGCGTTTATGTCGACCGTCCAAGGACCATACAAAACCTAAAAGACAACACCCGGGCAGAAATTACCAACATACCTGCTGCTATGCTGGTGGGGGTCACGTCAAACGCCAGAAATCGGCTCATTCAGAGTATGGACAACGGGGGGCGTCACCTAACTGGTTTGATTTTCAAAATAGAACTTTAAATATGTGCCTACATTTAAAAAATAATAAAAATATTATGTTACATAAAATGAGTTTAATTGCGTTTTTTAAAAAAAGGAAGGCATGTTGCCGCACCCTGTTTTTTGAAACACCGCAATTTTTCTATGAAATGGCTGTTGGGAAATTTTTAATTATGTAATTTCAATTATGTTATTTCGACACAGCATTATATTATAGATTGTTTTGATATTTGTCCTAATATCGCCCGTTTCCCAGCACCACCCGCGCACACGAGTAGGCTTTTACGTCCTCGTGTGGGAAGAATTTAACGCCGAAGGAAGAAAACAAATGCAAGTGTTCTTTGGGAATCGATAGCCCATCCACAAGATGCCACATTCCTGGAATGCGAGGGGAACGGCGTCAACGGTCGTTTGGAACAGGTTCTGGATTTTCTTGTATTTCCACTCAACTGGAGAGCGGAGTTGATGCATCGCCCGCTTAGACGAGCCTTTCATAAGGAGCGGAGCTTGCATCTGGAACGCGAGAGGGATAAATGCAATCCGTTGGGAAATTCGAGTATTGTGTTACACTCGTCATGAGAACCATGTGAAGAAGTGCTTCGTAGTTGCACTCAGCTGAGCATAAAATGCTTCATTCCATAGTTGATTTGTCCGTGCGCAGTGAATATTTTATGTTTACCTGTGGATTGTGGCACTTTTCATTAATATTTTATTGTTATAGTGTATTTAAAAAAATATTGAAAGTGAAAACTAATTAGTCATGCTATGGAAAGGAGTGTTCGTGTTAATTACGAGGATGATAGTTATAATTGAAATATATTTCTTAACACTTGGTAAGTAGCAAAATAATTGGTTAACAACGGGGGATCCCTTCAAAAGAAGTTGTGAAAAGAGCTTTCTGCTCCTTCATATGTCATGGGTGAGTGTTTGGGCAATAAAATATATCTCTGGATTCTATTAAACTTGTGTTTTAGAAAGATTCAGAACAAACGAGTTTAACGATGACACTAAAGGAATTATAATGGCCCCACACTACTTAGGTAGATCAGACCACAAAGACAAAATAAGGGAGATAGATTCCAATACAGATAGATTCAAATGCTCATTATTTCCCAGAACAATCAGGAATCATAATAGTAAGAAACCAAAGTCATTTTAGAAATATTGAAAACATTGAATTTTCAATTCGGAACAAATTTAAACATAGCAAAGGCATTTACAGGAATTACGGGTGGCGCCCTAACAAGCCCTCCCTTGCGGCGGCTCGCGAGCTGTTAAGTAGATGTAAGACTTAGGAGGACTGCATTTTAGTTGATATCTGCGAGGGATTCGAATTTTTTCCACATTCTCCTTGGCGAAATGACTTATTAGAACCACTCGAGTGCTGTCCCTATTCATCGCAGTGTCTTAGGGCTTCTTCGGATATCCCATGCGAGACGTAGTAGGGCATTCCATTCTCATGACGTATTCCGCAGCGACTCTGGAAAACGAAGTGAGGAGCGGGCTATTAATTTATCGTACAACCAGCGCGACGCTGTTACGGACATGATACACGGCCGAACTCTTTCTCCCTCCGACGAAGCCTATTGGGATACGAAATTTTCTTCAAGGAGGTATCAGGGAAAGGAAAAGAAAGAGGATTTTATGAGTACTAGCTCATTCAGTTAAACTTAAACTGAGATTTTATAAGATGTCTTCTCTGATTCTACTTTAAAATGTTATATCCATGAAAATCAGGCAATATGCCATAAATATAAGTAGACTTCGTATCTTGAGAGTAGGTCTCGTATCTCATCATATCTTTCGAGTTCGTATCGTATGAAATGTACTGGGCAACTATTCTCTATGGAGATGGAGATATTGCCTTCGTAAAAGTGCGAATTTTTGCGTCTCGTACAGTTGGCAGCCGTTTTACGAACGGCACAATCAAAGTTAATCGACTCGTGAGGCAGCTTCGATTTATTATTCGGGTGAGATCGAAAAGAGGTTTGCAAAGGAGTGTGCATTAGGAAGATAGATGTACTTGTGCGATACTTGAAACAGGAATTAATACGAACTTACGAGAGGAATAAATAATTAATTTCGTCATGAAGAATGGCGAGAAGAAATATAATCTGATCTTGGAATATGACCGAAATACAAGGTTTGTATGAAAAGTATCAGCAACAATTTTTTGGTGACGTGTGCGTGAATAGCTGAATGCAGACCGTCTATTGATTGTGATCGCAGATCGTATTATTGGCATCGATGCGAGATGACAGTGCACACGCCATTATATAACTGACAATGTGGGACACGCAAGGCAATGTAGTTCTTTTCGCCCTTCCCTCACGCCTCGGTAATAATACATATTCCTTTCTAAAAGGAATAAATCAACGCTTCCCTTTGTGGAATCTTTACATTGTAGAATGAACAAATCATTTTCTAATTTTCCACACCAACGTATTAGCAAAGGAGCACGGGTTCAACAGGCTGCTGTAATTACAAAGGTGCAAATAATTGGTTTCCACTCCAGCATACTTTTAGCCATTGTTTTGGACAGTGGGAGGTTAAGGGGAAGGAATAAAAAGGAAATCACCATCTTTCCCATTGTTGCGAGATTATGGAGGGTGTCATTTGCTTTGTGTGATTTCGGCTTTCCCTGTGAAGAGCGGTACATCGGCCACGGCATCAACTAGGCCTCCCCTTTCGCCGAATCGCCTTTCGGCGCCTCGCCGTCCCCCTCCCGCCTGCGCGGGTCAATCCCCAATGACTCCCGTGACCCCGTCTCGCCCACCGACTATGCGTGGACTCCGGAGTGGACACCAGATATTTTATACCATTTCAATGACATTGATCCCTTGAAACTGTTCTGTTGTCAATGAATTACGAGTAGTTTGGATAGGTACGAAGTGATTCCTTCATTATAGGATTTTTATTTCTCTCGGAGATAAGTAATGCACGATTTACTATTGAGGCATACCAATAAAGTTAAGAAAAGACCCCAAATGAGTCGAAATCCACTCATTTGTCGCAATGAACTTGCCTCTCCGCGGGAGAACGACGCGAGGGCGCCGGGCGCTCGGATTTCGCGCGCGCGGATTTGAAGGAAGCGGGAGAAAATCGAGTGACCTCTCCCCTCCCCCTGCCCACCCCTTGCCCCCCGGGGCACCCCTCCTCCGCCCCCACCCGCCCGCCGTCTCATTCACTCACTCGCTCATTAATGATATGCCGTCCCTCCTTTGAGTCGCGGGGAGTGCGATGCCGTCGACGCGAGGCGGAGGTGCGGCCCTCCGCTCTCGTACGGCGGGCAACGGCTCCCCGCCCCCGACATACACGCGGCGGTGGGAGTCTCAGGCGGCGCGGCGTGCTTCCTCTGCATTGATTGACGCCGTCGGTATTGGCGTGGCGCCCTCCCGTGGGGTGGGGGGCGACCACTGACCCCTCCCTCCGCCCCCCCCCCCCCCACATGTCCGCCCCATTCACGCCGAGGCCGCCAGCCGGAGTCACCACACCCCCGCACCCATTCCTGCCGGCCGCCTCTCGTCTCAAACCCCGATTGCCCTAAATTCGTGGTGTGAACGAAAGCCTCTGTCGCCGGAAAGCAAATATGGAGGCCTGACTTGACCAAGCGGTCGCGAATGACTCCGACCATATCACTTTCGGCCCCAAACAGCTTTACTTGTCCTTTGAGATACCGGAACAGCATTATCAAACCTATATTCACAGCATCAAACCAATGACCAAACCGTTTCTGACATCGACATAAATACCTCGCGATTCATCAAAAAGGTGTGTGGCAGGAGGTGCCAGCACCGGAGCTTAAATATTCAAGTACTCACTCCTGCATCATATAATCCAGGTAGGAGAAACTCGGTACTCACCTGAAAAGAGAAATAATGTATGGTGTTAGTTATCAGTGAATTAAATCAATCAATGAGTTGGATTTGTTTATTTTATATTTTAACTTCGATTAAATTGATTGCAGGAGTGCACTCCTGCATCCAACTGAAAACCGATCGTAAAATAACGGCAGACAACGAAATACTGCTCAGATGTAAGTGGCGAACGCAGAGTGGGGATGACTGGAGCTAGGAAGAGGGAATAGACCATTGTCACCTGTCGGTGGCATACTTAGAAGGAATGGTAAAACTGTGCGTTGGGAGACCTGGACATAGGAATGAAAATTGGTGGAGAAATCATGAAATCAGTTATGCTCGCGGTGATCCAGCTTTAGTTTATCAGTCATCCTAGGGGTTTTGAGCATTGATGGGTGCCTGGAACATCAATGTTAGACCAATTGATGGAAAATCATTGTAAGCCGAAGACGCGATGAGGTTTCCGAGTAAGGGGAAGGCTAAGTCAATCGTTACAATCTGAAGGGCTAAAAAAACTAAGGCTGATGGAACAGCTAACCTAACTTGGCGATAATTTTCAAGTAAGTGGTCTAAGTAGTTTGGAAGTGAGAAAGTGAATTGTGTTGCGTGGAATTGCTTCAAAGAGGTTTTCTTAAGGAGGAGGGAGTCGATGACAGGGGCGTTCACTAAGGACGTTAAGAAAAGGCTCGTAAAAACTTTGATGTGGAGCGTAATTATGTACGGCGCAGAAACGTGGTCTCTGAAGCAGGAGGATAGAATTAGATAGGAGGAGGCTTTTGAAATGTGGGTTTGGAGAAGAAAGGAGAAGGTGAAATGGTCCGAAATGAAAACAAATGAGGAAGCGTGGTGGCCGAGGAGAGGGGAATGTTGGGTGAAATCCTAAGGAGGCAGGAAAAATGGATGAAGGGCGTATTGATCGGCAGTGGGATGTTGAATACTATGATGGAGGGGAGAATGTAAGGCAAACGAGGAAAGGGCAGGAACTGGACAAGGATGTTGGACGGGATGAAATGAGTGAGGAAGTATGCGGAATGTAAGTAGCGTTTCTCGTTGGGGATGTCATCCTGTGTGTTGCTAGAAGAGGCAAAGAAATGTCTCATTTTACCGTCGTATGCCCTGTGTTTTTTTTTAAACTGCGTTAAACAGCAGAAATCCAACTGCAAATGGTAATAATAACCAACACATTAGTCTAATTCGGGAAATATATTTCCATCAACTCGCATGATGAGCTACGAAACAAATTTATTCATTATCATATTCATTATTATCTTCAAATATTTCGATGGGCATCCGTTGAACGTTATTATTTAACGATCTAAAATAATTATTTTCCTAAATTCTCAAGTGAGATAAGTATGTGAATGATTTCATTTTTGAATACAAAGAAATATTCAATAATCGGTAATGAATTTAAACGGAACGCGGGGGAATTAAAGAACGTACTCTTAAGTCGCTTCTTATTTGGTGCCATTGTAATCAGGAGAGAGTATCCTGGGGAACGGCTCAAATTTATGTATTTGCTGCTCTCCAGGAGAGTCCTACGTCCCTCGTATTATTCTCAATATTTTTGATGCTTAAATAACTCTCTCTCCAATAACAAATCATGGGGACCATATTATACTACCTTGATCAAAAAGTTCCCGGAATTTATTCAGGAAATTAAAAATACAAGTTTATTCATCTAAATCTATATTGTCCCCTTCAAAGTAATCCCCATCGACTGCAACACACTTATGCCAGCGCTTGACCCAATCCTGGAAACATTTTTTATATTCGGTATTCGGTATGTCCATCAGTGCTTCCTGCGATTTTTCCATTACTTCCTCTCGGCTGCTAAAACGCGTTCCCCGTAATGGTTTTTTAACTCGATTGAACAGAAAGAAGTCACAGGGAGCCAAATCAGGTAAATTCGGTGGCTGTTGGATGGTATTTGTTGCATTTTTCGTCAAAAAATTACGAATAATGATAGTGCTGTGCGACGGTCTCGACGCACTGTGCGACGATTTCTGGTCTTCTTCGGCGAATTGCTTCACGCAAACGTCTCATAACGCCCAAATAATACTCTTTGTTTACTGTCTGGCCTTCTGGCAAAAATTCATGATGCACTACACCGTTGTAATCCATGAAAACCGTCAGCATTGCCTTCTTTTTTGACTGAAAACGACGTGGTTTTTTTGGTCTCGGCTCATTTGGTGAACGCCATTCACTTGCCTGATGTCTGGATTGCGTGTCGTACTCATAAACCCACGTCTCGTCTCCAGTAATGATCCTTTTGATGAATGTGGGATCGGATTCAGCCTCGCAAATCATGTCTTTTGCGACGTCAACACGGTCTCTTTTTTGCATGAAATTGAGGTCTTTTGGCACCAACTTTGCTGCTACCCGACGGAAACCCAAATCATTAACCACAATGTCTTGGGCGGATCCATAGGCAATGTTCAAGTCCTCCGCTATTTCTCTGATGGTTAATTTGCGGTTATTGACCAACATTTCTTTTACTTTATCAATTTTTTCACCGACTTTCGATGTCGATGGTCTGCCACTGCGTTCATCATCTTCGATTGACTCACGACCACTTCTGAACCGCTCGTGCCACTGGTAAACGACCGTTTTTTTTAGAGAATCGTTGCCGAAACACTTTTCCAACATTTCCAACGTCCGTGCGCCACTAAATCCGTTTTTTACGCAAAATTTAATACAAGTTCGTTGTTGAAAATTTAAATCCATTTCTGCAATTGTAAAAAATCGCCAACACACACAGAGATAGATGTACTCTTGGCTACGTAACTTTTGCAAATGTCAAGTTATGACACTAAGATTTAAAGGGAATATCAACAACAGATGTACCAATTTAACAAAAAAAAAACAGAACTCAAATCGGAACGATGGGAGCGCCACACGGTGGTTATTCCGGGAACCTTTTGATCAAGGTAGTATATGCTACCGTAAAATATTTGTGCATTAGTCCACAAAGTCGCCAGATGAGGCTGCTCTCATATTCTTTCAGTTCAAAAATACCCGCAATTACTTTTTTATATATTGTTCGATAACTTTGCGGCAACTTTCATTGGCTTACTGGTGGTAAATTCCCCTCCTTAAGACAACTTTTCCGTTTAAGGCTAAAGAGAATGAGTACTTGTTTACGTAAATGGTATTTTCCACCTCCGTTCAAAATATTCAGCAAAGCCTGCACCACAGTGTTTATTTTATGGGAAAAGGACGTCCGAATACGGTCTGATGACGATAGGCTTATTTATATCTAAAAATCCTATTCAAGTGGGTCGTCTTCACTGTTGTATTTATATCCAATGGCCTCCATCCCTGGAATATGGATTGCCTCTCCTAATTGCGTCTTATTATTGAGGTCGTCAACTCGAATGGCTGACTATACGTATGGAAGCGTTAAGGTTCGTAAGTGCCTTTGAGGCCACATTCGGTTCATTGTTCACCGAAGGAAAAAAATGAGGTTTTTGCCTTTGAGTCCTTCGAGTATTCAATGACATATTTTGAATCAACAGCTAGACATTGATTCTTTCAGTCATAGTCTTTCTTTGTTTCTGCTTTGCAAACAAATTGTGGATATATATTAGAACTATCTTTTCTCTCTAATATTCTGTTTGACAATCGGAATGCTTATACTATTGCGCCTGTTAAATCCAAGAGGAATTCGCTGATTTCAGCGAAAAAATCGTCGAGTAACAAGAAATCCGCCCATTAAGAGGATGCGTAATTTCACAATTAATGGTTGATTTTTCTGCAGAAAATGATAAAAATTCAATGATTATATTTTGCAATTGCGTCAATTTAAATATCTAAAAAGTTGTCTAATTTTAACGAAAAAATCGTCGAGTAAAAACAAATCCCCAAGATTCTGCCTTACTATTTTCGTCTTGATATTTTATTTGGCCATATCTAAGTATCAGGGAGCGTATGTTGGAACATGTATCTTGAAAAGCTCGTCGAGAAGGAAAGTTGTTGGTGATTGTTAATGTGTTGAGTGCGGAAAATCTCCCTCGCTCGAAAGAGAGAGGCTTTCTGTCCGCACCCATCACATTAAGTCTGAATTGCAAAATGGAGTCTTGGGCCGCCTACTCGCACGCGGTGGATCTCTGGGTGAGGCTCCGGTTAGCGCTGCTGGTCACCGCGCCAATTTCGTCTTCCCCTTGGGCAATGGAGCGAAGAGTAAAAGGGACGGGGCGAGGGAAGGAGCCGACGCGGCTCCGGGGGAAGGTTCACCCGCCCCCTCCCCTCCTGCCTTATTGGCTGCATCCCTCGGCTCCGGGGCAGCGGGGACATGAGTCGGCGGGCCGCGTGACAGCAGCCCACCCACCCACCCACTCCGCCCGCACCCCCCTTAAACCGCCGCCATCGGAATGCTCCGAGGGCCGACGCCGTAAATAATAACGGCATGCAGAGCGCACGTTCTCACAAAAACAGGCGCCCAGGGACAAGCAGGGCCCCTCACCATTGACCCTCCCTCTCCCCCCCCCCCGCCCCACACCCCCAACCGCCTATATAAGCATCGGATTATTTATTAAGCGACATCGCTCGACCTGCACATGGTTTTTTGGCCCGAGTGAATGGTCGCCAATTTAGCGATAGAGTAGCCTTATTCGGCGAATTTTACTTCCTTTGTTTTAGGAGTATACGCCAACAACACAGCGGTACCAACTGAATATGGTGAAATACTAGGGCTGTTTAAAAAGTGACGTACGATTTAAAATAAAAGATGAACGTAGTGTAACACAAATTTTTATTATAAAAATTTGAAAGGGAGTTTCTTAGACTATTTTTCGACATAGCTACCATTCAAATTGAGGGATATATTATAAAGATATACACAAGCTTTTCAGTTTCAAAATAAATCTGCCGCCTTATATTTTAATCATATGTTTACATGCAATCCTACGTCACTGTCAAAACGCTGTGTTTCAAGCTACGTCTAGCCAGAGATCCGTGCTCTTGAATCGGCGATTTTCACGAATTTTTTCGTTGATTATCCAACCGTAAGTTGTCACATGTCACAAGACTAGGGCGTCCACTGCGGTTCTCGTCGTGAACATTGGTGCCGTGGCCATGTTTAAACTGAAGGCACCACTGCCTCACGCCAACTTCACTCATTACTATTCCGTCTCCGTTTACGCTTCACAAAGTTGCCAATGAATTTCAATTGGCTTGCGTTAGTTTTTCAGTAAAAAACTAATCCCAGATCGTACATCACAACTCGCGGGATTTTCTATTGCAGCGCACATATTAGCAGTTCGCAATGTGAGCAAAGTAGAAGGACCACAGCTGGATGCGTTTAAAATATAAGGAGGCGTATAGAGACCGAGATGGTGGCTCCGGCCCTACTCACCGACACGCTAGGCCGAAACGCAAGTTACTTTCTGGCCTACCTTCGTATTTAGCTAGGCTTACAACATATTGTTTCATACACGGACCAATACATATTAACCAGAAAAATGTATAAGGTGTTTTAATGTTAGTGTCAAAATATTGATGCTATTTCCTGCAATAGTTATTGTTCAGATGGGTATGAGAGTATTGTCACAAATAACAACAGTTCAAATATTTTATTAATAAACTGTATCCTTTGGAACGAATGTTGATCCAAGGGAGGGGGAATATAAGGGAAAATTTAATCCATGATTGAAACTTGGGTAATTGAAAATTGTTTGTTTAATTAGGACAATTACTCGGAGTCTTCTTAGTAAATTAACATACTGGCTCTATCAATAAAAAGACTACCCGATTCGATTAATTAAAATTTGAAAATGGACAGCATAAAGTTTGTACATGATGTATCTGCCCCGAACGTAGGAGATACACAAGTAACCATTTTTTAAAGTATTTGCTATCCCTATTACTCTTATACCAGTAGTTTACTGGAAAAGATACCTAGGTTTTTTATTGGGCTCACTGCGCTCACTCACTTCTAAATTTATGAGCCCAACCCAATACAAAGATTAGGTAATACTCCAAAAACTGTTGAAGTCATTCTTTCTTCAACTATGTTTCCTTCTGCCTCCCTTGATTCCGTCCCAGATGCCTTTACATTTTCTGTATCCTCTTTTACCCAATATTCTCCCTCTATAACAGTATTTAGCAGTACTATGTCGACAAATATTCCAATATTATGTCCGGAATTTCGCAAGTATTTATTTTTTATATGAATTTTCCCCAAGCTAGTTTGCATTTGATTATACTGGACAGATTTTCCTATGCTTTCGAGAGTTCATCCAGTGACATCCAATGGTGGGCATTCTGGCCAGCGAGTACGGGAGTGAATGCGTCGGGATTGCAAATGTGCATGCATATAGAGGAAAATTAAATATTAATGAACAATTGGATCGGACACACAGTGTTTATGAAGTTATTACCGTCTGTGGTGTCGCACCGAAATGTCAAGTCAAGGTTAATCCTCCCTGGGTGCGGATGGCCCATTTGCTTTTTTTTAATACTCGCCACGTCTTAATTCTTCCCCCCTCCCCCCAAATCCCTCATAGACTACTATTTTGAGTGCTCTTAACTCCACCTCTCTGCACGTGATTATGCCTCGCAGTGTGGGGTTGAGTGAGTGGTGACGTATAAAAAAATCCTAAATTAAAGAAGAGCACAGAAGGTTTTACTCCAGCCTTTTGTCTGATTTATTTTTCATCCCGCAAGTCGATTAAGTCCCTGCGGTTGTAGCTCAATGCCAGAAAATGTTCGAGGGCAGGCTGACAACTAATGCACACGTGCTTGTAGACCACAAACAAAATGACCTTCGGAAGCACTCATGGTGGCATGTGGAAGTAACATTCCCCAATCAACAGGCATGCGCAGGTTTGAAGTCATTACATTCATCCAATGTGTATTTTGAGAAGCGGAAATATGGAGACGTGTTATAGTGCTATGTCAACGCGAGTTAAACAGCTTGCTGCTATCGAATTTTTTATTGCTAAAAAAGTGACTCCCACCGAGATTCATGGTCGCTTAAAGGCTGTTTATGGCGACGATGCTGTTGATAGGTCTACTGTAAATCGATGGATAGTAAAATTTCGTGTTTGCGAGCCTGGAAAAGCCATAATTGTTGTTGAAACACGCAGCGGACGTCCGATCACTACCACAGACGATTAACATGGCAAACTCGTCAAAGATTTGATTCAAAATGATCGGCGAATCACTCAAAGGCGTATCGAAAACCACATTAGAATATCCAATGTGGAACGTGTCGGCTTCATTATTGAACAATTGCCATTGTAAAATACTGAAAAACTTCGAAATAACATGATCGATATTATAGGATAATAATAATAATCTGGAAGCATTATATACGGTAATTGTCAATTGGTTATCGAATGAACAGTCTCGGTATGGACTTGCATCGAGATATGTCGCCCATCCCTCTCCTCTGCTTTTGTGGCACGTCTCTCCATCCCAAGGACTGAGGAAGGGCGAGTCCGACATTAAGAGGGAGTGAGAGGCGATGTGTAGCGTTTGAAGTCCTAATCAGTAATTTTTTTCTGTAAACATTTTATATTCATCGAGTTCAAGGTGAAGTGAAATGAAATTATTGACTTTGTAATTGCACACACTTCATTTACAAACACGACGTCCCAGGTTTCGACGTTGAACTTCGTCATCACTGTCTCGATCATCCATTGGGTACACAATTTTGTTCCGAAAATGAATTATGTAATAAAGTTTACCAAAAATTTGAATAACATACGACTAACTTATCGAATGTCTTATTGTTCTGCATGCTGAAGACTTTATTGCAGTAAATATATGCACTATACGTATTATATTTTGTGCATCGAATGAAAGAGCAATTCAAGCGGTGTTTCCAGCAAGTGCTCAACGTGAACACCATTTGTCACACGGCATGCATCGAGTCGATAGGCGGAGTTCTTCCCAAATCTCAATCAGTGTGTAACCAGGAGTAATTGTTGCAACGACTGCTTCAACCCCGTTTCTTCTTAAGTCGGGTCGGTCGGCTGGAGGCACGTACACTCACGATCCTTTATGAACCGCCAAAGATCACATGGGGTGAGGGATCGGGTGAACGTTGCACTCTTTAACTACAGATTCAGTCCTCGCAAATTGGAAAACACAAAATGCTTCATGTTCACTATTCGCCATTTTTGCTACTTACAGCGTTTTCTAAGGACGACAAAGGAAACGGTGCATGCACAGGACAAAAAACTGTTGAGTTGCTCTTTCATTTTATGCATATTTTATCAGTGTAAGTTAAATGTAATAAACAGTACAGAGCCTTAAAACCCTGCTATTAATTTTGAAACATTCTGTCTTATAACGTTTTCTTTTAGGTAAATATAAACGCAATGAAGTCTCAGAGAAAATCAGCGCATTTCATATTGGGTATTTGATACGATACAAAGTTATATGAATAATATTGATTGCATATTTTGGATTGTCAAGAGGCCATCCTTTCGATATTTCATAATAGCTAGCTTGATAATTTAGGCTTAGTTTGATTGATATCGAAGGAAATGCTTCCTGATTTCTCAATAACTTCAATAAAAGTTTAAAGCACGATAAAATAATTCGCAGTATGGTCTAATCGGAATTCACTTTTATTAAAGTTAATACCTGAGTAATTATCTATGAAGAAATATTTCTATTCCAGCGCACCCGCAGTTTAATTATAAATTTGTCCATACATCAGAAAAAATAAATTGTTATGGAAACTGAAGAACAGTTTGGTAAATTTCTCGCAACGATGTGGAAGTGCCGGCCGAGGAAATATTCTCATTCTCCTGTCCATTCCTCCTCCATAATTATCTCTAACATTAGGTTTTCAACATTTATGTATTCATTCCACTTCATATTTGGTATTAATCATCAAGAAGCTGCAGCGGGGGTTGATTTGGCGCAGTTCTTCAAATTTATTCATTCATCTAAAAACTATTTTGTACTTCTAAGATTCCCTTCAAATTAGCGACAGCACGTTCAATCGCACGTGGGAGGGTATCATCGATCCGCGGCCACGGAGGGCATCGGAGGCAGTGGGGAACTTCGCAACGCCCCCTTTCCATAGTCTCTGGGCGAGATGTGGCCGAATGAAGGGAGAATGCCTACGGAGCGCGAAGACGAAGAGGCAGAGAAAGAACTCGTCTCGAGTCTATATTTCATCGCACGACGATATCCTCACAACCTCTGAAGGAATCCGAACGGGAAATCCGCCGTGGAAGACGAAAGGATGTCGAATGAAGGACTTTAGGAGAGCTGGTGTTTCCGGGACGCTGGCGATTGAAGGAATACGGTGACGAGGATGGATAGCAGAACCAGACGAGTGAATCCTTAGCGGGAGTTGAATTCTTTACAATGTTAGAATTTCACATCTAATGCCCAATACGACAAACAAATTCTGGAGCATGTTTCCTTCTCCTTCGCACTTAGTATCGATTGAATCCATTCCAAATGCTTTTCGAATGTCCCTTGGGCCATTTGCCTTGTCGGAATTAGGATCATTCAGGAGAGCGTCACGCGATAACCCCTTGGAACCGTAAAAATTCCACGAGTTAAAATTAAGGTCAC
Organism: Hetaerina titia; assembly: GCA_037158775.1. Classification (NCBI taxonomy): domain Eukaryota; kingdom Metazoa; phylum Arthropoda; class Insecta; order Odonata; family Calopterygidae; genus Hetaerina; species Hetaerina titia. Next base: position 121,554,724 of record CM073771.1, on the reverse strand, counting down.
GCTCACCGAAGCGATTATCAGTAGTGGGGGGAGTGGACGGACAGGTCGATATTCTTTTGTAAACATTTCCATAGCATTCCGCTGCTTATGGACTGGGGCGAGAGTGAAAATACAAATCGTTTCCCCGAAGAGGCGCATTCTCGCTCGAGCCCATTGTGAGCCCGACATAAGTAAACGGGACGAGGAAGAGCCTCCTCCCCAGGATTCTCGAGATCTCGCGGAGGGGAATCGTCCTCCTTCGCTGGGGGCACAACCTTCCCCTTTCCCGACGTGCTATCCATCTCGCGGAAGAATCCGGGGGTGATTTTTATTTTTTTATATAGTCAGAATGCTAGGGACTACTTTATTCTGCCGGGGTGACTCTCTGCCCCTGGAGAAAAAGGATTGCATATTATTTATCAAGTTATGCGACACACTCTTGTCCTCGACATTTCTCAGCGCTTTCGCTTACCAGTGTAATATTGTGAAGTTCATCGATGTTTACATTCGGATGCCGACTTCGTCCTTCCAAGTCTGAAGGATGAGATCTCTGAGTTAGCAAAAACCTTCCCAGCGTTTAATATATGGAAGCAGAAATACAAGGTCTGTGCCAAAAATAGTAGGACTGAGTCGAATAAAAAAACAGTTGTTGCCATAGTTTATACATTCACTCAGAAGTCTTCGAAGGCAGCACCATTGCGTATCGACCAACTGTCGCCAGCGGGGTTTCCACGCCTTCTGGAAGGTGGCGTCCGGGATGCTTCCACCTCCTCCGTCACCGCCTGTTGTAACGCTACCACTGAGCCGCGGTGACGTCCTTTCAGCCCGGATTTGAGGAGAGTGAAGAGGAAGAAGTCTGGTGGGGAAACGTCAAGGCTGTAGGGTGGCTGAGGCATGGTCGAGAAGCTCTTGGCAGGTCCGCGTGCGAGTTTCCTTTTGCTCGTCCGAGAGCACTCGCGGCACCAACTTCGCACACACCTTTCTCGTGCCCATTTTTTCAATAACAAGTCGATGCAAATCACTGTTAGGTATGCCAAGTGTATCAGAAACCATGCCAATAATTAATCTGCGATCCCTGTCCAACAAAGCCTTCACGCTAGGATGATATCCGTCACTCCTTTAGGCCCAAGGGCGCCCTGAACGCTCGGCGTCTTCGAAATCTTCTCTACCCTCCCGAAACAACTTGTGCCACTCAAAAACACCCGATCTACCCATGGCGTTATCACCATAAGCCTCCTTGAGCATGTCTGGTCTCTCTTTCCCGATGATTCCCTTTTTCATGGAAAACTATGGCGTAGCACTGTTTCAATAACCTGTTCATGACGGAGCGTGACGATGCCACGTAACAGAGGTTTCGCAAACGAACGATCCCAACTCCGCAAAGGCTGGTGGTAGCCTTCTACCACCGGCCTCCAGCCTTCCCCTAGACTCCCCTCTCGAATCCAGCCAGAGAAACCGCCGCCCGATCGTCCGTCTATCCGGGAAATAGTATGTTACATTACTGTTTGGAGAGACCATGTACATCAACTTAACTTTATTTTCAGGATATAATGAAGAAGTATACCATTAATCTTGTGTGCCATTTTAAAATTAAATCATGAATTAATCGATGACAGCTTGATCAAGAGTACATATCTATTGCGTGTGATACTCGGGGAACATAGAATGAGTTCACGAGTTCTTGATATTTGTCCCTCAATCTCTCGTGTTCGGCGGGGGGCAGCGTTTGATTGATTGTCTTCAGTCACGTAAACTGAGCGACAGCGTCCGCGAAGAGAGCACTTGCAACTCACATCAATTGCCCCTCTCCCAAAGCACAGACTTATTGCATAATTACCTGGGTTGTATGGGTCTCAACTAGAAAAATAATCTTGCTGTTGAAAGAGTGAAACACGAAACCACGGATGCTAAAAGATGAACTTGATATTCTCGAAAACATTTCGGTTTTATTTCCCAGCTGGGAACGTTCTGGAGGACTCAATCGTGCTCCGGGAAAAGCGTCCTGCGGTGGGGATGCCATGTGTCTGTCCTTAGAGGTGGTTTGGGTAAGCGGAGGGCCACATATGGTGCCGAGCGGACTGGGGGGTGGGCAAAGGTATTTATTGCCTCGGGTGTGAGTGGGGGATGTTGAAAGGGGGGAGGGGGTTTAAAAAAGAGGAGGGAATGGGAGATGAGTGTTGAGTGGGGGCGAGAATGGGGGAGGATTTTTTGTTGCTCCTTATTTTTTCACTCGCTTCATATAATGGGCGATAAAAAAATATGCTGTGACAGAACTATTAAAAGCTTCGGGTAAAAGAGTAGTTATTTTTTTCGAGAGAGCTAAATAGACAGAAAAGCGAGTGTCATTTCAACAAAAACTTCGCCAGAAGCCCTTGCGGAGTGACAGGAGAGAGAATATATTCATGTATGTATTGTTCCAAATTGAATTTTCAGGCAAACACTCGATTTTGTTTCGCTTTCATGACTTCCTCGCCGCCATGCTTATGCCCCGCTTACTCTTGGCGTTGAGCCGTAGGTTTTGTAGGGAAGAATGGCGTGCTCAGATTACCTCGAGTACTGTCGCCATTTCCTCAATCCACTGAGCGCTGTTCTATGGCCGAAATTCGGCGAAAAGATTCTTTTGCTCCGAATGTTTTTCACCATGGAAACGTCACCAGTGGCTAAATCCACGGCCCGTGTGAAATGGCGAAACCCACTTGGAGTGATTAATTTCTGCAAGAAGGTGGAAGCTGCAAATCAATGAAGACTAACTTTGGAATGTCCACTGGGCTATTTATTAAATAATAATATAAGTGACAAATGGAACAAAAATGGAAAATTTCCCAAATGTTCTAAAACCCGTGTGATATTATGTAGCTACTGAAAAATCTATTCTACACAATGTGTTTTAGGTATTTTAATAAAATGCGCAAATTATTCGTTACGCCTCTGTTTTCATATTTAAACCATGAATTTATTACGCGCGATCTTGAAATAAAACGATTAAAAAGTCTATCTTTTAAAATATTCTCTGTCATCTGTTGATCTTAATAAAAACACAGGCCAACAGTGGTTTTGGTTCCGGAGCTTTTAAAGCTGATTTAAAGAACAGTTGGGGTGCTGAATCCAATTATAACACCAGTTTTTTCCTATCAGCTATTGTTTTCAAGATATAGATATGTTGTTACTTACGTAAAAATATCTTCTACATGATGATATGGGAATATTATTTTAATAATAAAACCCACTAAATATAAAGACTTGATTTATTTCTAGGGCTGTTAAATCACCCACAAACACAACAGAATTTTACAATACAATTGAACACAAATACTAAAATTTTTTACTGTAATAAAACAAATTGAAAAGAAAAAAATACATAAAAACATCACTGAACACATCGGAAGCTTCTTTTGCGCGATTTTCTTGAGTGCACTTTGTCCAAACAGTCTCGTTTTAAGCACCAGCAGTAATCTGCCATCATATGGTTATCCCATCTTCCTCGGTAGCGAGCTTCCATTGTTTTTATATCCTGGTGAAATCCTTCACCTTGTTCTTCACTTGTGTCTCCTAAATTTCCAAGAAAATTGTCTAAGTGGCTGTGTAGGTAGTGAACTTTTGTGCTCATATTACATCCAAGTGATTTGAAGTTACTGAGCATAATGTTTACCAGCTCAATATAATTTTCACTTTTGTGATTTCCTAGAAAATTTTTTATGACCTCAACAAATGACATCCAACTAATTTTTTCAATCTCATTCATTGACTCGACAAAAACAGGATCCTTTGTAAGTTGTCTGATTTGTGGTCCCTCAAAAATACCAGCTTTAAGTTTTTCAATACTTATATGGGGCATCTTTAGTCTTAAGTAGCCGAAGCATGGTCCATCCTTGTCAAGAGCCTTTACAAATTGCTTCATTAGGCCCAGTTTAATATGTAGAGGCGATAAGATGATTTTCTCTCTTTCAACTAAAGATTCAGCAATGATGTTTTCTTTCCCAACAACCAAGTTTTCTCTCTTAGGCCACTCCTTCTTAATCCAGTGGTTTTGTCTGCCCCTGCTATCCCAGAGGCACAAGAAACAAGGATATTTTGTGTAGCCACTTTGCTGCCCAAGAAGAAAGTTCACCATTTTTAAATCTACACAAATCACCCAGCGATGTTCCTGGTATTTATCTTCTGTAAGACCAATGCTATTGTATCGTATTCTTCTTTCATTTTAGTTGAATGAGCGATTGGTATTGCGCCAAACCTGTTACCATTGTGAAGAAGTACACATTTTAAACTACGCTTGGAGCTATGAATAAACAAACGCCAATCACTAGCATCATATTGTGATAGTAGTCCCATTTTTTCCAAAAGACCCTTAACGTCTAAATAAAATGTAAGATTGTCTTCTTGAGTAAAGAAGGGTAGCATATCCTTTTACCTTGTGCGATAAAAACTTATTTTTGTACCGGGTTGCAGTAAATTCTTTTCATGTAGTCTTGATGCTAGTAGTTCGGATACCTTATGAACTAATTTCGCCATCTTTTACCGAAGTCGATACAAACGATTTTTGTTTTTTAATCTCATTGGCCTACAATATAGAAATATACATAAAACTTATTGACAGTTTATTGAAAATAAAAGGAACACCGCAGAGTGGTTATAAATTAGTATACTTATAGATTTATTTAACTTTGGAAATTATTTTCCGGAATATATCAACTATTAAAACAACTAATGGTAAGATTTATATATATTTTTTTATCTAAAAAAGTAGAGCTGTTAAATAAAAACGGATTTCATATTTGGATTCAGCTCTACAAATATAGTTAAAATCAGCCCAACGATTCCCCGCACCAAAAAAAATTTTTTTGTAGGCCTGTGTAACCAGAATGTGCATTACTTGTACACATTTTTGTCTAAGGAAGGCATAAAAAGTTAATTACCAGCGTTAATAAATCATTACTACATTAAAAAATAGTGTATTGGACACGCGTCCAGTGGGCTTTTCCAGTCCGTTTCAGTATTCACTTGATCAGCCAAGTTCACTCCACTCCACTTTGTTACGTCATTGAGCAGCAATTTTACTATAGAAAACTTTCAATTATTCTTTTGAAATACTTGAGTACGGAAAACAATGCAAAGCACTTAAAACCATTTCTAAAGCAGAAAAATAAATACTTAGGTTGTGGTAACAGTTATGCTGTATTAAATAAAATGAAAAGCCCAGTGAAAATGGCATAGTCAGTCTTCGTTAATTTATTGAGAAAGACTTCCACTAAGTAACGCCTGAAGCAGTGTCTCATTTTCTTGCCATTTTCTGCCTAGCCCCACTCGTTTCGAGGTGCTTTTCTTCTATACTTTACGAGTACTTTTAACCCGTCACACCCACACCCTATAGACCTTCTTCTTTAGTGTTATTTCTGTGCATTTCCATTTTTCCATCATCAACATTTTGCCAATAATCCTTAAAATATATTTTCCGATAACATCCAATTTTTTCGCAGGTTCATCTGCTCTTCAGAAGAACTTCTTTTGGGCGCTCCTGCTATCCAAGTGCCTCAGTCTCTGATGCCGCCAACCACGCGGGGTCCGACAGCTCCTCCCCCAGACTCCTAGATTCTCCTCAAAGGTAAGCGAATAGCCGACAATGGAACGGTATGAAACAGTATTAAATAAACTGTACGAATTCGAACAGAGAATAGTATATTCGCATTCTTGTAATTGTGAGATGCGGTATTCCTATCAGTCACATCAAATTATTGTTTTGATTAATTCTAATCCGTATACCAGGCAAACAGTTGGTTAGCCAGGGTCGCAAGAGTGAATAAAGTCAATAAATCAATGATATGACTAAGTAATGGTACTTATGTACGCGTAGTAGTTTGGCTCGCAACTTCTAATTCGTTTCGTGAATCACATTCAACTTTTTCCTTGTTTGTGACGTGCGCTGCGTTTCTGATGCTGATTCGGTTTTCATGTTCTGAAATGTTCGATTACGTTTCTGCGCACCAAACCGATTTCTCAATTCCGTGCGCGCACCTGCGTGAGTTCGGCGAAATATTTGCATCCGACTTTTCCAGTACTCGAGTGGTACCTGCTTAAATCAATGGTAGGTTTTTTTCGAAAGAAGGTGTTTTCTTTTGTGTTGAATTATGATATTGAATAGGTAGGTGTAAGAAGGTGTAATAAAAAAGTTGATAAACTATGACGCCAAAAATGACTATAATGTTCGTAACATTGAAGTTTACGCTGCGTTTCATCTCCACTAGATGTTATTAGGAACGAAGAAACGAGACGGAGGACCGCAGAGAAGCCCTCGGTCATGGATGCAATGAATGGCACAGGGGTGAAGTGGAAGTGGGGCGTAGGGGGCGAAGCGATGGCCCCGAAGGCCCCGAACTAGCAGTCAATAAGGAACGGAGAAGGGAGATGGCGTAGGTCAGCATTTTATCCTCTCATTTGGAATGTTTCCCTTCTTTATTTGTGAGTCGGTCCTTTGGTACGAACATTTAGACCATGAGACTTGCTATAATTCCAATTGGCCCGCCATCCTTATGTATCTCACTCCAACTTCATTGACTCCGTATTATTGAGAATCCTCTACACTTTATCAAAGCTTGTTTTTTTAACTCGGCTGGAAATTTGCGACATCAATGTTATAGTGTTGCTAGAAAACATCGCTTGAAAGAGCTTCTCGGTCCATTTTGTTATGCGTGTTTGATCATGCAGGAGATCTTACCTGAGCGTGTAGATGATCGTGACGTGAAAGGACGCACTGGTTACTCCCGTCAATTTTGGATTTGAATTTCATGTTCAGGAAGGAAATCGTTGGCCCTGTGCGCTTGTTTTGTCGTTCGGTCCTTGTGATTGCGGAAGATTTTTAAAGTTTGTTTTTTAATAATTTTTTACAGAAATATTGTCGAAAATGTCGGCTCAGAAAAGTTTCCTATAGGAAATGCAATTTTAATTCAAAACTATTTTAATAGCCTCTTTAGTAATAAATTTGCGTAAAAATGAATGTTCATCGCTTGTATTCACTATCGAAAATCATTTTGAGATTTCCCCTAGAATAATTTTGGCTTTGCCGGAATATCCTGTTCGGCGTTAACACTTGGGGCAAAATGGAGAATTTCCCAAAAGTTCGAAAAAACCTTGTGATGTTACCTAGCTGCTGAAATATTTATGCTACACAATTATTTCATTTCAATAAAATGCGTAAATTACTCGTTACGCCTTTGTTTCATAGTTTAACGATGAATTAATCACCCACGATCTGGAAATAAAACGATAACAAAATTCTCTACCTTTCAAAAAGTTTTCCGCCACGTGTTAATTTTAATAATAATCCGAATTTGCATTACCTGTACAAATTGCTGTCTGAGGAAGGAGTAAAAAATTAATTGCAGATACCACCGTTACTAATTTCATACTGTAATGCAAAATACTCCATTGGAGAGACGTCCAGTTGACCACCGAAGCAGCCGCCGCAGTCTGCTTCGGTGGTCACTTAATCATCCAAGTTCGACTCTACTTTGTCACGTCATTGAGCGGCAATTTTTCTGTGAAAAACGTTTAATCATTCTCTTGAAATACTTGAGCACGGAAAGCAATACAAAACACTTAATTCCATTTCTTCGGTAGAGAAGTAAATACTCCAGTTGTGGTAACAGTTGTCTTCAGAAAATGCCACCCTTCCTTAACTTTGCGCATAGCTCTGTAAATCACTGCATCATCGGCATTTTACATTATTTTACTATTTACCACGGAGTTAATGTCGTTATCGTAAATAAGGAATAAAATAGGTCGAATAAAACTCTCCTGGGGAATATCCGAAGTGACTTGTACTGCATTTGAGCAAACAGCATCCTTACTCTTTGAACCCAACCATTCAAAAAGTGCACAGCTACACAAGCAAAAGGGTGCTCTGGTTGTGGTTGCTCACTGTCGTGGAATTTTTTCCCCACAAACAATCGAAAAAAAATTTACTTTCCTGGCGGGACGAGTGGTGATAACTTACTACGGCTATAGGGGTTTTTATATTATTGTATAATAATTCATTCAAAAGTGTTTAATGAAGCTTAGGATATATTTATCTATGCCATGTACTTCTTCCAGCTTACTGAGTAGTTAACTACGAGGTATTTTGTCGAAAGCTTTTTTAAAATCTAGAAAAACTGCGGCCGGTGGATCTTTGTCCTCTCCCAAAGCGAAGGTATCATGAACAAAAGGCGCAAGTTGTTTCTCGCAGGATCTACCGTTTTGGAAACCGTGCTGATTTTCCATTAATAACTCCTGACTATCGAGATGTCTCGCGATCGAACTAGCAGCTACATATTTGTTCCATAACCTAGCACGAAATGGATGTGAGGGAAATAGGTCTTTAATTCCTTGTTTTCTCCTTGCCCCTGTTTTTAAATATAGGTGTTACGTTAGCCGTTTTCCAATCTCAGGGGACCACGTGATCTACCAGCGACTTCTTAAATGTAATTTCTAGATACGGCGCAATTTCCGAAGCTAGATCCTTAAATATACGAGAGATCCGGCCAGTACGATTTATTAGGCTTAATATTATTCTGCAAAAGTTCTATTCCATTTTATGATATTCAATTTTGGGTATCGGTTGTCGTAATCTGTTGGCCGGGACGATTTGGTTAGCTATCGGAGACATTGGTGAATACCCTTTGAAAGAATGAATTTAATAAATTAGCCTTTTCCAAACTGCTGGTTACTCTTATGGGCATTTTCGTTTTTGAGTGAATTAAATATCAAATTATTTCCCTCGATCTCTGTTGGATAGCACCGAAACGCTTTTGGATTCTTATTTAAAGTTTCGTTCAATCTTTTCCTAATAGATTCGCTTAAGGATTTCTGAAAGTCTGAGATTATATCGATCTGTTTAACCATGGATTTTAGAGGAGAATAATTCCTGACAGTTACATCTGTTGAAGTGTGGACGATCGGAATTCATAAAACAGCTAATTCCATTGGCCACGCATGACAAACCTGTCGTAATTTTCGTATTTACTCCTCTTCGAAACAATGAAACCTACACTCTCCTTCCGTAGACCCACCATGACGACCGAAACGTACCTGTTTCCCGCGAATGACTCGCGTTATCGACGCCATTCTTGTTCTCGAAAGCCGGTAAGTCGACATGATGACCTGCGCTGATTTGGGCTTCAAATGGTTGCAGCGCGAATAGACCCACGTCCAATGAGAGGTGGATGCTGAAACCCCACCGCCCGCCGCGGAAGAGTGAGCGCCAGTAATGACGGCGAGGATGGGACTGAACGGGGAGACGGACAGGGTCCATTACAAAAGAAATGCGCATTTTCTGGGAAAAATAGATTTATTGATCGTTCTTGTACAAATTCTTAAATTTCTTCAAAATGCTCTCCCCCTGCATCAATAATACACTTGCGGAGAAGTGTGTACCACGCCCGGAAGGCACCCTGAAACTCCTCTCGACGGAAATGTCTATCAGGAACGTTGTAACATGCTTTTGGATGTTTTCCACAGTCTCCCAATGCTTTCCTTTCAGCTCTCTCTTCTGTCGGGGAAACAAAAAAATTCACTCGGAGCCAAGTCGGGACTGTAAAGGGGCCGGGGAACCACCCGCTGGGCGGGGTGCTCCGGGCCAGGACTTTGCTAACTATGAAGGGCGTGTGGCTGGGAGCATTGCAATTTGTTCAGCATTGTGCGTCGTGTTACAAAAACGAAAAACAAACTTCACGCGAAGGCACGTCTTTTCGCTCAGACTGTTCGGAGCAAACTGTCGACCGGTTGCGTCGAAAGGGCAGACCCCCGACCACCACATTTCCCGACCGATTTTACCGCGCTGCTATGGATACGTACTTGCGTCACAATAAAATCATGGGCATTACTCTCATGATGAACCATGTATCCACTGAGGAGGTTTAGGAGAGTACTGAAATGAAATGCTCTGACCTCATACTACATATAGTATATGAAGTTAGTTAATTGTCTTAATTGTTAGTTGCGGCCAATCCGACAAAGATATATAATATTTGGTCATGCATCACGTCGTCTGTATCTTGCCACCTTCCCAACCCCTCAATTTCGTCGTGTGCCTCGTCATGGATGGGGAAGAAAAGATCTGAGTTTATTTCAATCTAGGAAATCTGAATGCTTGGGGAGAGAGGTGTTCTGGTTAAAAAGAGGGAAAGTCCTGAGGGTGCGTCCGCCATTGCGATCATTCAGTCTTTCCGCTCGCCTCCGCCGTCATCAACTCCCTCCCTCCAATTGAGATTTCCGCGATTTTGCTGTAAATGTTGTGACAATCGAGGCGCCTCATTTCGATTGGAATTGTTTATAATGTCATTGGAATTTTGATCATACCAATTTATTCATTTTTAATTGATCATAAAACATTTAACTCTTCGCACGGCGATCGAATGAAATTGTTTTATAAATGCGCATTCAGTTGGGAGAAGGCATTGGACGAAACTAGCTTGGAATTTCTGAAATCATTACGAGCAGAATGAAATGAAGAACAGGTTGGATCCTGGAGGAATGTTGTTGAGGTCATCATTCCCTTATTACTTGGTGTAATGGATCTTGCCCCGTGGGATTTGCCTCTTGGATAAACTTTAAGCCTCTGCAGATGAGATTTGGAATCCAGCGAGCAGATTGGAACGACTGGCCACATGGATAGGTTTTGTTGAATGAAGATCTATTTTAGGCAGCGATCCATCACGCTTTTTATCGCTATGAGGACGATAGGTTGGAATATCTCTGAGGTTATCGCGTTGGGGGATTCAAAGTGCAATATTATTCCTCTTCCTTATGCATCGCTATATCGAGTTGATTATTAAAAAAAATTGAAATTCAAAGCTTCTAAAGGCTGGGTGCATGATTCGTTGTTGCAATTAAATCGATTCCCTGCGTCGAAAGAGATTTTTCGCATGACCTTATCACTAAATTACTGTTCAGATGTCGGATGTCATGGTATTCTAAGGTCATCGGCAAGTTTCAGCGATAAGCACTTCAGCAAAAGTAATTTTGCAACCGTGTTTTTTTAAACGTGGGGGCTGAAATAGTTGTGTCATAACAATATCGAAAGGAAGGTTTCACCTCGTAATATTTTTTTCGGTTAAAGCATTGTGAAAATATGAACTGCGATTATTATTTCTCCGCACCAAAATTTAGGAGAAACCAACTATGGTTTCAAGGGACAGCTATGATCGTCAAAATACAATCCGTGGATGCCTAACTATTAATAAACTTTAGCTGTGGTTTAGTAATATGGGAAGGAGAGAAGATGCACTGGGGTATGCTTACGCAGAGACCCTCTCGTTCCATACATTCGAATTCCCACAGTGTTACGTCCTTTCGTATTTCTATTTCCGGTGGCGGGCTCTCGTGACACCTGGACGATGACGTACATGGTTTTTATAAACAGTACCGGAACAGGTTTGGTTTTACTCCAGATGTTGCTGCAATTTCTCTCAAAATTCTTTTAAGTACATCCCTTGAGAGAATCTTTTGCCCTTGCGGCTTTTCCGCGACTCAAAGGATCCCTGGTAGGCGGAAGGTCCTTAAGGGTACAAGTGTGCAAACCTCTTCGACGGCCATTAAGGATCCCATGATAGTGTCCTTTGAGGGAGGGAGGATTTCACTTTTGGGAATAGGAAATCGTCTACTGATGCCAAGTCGGGACTGTAAGGGGGTTGGGGAATCGTCGCGATGTCTTTGCAGAAGATCTTCGCAAGCAGCAGACACTCTCGACTCTGAGCTCTTGGTCGACATTCGGGTGGACAAGTTTAGCGCAGATCTTTTGCGTCGCCGAATTGTCAGCGATAATAATGATGTGTGCTCTGTCATATACTTACAATGCCAATTATACGATCTGAGATAATGCGCACACTTAACCATTGGTCTGAACTCAGAATTTCATGGGAGGAAAAAATTGTCATGGATACTTTTCAAATGCAAGGCTTCTATTGCGGCTTCAGTATTGCTGTCACCTTTCAAAGCCGTGGTCGGTTTTCAATCAACTCTGTCGTAAGAAATCAAAGAGTAACACTTACTGTTTAATACCTTCTTTTTGGTATTCAAGGAAGGGGTTTTTACCCTTGTGAGATGCTCTCCCTGGGCATTCCCCCCCCCCCTGCGTTTTCGCTTTTGATTTCTCACGGCCACTCACTAGCAGTCGCTGCACTCCTGTTATATCTCCCTCTACGACTCCAGGGTGGAGGCGACTAACAAACACCATACCTCTCCTCTTACTTCCAGCGACACACAACGGTGTCTGCTTTACGTGATCAAAACGCTGAGAAACTCGCTGGAAATCCCACCTGAACCATTAATCAAACCTAAAATATTTCAGCATAAATCAAACCGTTTTCCCTCGTATGCTCCGGGGTGCGTTCACTCGTTTATCTGAAGAATGCTTGCGATTCGTACTTGGAGTGGAAGCTCTCGCACTGCGTGATTTATACGAAAACCTCTTTCCCCTCCACGCCCCCACCGCCACGCCCCCCCCCTCCACGCCGTCGGGAGGGCGGGGGTCAGGGGGCCGAGGGGGACCGCACGCCACTCTCCCCGGCCCGTTGTCTCTTCGACTCCCGCCGCGGTCAGTGGCATCGCATTCGAGAGGGGAGGCGGCTCGATTGCTGCGCCCTCGACAGACTGTTTATATTAGTCTAGGAATAAAATACACTAATCAACCACAATGAATGAGAGCCCATCTTGTAATAACGTGCAGTATGCAAATTATTATCAAACTTTAAAAGTTCTCCTGGGACCTTCGTGTCTGTTATTATGCCTTTTCTTCGCTTGGTTTTTCTTTAACCAAGTGTAGTGTCGAAATTAATCACGCAGATGCGTTTAAAAATAGCACGCAGCCAGCCCTGGATGAAGACCGTGAGGGTTCTGCATTTCTTCATTGGAATGATAGTGAGATTTCATCGACAAGGAATGATCATACTTACTTAATTGTAAGTAAGTACATACTTACTGTAATTGGCCATGCATTAATTATGAGGTGTCCCGGTCTCAAACCTAATAATACTCTTAATATGTTAGATTCTCTAATTTATAGGTAACAAATTGGGTAATTACCCGATCAAAGGGATATTATGCACTTACCCTACTTTTTTCAAAGGCATTTCTGGCTAAGACCTCTCCAGAAGCTCCATAGGTCCATGTCCCTCTTACTATCTCCTTTTTCCGGACGAATCCAATAGAAAAGTGTCGCTGGCTTCTCTCCAGGTGACATCACCTCTGCCTTTCCATCAGGTTTCCTTGGGGTCGAGTGACCTGAGTTTACTTCTCATCCATGGCTGCAGTTGATCTCAAACCCACGAACTCTGTTTTTCTGATGGGAATAAATCGCTTGCGATGCTAACATATTTTGTTTTTTTTTTCCGACTCCATCAATAGTTTCCGTTTATTTCTTTTTTTCTTAAGTTCGAGGATAGGGTAATAGCCAGATTTACTAAGTAATGACCTTACCAATTGATATCAGTTACCCACCTTACGCGTTCAACTGGACTAGGAAAATTTCACGGCAAGACGTGCGAATGACATATTTAAAATGGATATTAATTCATTCACTATACAAGGCTTCTATAAAAAGTTTCGGAAAAAACATTTATTTCAGACATTGCTAAAATGCCTCAAAATTCTTCAAAGTATATTCCTTCGATCGTGGACACAATTTTGCCAGAGCGGCTTTTCCTATACTCGAAGGCTCCCTTTCGGTAGGCGGATTCCGGATAAGGGTACGCGTGCGAGCTTCTTTGACGGGGCACCTAGGGTCCCACGGTGGTGTCCTTTGGTGGATTGTGGATTTCACTTTGGGAATAGGACATTGTCTGCTGGTGCCAAGTCGAGACTGTAATGGGGTTGGGGAATCATCGTCATTTTGCCATTGCAGGTCTTCGCAAGCGGACACCTTCGACTCTGCTCTTGGTCGTCCTTCGAGACCTTCGGGAACACGAGTTTAGCGCATTTAATCTTCCAAATCGCCAAATTTTCAGTGATAATGGTGTGTGCACTGTCATTTTATTATCGATGCCAATATACGATCCACGATCACACGGACACTTAACCGACACGGTCTGAATTCAGCACTTCACGTACACTTCAGGAAAAATTTGTTACTAATACTTTGTATGCCAACCTTGTAAGTGAACGTTTTCCCACTGAAGGTTATTATGTGTTGAGGCATTTCACCTGTTGTCAAATAAACGATTATCCGACCAACTCTTCTATTCTGGCCGGAGTGAATGCATTCGCTGAAATGCGGCCTAGACACTCAAGCGGGCGAATGAATGAATGAATGACTGAATGTAGGACGTTCGGAAGTGGATTCTTCTTTCCAAGAACGAGCGGGACGTGCACTATTAATACGGACCCAATTATTGGGACCACGGACAGGCCCGATCTAGGGCCTGTCCGTGGTCCCAATAAATGGGAATTCCACTTCCCCAGGAGAGCGGAGTTCGAGAGGGCGCCACTCCCTTGGACCCGATATCTACGTATTTTTATCGCCCTCCTTTCTCACCCCCCCCCCCTGGCCAAAAGACTCCTCGCCCCCCCTTCCCTCTTTTCCAGTCTCCCGTGGCCTTTTCGTCGCTGGAGAACCGATCGAGACATTTTTTAAAGAGCGACCGACAGCGTATAGGAATAAGGAGTAGTTTTATTCCGAGGAAAAAATTCGGATTCGATGGAAGCGAACCCTTCCTCTCTCTCTCTCTTTCCCTCCTCCAATCGTCTCCGACTTTATTCGTTTATTATTTTTTCCCTCTTTTCACTTTTACGGTTTCCCACCACTCTTCAATATCCTCTCCTCCTCCGCAGGCCCTTATCCGTGAAAATTGAAGCATAATAATCCAGCCAGATCCGTGGCAGCGGTGTCAACTTTCATCCGACGACTGCGGGGGAGGGGGCGACCCCACTCCCACCCACTCCACCTTCGCCAATCAATTGCGACTTTTGCTTCCGCGACGCGGGGCCTGCAGAGAGAGAGAGAGGTGGAGTTGAAGATGGGCAATTTCGTTTTCTCAGTTTCCGCAGAAATATATTTTCCTGAGCACGGGGAATGTTTTTTCGATATGTCGGCAGGCACTTCAACCGACTCTCGCGTCGGTGCGACTCCCGTCTCGGAGGGATCTCGAGAGCTCGGCGTTTTCTCGGGGAATGAGGGCGGGCACTCGGTACCTCCGTCCGTCTTTTCTTTTGCTCCTCAGGAGGGGCAAGTGAAAAGGCCAATGGCGAACTGAATGAACAATCGAACAACGGCAACGACAATCCAGTATGGCGGCGGATTTCTTCCTTATAAAGAGGCCAAAATATCCGTTTCCGTCGAAATGTTGAGTGCAATATGTCGTCATTCTTTTGAGTTGAAATTGGTTGATGTTGACCGGAGTTACTTATTTTATGCTTAACAGTAATGCTAATTGTTAAGAAACACATTGAGATGCCATTGAAGCGTACTAGTATTGAAACCCGATGGGTTTGAGGCTCCACTGTGCGAAAATGCATGTTCACCGAATTAATAAACTCGGTATTTTACACACAAAAAACTTTATTATCATACTACCTGAGTCACCGGCGACATCAATCAGGTATGATGGCGTCGTCTATGCGTCGACTAAATACAAATGCGTTGACGAAATAAAAATACTTCATTAGGTATGTTCATGTCGCTTGATTTATTCATTTTACTATTATTATGGGTATTCATATCGATACTTGTCGAGGTAGATATTCGATACAGGCTACACAGCGGTAATTCCCGTTTCTCTTATAACAAAACCCAACGGCGTAAAAAACGACGAAGAAAGTAAAAGAGAGGTGTTAATTCACTCTAGTTAGGCCTCATTTGGAATTCGCAAGAATTTGGAATCCTTGGGAGAAAGTTTGGCGAAAAGAATTAGGTAAAGTCGAGAGAAAATCCGCCAGATTCTTGAAAAATTGTAGCAATAAGTGTGGCAGGTCTTTAAGGGGAATTAGGCTGGGAGCCACTTGAGATGCGAAGAGAACAAGCGAGAGTTTTAGGGCGGTTCAGAACAAACGGGTTCAACAGTGACACTAAAGGGGTTATCATGGCCCCATACTGCTTAGGTAGGTCAAACCACAAAGATAAGATCATGGAGATGGATTCCAGTGCAGACAAACCTCGTTCTTTCCCCGGAAGATCAGAAATCATAATAGTAAGAAACCGAAGTCACTTTAGAAATAATAAAAACATTTAATTCACAATCAGAGCAAAATTAAACTTTGCGTATAAATAAGGTATATTCGTAGATGCATGGGTATGTTGGTTGTTAGTATGTTTATTTGCATGCGTGTAAATTATTAATGTTTTTGCATGAATATATATATATATATATATATATATATATATATATATATATATATATATATATATATATATATATATATATATATATATATATATATCAATTTTCGGTGTAGATTGCCATGAATTTGTTGGTTTTGCATTCGGTTTATTCTCTTTCATGTATTAATTATTCTATTCTAGTGACCTGGCACCCCACGCCTTTGACGCGGTTTGCGGGGTTTTGTGTAACTGTAGACGAATAATCAGGTTACTAATACAAAGGAACGTCGAGTAGAACCAAATTTAACCATTGGGAACGTGTGCATGTCTCAGACTGCATTGGTGCGGGGAGCGATTGGAGAGACGAGATGGGTATTGCTGGAGAGTAAGAAAAGGATGCCGATTAGCACTTTTTCTTTCAATATATGGACGAAGTTGTAGGAGAGATGTGAGAAGGGCTGGAGGCAGAAGTGAAATTGGGTTGGGAAACCATGAAATCAGTTATATTTGCGATTGAACAAGCCCTAATTACAATCATTACTTGGCGAATCAATGAATCTCAGTGATAGCTATGGAATGAGAATATCGCTAAGAGAATGTGATGAGATTCCAAAGAAATGGGAAGGATTTGATAAATATTAAATTTGGCGGCCATAAATAAGAACGAGTATAACATTTCATCTATTTAGGATAAGATTTGGAGGGTGGATATAGTAGTCGGGACAGAAAACGAAGAATTGCGTTAAAGGAAGGAGCCTTTACAAAGGTGAAGGAGTTGTGACAGGGACCTCAAATGAAGACATCAAGAAATATTTAATACAGAGTTCAGTATTGCCGGAAATTTGGTCGTCAACCTTAGAGGCTAAGGGTCGATTGTAAGTCCTTTGTATACTTTTAGGACCTTGAAAGTCACTAATAGGGTGCGTGGCAGGGAGGGAATACACACCAGACTAATTTTGACCCGAATATGACCCTACTGGGGTCGGAAAATTTTATTCTGATCCTTTATCGTTCGTGGGAAAAATTAAATCTTTAATATCATATATATATTATATATATATATATGTGTATATATATATATATATATATATATATATATATATATATATATATATATATATATATATATATATATATATATATAAAACTTAGACAGTAACACACAGCACGAGAACACATAAAAAGAACACTCACAATAATATCTTGATAATTTCAACCGACTCGAACTCCGTCTTCTTCGGAAGATAAGATATGACTGAGGAAAAGCGTACGTGGTGCAGAGAGAGTAGGGGACGAGGGAGAGGGGAAAAACAGGTAGTGGGGGAGGGGTGAAGGAGGGGTATATGGAGGGGGAGAAAGCGGTGCGGAGAACAGGTGGTGGGAGAGGGGCGAAGGAGGAGGTTATGGAGGGGGAAAGGGAGGCCAGAGGGGAGCGGAGATGGAATAAGGAGGATGCGGAAATAGTAACAAGCGACACAGAAAACTAACAATTAATCCACAGATACCATAGCACCCATGACCAAGGCATCAACTCACCAAGTCATCATAAGGGCTCGACAAGTCAAAACCCAGGACAAGGATGACAAAATTTATGCGGATGAATAAATTGTCCCACCACCTCGCAAGAAACAAATCCACCTCCATCCACCCCAGCCCCCCCTCCACCCATTTAGTGAACGAAATTGAGACCCGGATGTTGATAGGCTTTACACAGCCATATAAATGCCAATTCCATTGTTTTTAATTTTATAGGGTTATTGGATGGGGGAAGGGATGCTAGCACGGAAACATTGTAACAGTGGTTGAAGGGGGTGTTGTGGGGGGAGGCATATTTTGGGATAGGAAGGCCCGAGGACGGGGAAGAGGGATTACATGAGGCGCGATGATTGTTCACCCTGAGGTTCAGGGGTGTAGAGCGCTGGCCTACATAAAATGCCGGGCGGAGTTTGCAAGTCAGAAGATAGATTACATTCTGAGATGTGCATGAGGAGTGGGGGAAGGGCGGGAGAGAGTTAAAAGGTGGGATGGTGGGTGGAGTGGTGAAAATAGGACAAGTTTTGCATCTTGCTCGCAAGCACGGAGTGGGTGTGATTCTGGGGGTGGGAGGGGATTTGGAAAGAGGCTTGGTTGATTTGAGGAGATCTGATAGGTTGGCGGGCCGTTTGAAGGTAACAGAAGGGCATTTAGTAAGAAGGTTGGACGAAACGTTGTGATTTTTGAGGATGGGGTACAGGTCTTTGAGGATGAATTTAAGGGACTGGATGCCAGGGAAGTAAGTGGTGCATATTTAGAAAGGGTGGGAGTCTGCGTTGGGGGAGGATTGGGTGTGTAGGATTGTTTTAGGATTTTTTTGTGAAGGAGAGAATCTGGGTATTCCCGTTGGAGGAGGGAATGGTGAAGGTTGTTGAGGTATTTGTTGAGGGATTCGGGATGGTTGCAAATGCGGTGCCCACCAAGATTATTAGAGCATCCGCCCGGAAAGTGGAAGGTCCGTGGTTCAAATCCCGGATAAGGAAATATTTTTACATTTGTGATCTGCTCAAAACCGCCTTCCCCACCTTTCCTGTGTTGGTCTTTTATGTGTTTTCCTATCCCCTTTCCTTATATCTATTTTTATGTGAGAAAATAATATTTGTTCGCCGTATGGCGGGATTTTCAAGTTTTAATATATATATATGTATATAATATACATATATATATATAATATACATACATATATATAATGTATATATATATGTATATAAATATATATTATATACATTTTACTTTTACTACATTTAATATTATTACAGACACACACACACACACACACACACACACACACACACATATATATATATATATATATATATATATATATATATATATATATATATATATATATATATATATATATATATATTTTTTTTTTTTTAGGTAATCTACCGGTTAAGGTAGGTTTTTGGATGGACACAACTATCAAATAAACATTTTGTGACTCCCCACCTAGCAAACTAATCTATATCAGGTCCCTCTTCATCTCGGTGTACTTCTTTCCTCCCTTCATCCCGTCCAACAACCCTATCCTGTTCCTACCCTTACCTCGCTTGCCCAACATTCTCCCCTCTATTACCCTCTTCAACATTCCACTACCGCTCAATACGCCTTTCATCCATTTTTCCTGCCTCCATAGGATTTCTCTCAACAAACCCCTCTCCTCCCCCACCATTTCTAGTACCTCCTCATTTGTTTTCCTTTCGGTCCATTTTACCTTCTCCATTCTTCTCCACACCCACATTTCAAAAGCCTCCAATCTACGTCTATCCTCCTGCTTCAGTGACCACGTTTCCGCGCCGTACATAGCTACGCTCCATATCAGAGTTTTTACGAGTCTTGTCTTAACTTCCCTACTCAACGTCCCCGTCATCAACTCCCTCCTCCTTGAGAAAGCCTCCTTGCCCAGCGCAATTCTTCTCCTTACGTCCCTACCACTTTGACCGTATTGGTCCAAAACACTTCCGAGATATGTAAACTGTTCTACCTGCTCTATTTTTTCCCCGCCTATTTTAATATTTAGCTTAGCCTTTTTCTTTCTGGAAAATCGCATAACCTTTGTTTTATTAATATTGATTCTCATCCCATATTTATCGCACTGAACCTCCAATTCACTCAGCAATGCTTGCAACCCCTTGGCTGACTGAGCAACTAATGCTTGGTCATCAGCAAACCTAACCGATTTTACGAATTCCCCTCCGACTTTCATTCCTACCTCCAGTTCTTCCCATGCCTCTTTAATCATTTCCTCTATATATACGTTGAACAGCACCGGTGACAATGGGCAACCCTGCCTTACACCTCTTCCTAACATTGCCCATCTGGACTCTCCGTTCCCCACTCGCACCTGAGCAGTCTGAGACATGTACAGGTTGCGGATCAGTCTCCTGTCCCTCCAATCCATTCCTATTTTCTGCAATACACGCATTAATTTTTCCCAATTCACTCTATCAAACGCTTTTTCGAAATCTACAAAACAGGCAAAAACGTCCTGATTGTATTCTATATTCCTCTCGACTAGTGATCTCATTACTGCAATGGCATCACGCGTACCTCTTCCTTTCCTGAACCCAAACTGATCATCCCCTAAGTAATTATTTGCCTTACTCTCTATCCTTTTGTTGATGATCCTGAGAATAACTTTAGCTGCGTGGGATATCAAACTTATTGTTCTGTAATCCTCACATGACGAAGCCTTTGCCTTTTTTGGAATAGGAACTAACACCGATCTCACAAAATCTTCCGGCCAGATTCCTTCCTCATAGATACTACGAATTAGTCCATATATGGCCTTCTTCCCACCTTTCCCTAACCATTTCAACATTTCTACAGGAATATTGTCCACCCCTAGAGCTTTATTTGCTTTCATCTCTTTTAATGCCCTTTCTATTTCATCGTCGAGTATGCCTGGACCTAAGCTATCTTCTTCTACGTCATGTTCCTTTTCTATGTCTAACCTTGTCGGCCTAAGTTCTTTACCATACAGTGTTTCTATATATTCCTTCCATCTCTCTTGGATTTTTCCTGGTTCAACTATTATCTTACCACACTTATCTTTAACTGTTAGCACAGATCTTGCCTTCTTACTTCTCGATAATAACTTAACCTTGCTGTATAGAGCACCAATTTCACCCTTCTTCTGTAAACTTTCCATATCCTCGCATTGCGTTTTCCACCATTCTTCTTTTGCTTTATTTGTGGCCCTTCTCAATTTATTGTTAAACTCTTTGTACTTCATTTCGCCTAACTCTGTGTTTACATTTTTCCATCTTCTTCTCTCATCCATCTTTGCAATCATCTCATCCGTTACCCATGGTTTCCTTATCCTTTTCCCGTTAGCGGTTCCTATAGTGTCTTTTGCGGCTTCCAATATCCCTTTCTTGATACATTCCCATTTTTCCTCGATAGTACTCAGTTCTTTACCGTCATCCATCATTTTCTCTACAGCCTGCTGATACTCCTTCCTCGTTAATCCATTGACTGCTTCTAAATTCCATTTCCTAACCCGCCGCCCTTGCCTTATCTTCTTGAAACGAACATTACATTTCATAACAACTAAATTGTGGTCAGAGCCCGCATCCGCTCCTGGGAAACTGCGCATTTATAACACTGTTCCTAAACCTGTGCCTAACCATAATATAATCTAACTGATACCTTTCTGAGTCACCTGGCATTTTCCATATATACCTACGCCTTTTGTGGTGTCTAAACCATGTGTTAGTGATGACTAACCTCTGTCTCCTGCAGAATTCAATTGCTTTCTCCCCGCGTTCATTCCTCGTGCCTAACCCATAGTCCCCCACCTCACCACCATCTCTTCCTTCCCCTACCGTCGCATTCCAATCCCCCATCACTATCAAATATTTCCCTGCGGGAACACTCGCGATGATATCCTCTAACTCATCATACATCCTATCGACTTCTTCCTCCTTGTGGTTGCTCGGTGGCATGTATACCTGAACAATGATCAAGTTCGTCGGCTCTACTTTAATCTCTACGAGTAAAATTCTATCTGTCGCTTGCTCTATGTTGACTACGCTTCTTCCTACCCCTTTATTTAAAATTATGGCAACCCCTCGTTGGCTCTCGTCCCCGCCGCTGTATATCACTCTATAATTGTCACTCCAGTAATCCCCGCTATCCTTCCATCTCACCTCGCAGAGGCCTAAAAGATCTATATTACCTCTTTCCATCTCTCGCTTAATATTTTCTAATTTACCTCTCCTCAACATTGTCCTGACGTTCCATGTTCCTATTCTAACTACTTTCGCCTTCTTCTGAGTCTTCTGTCCTGCTGCAGTTATTTCTTCCTTGCAAGGGTTTCGTGGGATGACGACCGCGGAAGCCTTGCCTCTCCCGCTGCCGGGCACGACACACGGCCTCTTGGGCCGAGTCCCGTAGTTGCCAGGACTCATATTATCTATAGTGCCCATCATTATATTCTTGGGAATCATAATTGAGGTGGTTTCCCGTTGACTTCCTCAATAGTGTTTTTAACGTGACACCATCACTTAATGGCCGCCCCACTGGGGTCAGACGCCATTGCAGCCGCCTCACTGAGGAACAGACGCTACGTGGACTACCTTTCGTCTGGCTCCTAACCTTCGACCTATCTGGCATGGGTGACCCTTCCAGGAGTAATTATATATATATATATATTTACAGTAGATATTGACGTTTCTACGGATAACAATATATCATGACAAATTTTTACAAATCCAGCTCCTCTACGCTGTACATCATTCAATTCGGCAATCAATCCAACTTCACCAGCATCCCATACAAAAGTAGCATATTCTAAATGAGGCCTAATCAGTGATAGATAACATTTCTCCTGAATGATTATCCATTCTCGGGATGTCACCGCGTAGCTTGTTTTTCTGACAACAGTTTCGCCCGTGCTTCAACGAGCGTCTTCAGGTCGAAATCTTCTTAAAATCGAAACTGTTGTCAAAAAAACCAACTACGCGGTGACATCCCGAGATTGGAGAGTCATTCATCTGAGCGTCGCGAAAATCTACGATCCAATATGACATTTCTTTTTGACATTTCATCATATTTACCTAGTGCTCTTCCAATAAATCCTAATTTTTTGTTATCTTATCCGCATGTGTACGTGTTTCACCCAGGAGAAATCGTGGGTGAGTGTAATGCCTAGGTATTTAATTGAGTCTACACATTCCATTTCGGTGATTCCGATGCAGTGGGCGTTCATGAGAGAATTGCTCTTTATCCCAAAATTCATCACTTCGCACTTTTTTAAGTTTAATTACAATTGCCATGCGTCTTACCAGTGTTGTATAGAATTAAAGGTCATATGACAAAGCTACCCTGTCCTCAGGATCACGGATATCGCGGTAAACCACCTCATCACCGGAAATAAAACGTATCTCTCCTGTAACTGCTGAGGTGTGAATGTGGAGAGGAAAGAAGAAAATAAACGGAGCGAAGGAAAACCAACGATGAAGTTGTATGCATGAAGTGGAGAGCGACGGATGTTGGGATAGCATCGGAGAAGGTTTAGGACAAGAGGACGCACGAGATGCTTGGAGGAAATGGAACCTCGTGGTGCTAACACGGAGCATAATACTGGGATAGCGAGGCAGGAGGAGGAGGAAGAGAATTGGCATTTTGGATGCTATTAAAGAAGTTACGAAGCATGCTGAGCTGAAGTACGATTTATTGTAACTTAAAGAATTTTTTCGGTGTTATGGTCGTTTGAGCTTACGAAAGTGGCGGTTTTTAGTGCCAGGGTACTTCAACAAGCTACCCGGTAGGGCACCTTTAAGGTTATTATATGATTCTTTTCTCTATTCTCAAGGTTTGCATGCATGGCATGTGACCACACACCTTGCTCATAGTTTGTAGGGTTTCTCGAGGGTGATTGATGGTGGGGGGTGACCGGGGGGGGGGGGGGGGCGGGGGAATAATCCCGCCGTCCCCGGTGGCGAATGAGTGCATGCGTTCGTTGGTGCGGGGTGCGGCGACTGCGCAATCGATACGGGCACGACTCCCGCCTCGGACACACGCACGACTCTCGTTAGCACTCCCTCCTTCCGCCGGAAGTGGGAAGGGTACGGGGGGCGGCGTGGGTGTGGGGGGTGGAGGGAACGGCGAGCGGTGGGGTTGAGCCGCCGAGTGGTTGCGACAATTCGGAGGAACAACTTTTGAACAATTGCCACTGCGGCCGATGTAAACTTAACGTCCTTCCGTACGTTAGTCTTCGCCTATTTTTAGTACTGAACTCTGTCCAAAAGGCTTTGGCAAATTTATAGGAAATAACAATAGTAATATATCCAATTGAGTACATTTTTCCAAAAGATGACAGCGCTTAGAATTATTTTTGCGGAGTCTGTGGAACTTGGGGTGGCAAAAAAGCACTCGCGAAATGATCTCTCTTAACGACTTTCTCGAGTCTGCTTTCGACAAAGCATTCGATTATGATGGATATGGCGAAGAGATATTCGCGGAGAGAAAGTCTATGGATGTAAATAATTCTGTTGGCATCGCGCTGCCTTCGGAGTCATCGCTCCGTTGGGCACAAAATCGGTCGTCCATCGGCCGTTGGCCTTGATCCTCATTTGCCAACGACATTTTTAATGGGATGAAATTGGAAGTCCAGAGGGTGGTGGTGTCTCTAGGGTCGTCCGGTCCACCCGGGCATCTTATCATTCACAGCTTCATTATCCTATCTGTTTGATTTTTTGGCCACTGGATATTATATATATCTTATATATGTCGCGGTCGCGGTGTCGCGGTTATGATAATAGTTTAAACGGAGAAGCGAGATAGCGCTAACGAACAGAAACACATACATTGAATTTCATACGTCAAACGTATTCCAAGTTTTCCGTAGTCCAGGGGTAGAGCGTTGGACTACTGGCCGGGGGGGCCGGCTTTAATTCCCGGGGAAGCCTCTCTGGGCACCTGCAGTTCCACCCAAGCTAAGTGATTTTTCGAGGTACCAGATTTTCCTGGGAAACCATAACCGACAAAGGGAAAGGAACTGGCCTCCCTACCCTGATGTGTGAATTTCACACGCCGTGTAGGGCTTAGTACTGGATGAACTCTACTATCACCTACCAAACCGACCTTCGGGTTGAGTACTGTGTTTATCATTTTTTATGTATATATGTATGTGTATATATATATGTATATATATATAAGGAAAAGGGATGGGAATATACATAAAGGACTAACAGTAGAGGTGGGGAAGGCGGAATCAGGCAGAATCACGAACATAAAAGTATATCCTACACCGGGATTTGAACACCGGGTCTTCCACTTGCTGGGGGGATGCTTTAACCATTGAGCTATAATCATTACATTTCCCTGAGGAACAAGATGAAAACAATAAATAGCTGTACCCCCTTATAAATACCTTGTGAAAATATGCGTCCTTTTATAAACCTATAAGGGTTTGGTATTTAATGTCAGCTCTATTCTCGGTATCAACTCAACCTATGTTTGATTCCGATCGTTCAATGAAAGGACATAAATTGAATTTACTATGTTAGTTTCTAATCACACAGTGTTTGAATTTGTTATCTATTGAGTCAAGTTTAGTATAATATGCTTCAGAATCGTGTCTATTTGAGTGGTACATTTGAGGCAGGTGCGTTGGTCCACTCCATCTTTTCAAAGGGCTTCAGGGCCCCAACCTTTGCGCTCTCTCGGCTCCCCCGCCCGCTTGCCGCGAGTGTAGTCACCCCGGCGTCATTACTCTGTCAACCCCACCCCCGCGATCCCGCGACCCCCGCTCACGCGACCCCCGTCCGTCCCTCGCTCCACATTCTCCCGCCACGCTCGATTTTCACTGCCCCAGACATATTCTTAATGCGCGAATGGCGGCGGGGGAAAGGCCCTCGGAGCGGGGGTTGAGAGGGCAGGGCGGTGGCGCCGAGCAGCCTCCTCGAGTGCTCCCCCACCCCCCGTCCTGGCGCCAGGGGAGATTTACCGAAAGAAAAGAAGGATCGTGCGCTAATGACGTTGCACACTTTCGCGCACGCTTGAGGACACCACCATTCGTCGCAAGTCGACATTGGCGGCCGTTTGGTGAGGATCGGCGACACCACCACTTTGCGTCCATGGCCCACAC
Organism: Hetaerina titia; assembly: GCA_037158775.1. NCBI lineage: Eukaryota > Metazoa > Arthropoda > Insecta > Odonata > Calopterygidae > Hetaerina > Hetaerina titia. The sequence continues at coordinate 121,528,832 of CM073771.1, read as the reverse complement.
CCGCCCCCTGCGTCCGATGGAAAGGAGTGTGCGCCATTCAGCGTCCCGCCGTCATACGTACTCTGGGCGTGGCGGAAATTTACGTCATTAGAGATGGCGTGAGAGAGAAATTACGGTTTATGTTATTTTTGCGTCTTATACTCGTAAACTAATTTGCTTGTTTCATGTTGGCTGTGCCAAGGAAGCCCACTCCCGCCCTCTTTTCCGAAAGACAGCGAATTTCTTTAACTTGAGGAAGCTGTTTAGCTGTTACTTAAGCTGTTTGCGGCGTCGAGAGCGCGTGATTACAATCGAAAGGGTTTTTTTTTATTTTTCGCAATAAGTCCTTCGTGACCAAACTTGGATTCAGCCCATCCGGCTTGATAGTATATGCTAAATCGCTAAAATATTGGCGAACGCAGTATTTTTCCCAGTCACTTTCACTGCTATATTTATGCAAGCCCTCCCCATGGACTACAACCTTGACGTGGTGGAAGGGCTTGTGCGTTCCGATGACCCCTAGAGCTGTGCTGGCGGGAGTAATAATAATTGCTCCTGTTAGGGTCACCCATGTCAGATAGGTCGAAGGTTAGGAGCCAGACGAAAGGTAGTCCACGCAGCGTCCGTTCCTCAGTGAGGCGGCTGCAAAGGCGTCGTACCCCAGTGGGGCGGCCATTGTATTTTGTATTCATATTTTTAGTACCCTGCAATCCACCGCCAGGCTTTGAAGAATATATGCCAGACTACTTTTGACCCGAATATTTTTACCGATACCGCGGTCTGACGATGCTATTCGTTCATGGGAAAAAATGACATCTATCTGGTCCACACTTCTAATTTCATTGACGTGACCTCTCCTACCTTAGTGCGATGGGGGTGATAATACAATTTCAACATCATTGCTAAAGAGACCTTTCAATTTATTCATGAGGTTTAATCTCTAATTTAACCTTCGCTCCGTGAGTTTTCCTCCTTCCGATTCCTCCCACTGACGGATAATTCCTTAAGACTTTTCAGAAATCCTTAATCTATCCCATTCTTGCCTCCGCTCTCGTTGCCTCTCCCTGAGTTCTCCCGGCGCCCCCCCCCCCCTGGGGTCTCGTCCAATGAATTAATCGTGCTTCGCAGTTCAGCTCGATCCGCATTCCGCTGCATTTTTGTGGCGCCACGGTCGAGCCTGTTTCCCTCCCGAAAACGACCCCGACTCCCGTGCCAACATGGCAAGTGTCAGAAGCGAACAGGAAATGCAGGGTGCGCGGATGGGACATCCAGTGCCAGGGGCCGCAGGAAGAGAGGCTCTGGTGCAAGCCACCTGGTTAGAACATGTTGGTGGTTGAATGTGTCTGCATCCCTTAGCTGAGCTATCCTTCCTTAATACAATACTTTTAAATATGAGGGCTTACCAAAAAGTAACTTACGTTTCGGCCTATCGTGGCAGTGGGTAGAGCTAGAGCCACCATCTTGGTCTCTAAACGTCCCCACACTACTCAGTACTACTCATCCTGCTGTGGTATTGTGTGTGTGCAGACTGTGGTTCTTCTACTTTGCTCACATTGCATTGCAAATGTTCAAATGTGCGCTGCAGTAGTTATGAAATGCGATCTGTGATTAGGTTTTGACTGGCAAATGAACGGCAAACCAATTGAAATTCATGGGCAACTTTGTGAAGCGGTGACGGGATAATGATTGAAGGCGGAGTGAGGCAGTGGTGCATTCGCAGTTTAAACTTGCCATAGCACCAATGTTCACGACGAGGACACCGCAGTGGTCGGCCTAGCCTTGTGACAGATGAACTGACGGTTGGAGAATCAACGAAAACGTTCGTGAAAATCACCAATTTACGATTACGGTGGATTAAATCTCGCTAGAGGTGGCTTCTAACGCAGTGCTGCTTTCCTGCGCTGAAGATGTTACTAGCAACACAGCGCTTTGACAGTGAAGCAGAATTACGATAAAAGCTGGTTTATGCAAGTGGTTAAAATGTAAGGCGGCAGATTTCTTTAGAAATTGAATTGAAAAGCTGGTGCATCGTTATGATAAATGTCTCAATTTGAATCGCAAATATTTAAAAAAATAGGTTAAGAATCAGCCTTTTCAATGTATACAATAAAACTTTGCCTTGTCACTACGTTCATATTTTATTTCAAAGCGTAAGTCATTCTCTGTATAGTCTTTGTACATAAAATAATGCGTGCTGATAAATGAGGAAATGGGAAAGAATGGCCGAAGGGAACATCATTCGTGTTAATGTTAGTTGGGGTCCCATTCCTCCTCTATCACTCCTCCCTTTATGCCCTAAGACAATGGCACACGAACCGCAACCCTTTTCTGTATTTAAGGAGACCCACGACCGCTATTGCTGACGTTTATAATTTAAACAATCTTGCAGATTTGATAATATAATTTGATTAATTAAAATTTCAGTAATTGAAAACCTGTAATTGCAGTATAAATTAATCAAAACATGTTTTTTTGTTTTGTGTGCCTATTAACACGATTTTCATCAGTTATTTCAAATGTACGAAAAAATATATATGCAGTGCGCCCTGTTGTTGGGCAAAAGCTGTCGGGGTCACTGCGTAAAACAACATTATATTAATGGTGAGGGTGAAAGAAAGAGAAAAAAAACTTTGCACTTCCACACACTATTAATACAACGCGATCATGGCTTCGATGCTGCGCTGGTGATGATGATGCGCAGCATCCTCAGCAACCATGGCCGTGTTGTATTAAAAGTGTGTGGAAGTGCAAAGTCTTTTTTCTCTTTCTTTTACCCTCACCATGAAGGAATTCCACAAAGTTAAGCCTGAAACTGTTAGCTTTAACATTATATTAACACTATACAAGACTCTTCCGCTCCACATCCATTCGCATCATCCCCCTTCGAGAATGACCTATGACTCCTCTGTCCTTTTCTTTTCCTTGCTCGCCCAGAATTCTTCCATCCCTTTGACATTAGGGAATGAAAAAATTATTATTTTTCATTATTTTGCAAGGTGCGCAAAGGGCATTTGCTGACAATCATACACACATGGGGGTAGAAAATGTATCGGGAAAACCTTTGGAAATAGATTTATCTCAGATATTGCTAAAATTCCTCAATATTCTTCCCCCGTTCCCAGGACTTCTTCCCTTGAGCGTCGACACACTTTTCCCTTGCGGATTTTCCACGATTCGAAGGCTCCCTGCTGGGCGGAAGGTCCTTAAGGGTACGCGTGCAAGCTTCTTTGACGGTCCTTAGGGTCCCGTGATGGTAGTGTCCTTTGAGGGAGGGAGGATTACACTTTTATAGTAGTAGAAAATAGTCTGCTGGTGCCAATTCGGGACTGTGAGGGGGTTGGGGTATCGTCGCGATGACGTTGTAGGTCTTTGCAAGCAGACAATCTCGACTCTGCTCTTGGTCATCAGTTCAAAGACCTTCGGGAGGACGAGTTTATCGCCGATCTTTCCCATCGTCAAATTTTCAGTGATAATGGTATTTGCAGTGTTATCTTGCACCAGTGCCAATATGCGATCTGCGACCATGCGATCACACTTAAGCGACGATCTGAATTCAGCACTTCACGCAATGCACGTCAGGAAAAAACAGTTGCCGATACTTTTTATACAAGCGTTGTAGATATTTCAAAAGACTTCACATTGCACGTGTGTGGTATGTTCTCAATTATATGAGACACGCACGACCAATGGAACACATGCACTGCTGTGTTTCTGAAATGGAAAGTTTTCCCCTGGCAACCCATTCGCAGCCCCGGAGGAGTTCTCCTTTGCTCTTCCCGAGGAGAAGGGGGGAGGGGGATACGGCTCCTTTGCCTCGCGGGCAGGCGTGCGTGTGTCACCGACGTCGTTTCCCCCGCTGAAAACGCGCCCTTTTTATGCCACCCCCACCCTCTTCCCCCCCCTCTCTCTCTCTCGACATCCACACTTTTTTCCCTCCAAACAAATTATTTACACTCCCCTCCCTTCCCCTCCGCCGCCAAGTTAACCTCATCATTCGCGTGCATACCGAATCAAAGCACGGGGAAGGGAAGCCGTTAAAAAAGGGAAGGGGAGATAAGAGCCCCCTCTCGTTCCAGGGTTCCCTTCCGACCCCCCCCCCCCCGACTAAGCGCTTCCCCTCGTCCCCAGGAATGCGCAATGCTCCTTCTGCCCCAACCCACCCCTCTCTTCCCTTCCTTCTTTTTTCCGCGTCGCCAATTTTTCTTCCCCCTCTCTCTCTCTCTCTCTCGCGTTCCGACTTCCGAGTGTCTCCTTGTTTGTTCATTCATTCGCCCGCTAATGTATGCATTCATTCCTTCACTTTTTTCATAACCGTGCTGGTTTTCTCAAAACATGGCCTTGGGTCCTCTTGGCTTGATTTAGCGGCGCGATGAAAATTTGGATGAAATACGTTATGTTGCGTGCGAATCCGCAGCGTGTGATTTCGCGAATGGGATCGTGGCTGACGGCGGCGCCCTCTCCCGACCACCTTGACGCGTCCTTCTGGATGCGAATTATTTGTCCACATTCTCTCGGGGAAAAATTGAGCGGATGTTATTCCAGTTTTCATGAGGCGCTCCATTCTAGGAAGAAAGGGATTTTACCGCCTTGTCGTGTTCTGGTGGAATAGGGACTGAACCCTGAACGATTCCGCAGATTACATTCCTACGTGATTCCCTAGTGAGATGCTCGCTACTCAGCCCCTGGGTAGTGTTGATAATAATTTATGAGAAAATACTAAGCGTGCTCCTTCATTTTGGCTGCGTTGTTATAAATAGCAGACAGGACTATTAGGTAAAGCAGTATGCAAATACTAACCTACGTCGGAAACCTGGTGCCCTTGAAGACACATGTGGACTAAAAGTCTTTTGTTTAACTTCGCGTAACTTCCAGACGAACGTAGTTGCGTGGGTCATTTTCCTGATTTGAGTTTTATCGTTAAGGATATCAGTTCACAATCCATACGCTTTTTTCCACAAATGCAAGTACACGTATTCATAGTTTCACGCCCTACCCATATTTTTTCCCAAAGTAGCATTTCTATAATATTTTTCATTATTTTCAATATTTTATATTTCGTATTTTCCTATAATCACTGTTAAATTTTCCTGCACTTTGCAAACTATTTTTGAATCATTACTGCAATTAGTCGACGAGGGGGTTGGGTGGAGGTAGGAGCCATTTAGTCTCAATTTCGCACCACGAAAGACAGTTTTTGTATTATTATTTGTTGCCAATAATTCTTAACTGAGTGACTCCATCTTTCGTGCCACACACAAATTCACTAAACGACGAAAAAATATTGTCAAGAATAAAGGATTTGACAAGGGGAACTTAGACGGCCAAATACATTACTTTTGAAGAAGTTAGGATAAAGAATTTTCTAAGGAGATAATAGTTCCTGAACTGAGACTTCAACCACTTAGGGACTTACGGTTTTCCAGACCGTTTCCATGACCACGAAGATTTAGAAATGGCTCTTATATAGTCCATTTCTGCGAAATAATCTTGATGAAATTAGTCCGCTGGATTTATTTTCCCTTCAAGACCACTCTGTGTTTTGCTAATGTGAAACTAGAATTCCTCTCTGAGACGATTTGGCGGAAATTCGAAATTTTTCGCGGCTCTTCTCAGCTCCTATGTCTTGCCGTGGTCGTTGTATCGTTCATTCGCCACATTTTGTGACCCACCACACCCGACATATATGCTCAATAGATTTTTAGTACACGTATTCATCAATGGTGAAAAAATATTTTATTATAACTTTGAATAATTACTGCATAAATGCATATTTTTGTCTACTGATAATCCCGACGTATGAATGTGAGGGAGGAATATTTTTTGGAAATAAAACGACAGGAGAGCCGTAAAAATATCCCAAAGAAGTTGAGTTTTGCTCCCGAGTGGCAAGGCTGTTGCGTCTCAACAGTAAGTCCATTCGACAACACAGTAACCCATCAATGTGCTCAAATATGGCGCGGGGCGAACGCTGTGAATTATCGAGCACTCGGGAAGTTTCCATATGATACCAAATGAAGGCTTAAATACCCTGACTCGGCCCAAACTTTGGGGTTGTTTTCGTTACTCGAAGTATCCTGTTACCGCTCATTTTCACCCAGAATCTTCTTTATCATGAACCGGATTCGAAATGACAAATTTATCATCGAGTGTCCCTTGGATGTTCCCCCGAGATAGCCGAGGAGTGGCAGCGTGGTGGATGGCAAAACGCGTCGGGACACTCGCCACTAAGGAGCCCGGGTTCAAAACCGTCTGGACGCCCCACGCATCTGCCCCCGTCATTTCCTAGCTTCTCGGGTGTCTTATCTTAGAAGAAAACAGCAAAAGAAGCGCACGGGGACTTTTATGATGTGCGAATTGCACACCCGCTATAATGCACAAGGTAGCTTAACCCTTCGCATCAACAACCTTCATGTGTTTGGCTGTGAATTCCTATTGGCCTTCTGTGTTCAAAAAGTAGAGAGGAGAATTAACGACGAATTCTGGAGAAAGGAATAATCGTTTGGAAGTCGGCTTCGATTCGCAAGGAGAAATTCAATGAGTTGGTTCGCAGCTGGTGCGCGGAGGTGATGATGTCATGTGGAGATGAAAATGGTTTGCGAAAGCACACGCGTAATGGCGAAATGTTATTCCTGCCCCATTTCGAAAACCACCCCATTGTGTCAGGACATTGAATTGAATCGTCATTATTTGCAATTATTGAAGGAAGAAAGCTTTAACAAACCATAATAGCAAAAAACCGAAGCCATTTTAGAAATATTAAAAACATTTAATGTACAAGTCTCAACAAAATTAAACTATATTAGGTATATATATATATATATTAACTATATATAATTGCAAACATATTAGGTATATTTGTAGGTGCACGTGTATGTTAGTTGGTAGTTTGTGTGCTTGCATGTGTGTGGAATGTAAGCGTTTTTGCATTAATGTGTACCATGTTTTGTTTATGGACTGTATAAATTTGCGGCTTTTGCATGCGTATTTTTCCTTAATTATGGGTGGTGCCATAACACCCCCCCGCCATACGTCCTTGAGGTCCCCGGTAGGTCCTTGGTTTGCGGGGTATTAAGTAGATGTAGATGAACAGAAGTCTCACGTGGACAATACAGGATGACTCATGATCGACCTGACCGTGGTATTGAGCGACTCCACTTTTTCCTTTGATAGCGGATTTCTATTCAGGTGTTTACTCACTGAGAGCAGCAGCCCTAAGAGAATTAATTAAAATTGGCAATTTTCCATAAAATAAAATTCTTTATTAATACGACCGGTTTCCATATAACTGCATCATCTTCTGGTTAATCCACCAGAAGATGATGTAGTTACATCTAAACCGGTCTTATTCAAATTTTATTTTGTGGAAAATTGCCAATTTTAATTAATCATGATATTCCACCATATCACGCCTAAAACGTCTCTTTTTACCCGAAGAGAAGATATCCATGCACATACACGTGCCTTTCTTTGAGTTTTGGACTTATCTATCTCTGAATGGAATGAATAGTCAGAATGTATATTCTCTGGTGCCCACCGCTGCGCCTCCGCGCTGTAGAATAGTTCGTAAACAGACACATTGACCAGCCAGGCACCACGAGGGCTCGTGGCAGGCGATGTTATGTACGTGATTAGTGATTTCACTTTGAGGGAACAATGTGTGGCAACTCATTTTCGATTCGTACTCATCACCGTTCGTGTTTTTCAGCTGTTGTGACCACGATCGGTGGTGGGGAAAAGTAGATGTGGGCATCGAGTCGGAGGTGTGCCCGACAGTCCCTCACCCAACCGGCCCTCGGTTTCTCCTCCACCTTATTAATACCGAATTAGGATTATGCCTTCTGTGGCACCATTGCGCTCAACTTATTTCTGATTTTCACTTGTCCGGCGGGGCAACTCGCAGTCCCGGCTACACCTTCGTGCATTCCACTGCTCCCATCCGAGGCTTTCCAACAGCAGACGTGCGGAACACATTGATGAGGGGAACCCTCGTTCTTAGAATAAAATAGGAAAACAGATCTGCGCTGGGGAGCGGGACGTGATTCGCGGGAAATTAATCGAGGAGGTGACGTCGTCGACCGCCTGTGTTCGCCAGGCACGGCCCTGGTACGCTCGAAGGTTGGTTGGGCTGTTTGGAATCGTAGTCCTCGCTATTTGGCAGATGGGTTGCGAGGCCCACGCTTAGGAATTACCTGGGCCTCGGACCCGGGAAGGGTCGAAGAGAAGTCCACGAGGTCGAGGGTTATCGAGGGGATAGCAGGAATGCGATATACCACCATTGGCCCCTGGTAGATTTCGTGTTTACAATCACGTGAGGCGTGAACCGAGTTAAAAAACGTATATCACTCTCAGATAAATATATTCGAGTTAGAAAGCGTACAACTCGACTGATTTTCCTGCCTTCCTTACATGATTTTACGTTTAAATAAAATTGTAATGTTTAAATATTCAAGTACTCACTCTTGCAGCATATAATCCAGGCAAGAGAAACTCGGTACTCACCTGAAAAGAGAAATAATGAAAGGCATTAGAGAATTACATAAATCGATGATTTGGGCTAGTTCATTATTTTCACCTTTTCGCATTAAAAATTGTTTTATCATAATAAGTAGTCCGTTTTCATTTAATTAAGCTTTTCATATTGTTTCCAGATAAGATTTAATTATATCTGTTGTGAAAGTGAAAACCATTAAATCTCTACAAAACTTAAATAACTAATCCAGTGGTGATTAGGATCTCTGAAATTAAATGCTAGAAGACTAATCAACGCTTGCGCAATTAATGACTCTTCATAATTAAGCACGAAGAAAGAATCAAAAAGACTTTGCGTCCCCGCAGGACAGTGGAAACTCCAACTCTTACAGAATCAAAGCCTTTCCTGCGGAAACGCAAATTCTTTTTGATTCTTTCTTCTTCTGTTTTACAAATGGATTTCCGCAAAGTGTCGGTCTCAACCATCTCTCAAATCTTCACAATGCTAATTCATAGGTAAATTACTCCGGGGAAAAGAGTTTTCAACATTTAATGAGCACAATAAAACAGCTTTTATACTTTTGTCCAAAGATTTTATCTCGGACACATGTAATTAAATTACTTATGGAAAATCAGGCATACTTGGGTGCTCTATGACCTGAAGCACCTCCTATTTTTTATTTTTTGAGGGTTGCATCAATTTATTTATTTTTCCTGAATCTGACAGGGACCTCGAGGGAACTATTCCATTATCTCTAACATTTCAAAAAAAACGTGAACCTAGTAATTTAGTATTCCTTGTGGGGTAACCAATCTCGCTAATTCGCTGTCTGTAACGGTTCAACTTCCGCCGAGTGGCCCCGGGACATGTTCCACTGGCGATATCATTCCTGAAGAGAGACCTTTGACTCGTATTACTACCAAAGAACTAATTAAGAATCGAGACTGACAGGAAATAATCGTGTGTTTAATCACGCCGTCATTTATTTCCCGGTGCACAAAATATTTACATTTGATTTCCTTGTCTGAATACAGGAATAAATATTGCCACATTGTTCAGTGGAAAATGACTTGAGGATCGAAAGGAAGTGAGCTTCACTTTGCCATTCACCACACGCGTACCTCTATTCCATAGATTAGATTTATGACACTTATGTATATAACTGGTGAGGAATCATTTAGAACTCATTACTTTTAAGGGCAACGGTGTGAGTTTGTTAGCCTTTCCGTATTCCTTCGTTAATTGATGGAGTCTAACGTCTCCGACAGTCACCAGGGCACGTGTATATTTTTCGATGAAGATAACGTGCTGCAGTTTTTAAATTTCACGATTAGCATTTTATTTTCGTTCTTATTTTATCTGGATTCCAACTTTTTATTTATTTTTTTAATTCGGCGCAAATAAAATTGTAATATTTGAATGCCCAATGCGTTCTCTTAGCCGACGTCCTGTCCGACACGTAGCGTCTCATTCGCTCGCCTCAAGATTCCTCGGCGCACTTTCCCGGGCCCGCGATGCTGCCTTGTCCACCCGCTGTCCAACCCCCGTCACAGCGCCAATCAACGCTCGCTCCAATCGGCCCTCGACCTCCGAATCCCTATTTGCGCTCTATAAAGGGTCATCGGGTTTCCCCGGAATGAAAGCGAACCCCAGGGCACTCGCAAGGATTCCTTCGGCGCCCGATCGTCACAAGGGGTGGCGGGGAAGGGGTCGGAGGAGGTCAACGAGAGCGAGACGCCTGCCTGCACTGCCGCCGGGTGCTCGGACCTCTGCCCCGGGATGGCAGGTCGCCGTCTCAACTGCCCAGAGCGCCCCAAACTACCGTGCGATTGCGCCCCACAAAGGCGCCATCGCCAACCTCGGCCGGGCCCTGCACGTGGCCTCTTAGGCTGGGACGGAGGTCACCGATCGGGGCATATTTACCAGCAGACCATGAGCGTGAATGAATAGTTTCTTCAGGTTTCGGGTCATATTCTCCGAGCTGTTGAGGCGAAACTACACATTGTGTAACCTCTTGCCGAAATGCCATTGATTTTACATCATTCAATCGGAGAATGTGGATTTAAATGCTTTCAATCAACCCACGCTCTAGCGCGGCTTATTCAAGACTTACAAGGTAATACATTCTGTTGCTTGCGTGAAACATTTTTCTTGCAATATTGGTAATTTTAAATTAAAAAAAAGTTTATGAGGTCTTCCAGAAAGGGAAAGGGTTAGCCCCGGCCCCGGTGGCGGCGGGGTAACCTCCTCGTCTGCCAACCCGGAGTTCGCGGGTTCGATTCCCGCCTCGGTGTTTTTTCTTCCACATAGGGCTTGGTTGTATGCAATTTTCAAATTGTTATATCAATGTTCAAAGTCCGATGTAAAGGTCGAAGTGCCGTTTTTAGACTAATTCAAAAATAAATAATGGAAAATAAATAAACATTAAAAAAGGAGGGCAAAAACTAGAGCAGGTGGAGCTATTTACGTATCTCGGAAGTGTGTTGGACCAACACGGTCAAAGTAGTAGGGACGTAAGGAGAAGAATTGAGTTGGGCACAGAAGCTTTCTCAAAGAGGGGGGAGTAGATGACGGGGACGTTGAGTAAGGATGTTAAGAAAAGGCTCGTCAATATAGTAGCGCGTAGTTATTTACGTAGCGGAAACATGGTCACTGAAGCAGGAGAATATACGTAGAAGAAGACTGTGATAGAGGGGAGAATTTTAAGCAAACGAAGAAGGGGCAAGGGTATAATAGGGATGCTAGACGGAATGAAAGAAGGAAAGGACTACGTAGGGATGAAGAGGGACCTGATGTAGAGTAGAATTTTGGGTTGTATTTTGTTAGCAGTCACAAAATATTTATTTCATAGTTGTAGCCATTCAAATCTTTCCTTAACCGGTAGATTACCCAATTTATTAATATCAATATTTCGTAACAAAAAATATTAAAATATCTGATTATTATTTTCCACTTAAGCATAAAAAATCAATCATATTCATTTCTTATAATAATTAATTATGATATAAAAATTTGTTCTTCTTTTTGAAAAAGGAGGGGTTAATATAAAAGTACATGCTGACTGGACATACTCCTATATTTTATCTCATCTTGAGATCAATCTAATTGACGTAGATGGTTGCCTAGATTTTTACTGAGACCAAATACAACGTTTAAGCACAACAGAGTTGCCACTTAAACCAATTTACTACGATATAAGTGCTGAAACTGCGTAGCAACGGGAATAAGCCTCCCAATTGAAATTCTCTGGATCAAGAAGGCCTTGTAGGGCCAATCCTTCCAGGGAACCGTCAAAACATTGCCTCAGATCTTGCATTTATTTGCATATCTTCAGGTGGCGTTAACGTCGACCGAACGAAAGGACGGGGTAAGATATTACGATGTTGACAATCATGTGAAATCCTTGAAAGTTCACTAACATTTCAAAACGGTGTCCTGTAAGTTGACAATAATTGATAGCCATGTTTTGATGATTGTCCCACACTTAGTACCACGATGCCAGAAAACAACAATATAGTGCAACAACGGTATAAAGATGGCTGCTGCATCTGGAACATGCACCACAGAGGAACAGCGTACCGATCATTGTTTGTTGAGTTCCTAAGAGAGGATAAATATTGGAATTCATGAATCAATTAATGAAATTTGGTGATTCATATATTCAATACATGAATTACATTCGTTACATACAATACATACATTACATTCATACATACAATACATTGCATTCATAATTCACACGTGAACTGGGCTGTTCCTAAACAGCATTACTTCTCCAAGAGATAGACTCCTCTTGAAATGGTCAGGTACACCAAGTACAAGTGACCCCACTGGTCTAAGTGCATCAGTTAAAGCCATGGCACTCGTATTTCTAGAGACGTCGTTAACGTACAAAGTGATGGGATGTTTATTGCAAATCAAGACATGGAATAATACAACCGAGAATATTCACTTGTAATCTGGCCAGATGATGCTACAGTGTGACGAACTAGTCCACAGTAATGAATAATTTTCTTTGGAAACGCAAAACCTTTGACTCTTTCTTGGTGCTTTAGAAATGGATTTCCACAAAGTATCGGCCGCAACCATCTCTCAATTAAAAACTGAGAATCTTTAGCGTTGAAATAATTACGTGGCCCAAAAATATATGTTTCTAGGTATTAATTTGACTCTCTCTCGTACTAATCTATCGTTTTGGATCAAACAGAATCTTAAAGGAATGAGGTGGAGGAAGACGCGGGGTACTTTCGGAGCATCCCGGGCTGCGGCTGTGCTCGGCGGAGGAAGAATGAGAGAGAGGATTTGGAATCGAAGAAGGCGAGCGCGGCAGAAGGGGAGATGGACCAGCGCCGAATCGAGAAGGCATCCAAGGTGCTCGCGACGGGTACAACACAAGAATTCGGACGGGAGGAAAACTCAACTCTTAGTGCGAGGAACGGAAGGTTGCGCAAGAGAGAGAGAGAGAGGAGAGAAATTGGTACGAGCCGGATTCTTCTCGTGAGCGGAATGAATATAATCGAGTGGAAAGCATTGACGGATATCAGCAGAATACTTAAAAGCTAAGGCGTACAACGTGACGAATACTCAACGAGGATAAGGCCACAAACAAGCAAGCACTTCGCGAAAACATCCACGCGGAATTGTGCTCACTCCCTCTCTATTGGTCAGAGAAACGAAATTTTTGAGGAGCAGACCAGGCTTCGCCACCTACATTCACAAAGCTGCAGGTCGATTTACAGGTTCCGTGAATTCAACTCTTACAGATAATTTCGAAGAACGCAGAACATTGAGCCTGGGGACGAAAGCATCGGAAATCCTTACTCGGATAATTAACCGAAGAATAGAAGGAAACCTCTCGGATAACCAATTCGGATTCAGGAAAACCGAGGAGCAAGAGAGCACTTCTCAGCTTGAGAGTTCTGGCGGAAAAAATGAGACGAGTAAATAAGCCATAATACGTGGCATTCACAGACTTGGAGAGGGCCTTCGACGACGTCGACTGGAACAAAATGTTCAAGATACTAGAAGCCCTTGGACTGAATTACAACGACAGAAGAATTAGCCATAACGTTTATAAGAATCAGTCTAAGACAATACAAACGAAAAATGGATGAAAAATTAAGGCCAAAATAAACAAAGGAGTAAGACAAGGATGCAATCTCTCGCCCAGCACTATTCAACGTGTATCTAGAAGAGGCAATGAAGGAAGCACAAGAATTGGGTATCAAAGGAGTCGAGGTAAATGGAGAGGAAATCAACGTGCTCCGGTTTGCAGATGGCATCTGTTAGTAGTGGCGGAAACGCGAGAGGACCTGCAATCAAGTCTAAGTGCTATGGATCAAGTGCTGGGGGAACATAATATGAACATCAACACGAGGAAAATTAAATTCCTTGTGTGCGAAAGGGAGAATTTAGGATTACCAAACTGACCTGTAGCTTTGAAAAACTGGCCTCTTTATTTGTCGTATCGCAAAATCATCCTGCACAATTCGGTAGATAGTCAAAACATATTCATGGGACCACAATACGAGCATTTTCGCTCAAAATCAATATTGGTTCATGTCACGAAAGCAATACTTTCCCTCCTTTGCCTGTCAAAGGCAAGGCGATCATTCCTTTCGCGACACCCTTCGCGAGGCTTCTCCACCAAAGACGAGCAGGGGCTCGGTTGAGCGAACCCTTGCGATTTCGAAGTATTTCAAAGTTGGGGGCGTTATATGGGCTCTTCCGCTCGGGTGACGTCTTCCCAGGGGCACAGGGGCCTCATTGCCTCGCAAGCCGCCCCCGAGGGCGTTTGGCGGAGGGATTTGGGTCACAAGGCATTAGTGAAATTGTTGATTATTAGTATTCCGAGTCATTTTATTCTCGGAGAGTTCGAATGTTCACCTACGAGTATCAAGTTTCCTCACAATATGGTCACGAATCGCGCGAGGAAAAAGGATCACTCTCTCACATTGGTCTGTTAGGCAGTCAATTCAGCAGCTTAGCCTCTCCACGTGGTTGGTCTGCCAATGTAATCTGGAGTTAGGATCAAATTATTTGACAAGGCCTGTCCCAAAAGTCATAGGATTGAATGGATTTTTAAAAACATTGTCAGAATGTATGTAATCACTCAAAAGTCTTCGAAGTAGCACCCTTGTTCGTCCACGCACCGCTGCCAGCGGGAGGCGCCCGGAATGCTACTAAGCTCACTCGTCACCGCCTGTTGTAACGCTTCCACCGAACTGTGGTGACGTCCTTTTCCGCGCCGATTTTAGGTGGGGGAAGAGGGTGAAGTCTGGTGGGGCAACGTCAAGGCTGTAGGGTGGCCGAGGCATTGTCGAGAAGCTCTCGGCAGATCCGCGTGCGAGTTTCCTTTTGTCTGTCCGGGAGTACTCGCGGGACCAACTTCGCACACATCTTTCTCATGTCCATGTATTCACTCACCCGGCGATGCAGATTACTTTTAGGGATTCCAAGTTCATCAGAAACCATGCGAACACGTAATCTGCGATTCCTGTGCAACAGAGCCGAAACGCTCTCGCAAGATTTTCGTCACTTATTGAGATCGAAGGGCGTCCTGAACGTTTGGCGTCTTCAACATTTTCTCTACCCTCCCGAAGCAACTTGTTTCACTCAAAAACACCCGATCTACCTACGGCGTCACCATTATGAGCTGCCTTAAGCATGTCATGAGTCTCTTTCTCGGTTTTGCCCAGTTTTGCCCAAATTTTCTGGATTACGTAGTGCTGTATCAGTAACCGGTTAATGAAGGAGTGAGGCTTTGGGCAAAAACTGAGAACCATCCCCCCGAGAATTGGAGTCACTCGGAGTAATACTGTGGAGTTGTCGATGAATGGAACCAAGAATAGAGATTTATAGCGCGCACCTGACACAAAGTGTCGCTGGAACAGTTAGGAAATATTCAGTATGACTCTGCTTTTCAGATTTAATTTTAATTTTTATTGATGAATGTTGTAAGTTAATTCGGAGAAAATTAATTCAGTGGTATGAATTCAAATAGTGCCGTGAAAACCGCCAAAAGGCTATTTCCTTTAGGTGTTTCATTTTGTGGGAACATTCGGTAAAGAAATCGTAAATTTTATTACAACAGACGTCTTGTCTCATTTGAAATAATCTATATTATTATGTATATCTACTAATTTTATTATATATAATATAGATAGTAATCTATGTTATTATGTGTAATAGTATATATCATATATACTATTTCGGTTGTCTATACACTTCTCGCGAGTCTTCATTAATTATTATCTTCAATCTGACTTGAAATTCCGGGTTATGCGTTCAAAAATTATTTGATTCCTCGAAAGAATGTCTACTTGACTAATTGGAGTTTTAATTTTATTATTTGGGAAGGACATTCAGTTTAATTTTCATTTTAATTCAAAAAGATGATTTTTGAACACAAAGGGATTCGTCACCATCCGTATTTCAATCCTACGTTTGGTTCACTGAAGCCCTCCACTCATCTCTATTCAGTCTCTTTTCTATTCTGTACCTATCTCTTATTCTTCCTCGCCTTATCTTCATTTCAACTTTCCATTTCATTATACAGAGTGCTTCAATATGAATATCGGGGATTTGAAACGTTTGTAGTGTTTTTATATCAAACTTACAATGAAAATTTATTCATCATGTACAAGAGCAACCCAAGCAATTTTGTTGCTACTCCTACGCATGCGCTGTTTCCTCTCTCGTCCGTTGGGAAGCGCTAGTGGCATAGATGGCTAGTAGCGAACAGAAAGCGTTATGTGTTTTACAATTTGAATCTGTAGTCCAACGTTCACCCGACCTCTCAGGTGTGCCATGTATCATGAGGTGCAATGGATTAGTTGGAGACATAATAGGAGGGAAAATTGAAGGGAAATAAAAGGAAATTTCAGGGAATATCCCACAGGAACAAATGACAAATTGACAGGTAATATCCCTTGTCAATTTGTCCATAGGACAAATTGACAAGGACGACGTAAAACAGAGAAGCCATGAGGGTGGGGTGAGAGGGAACTAACACTGAATAGAGAAGAAGAATGCAGGGCTGCAGTTAAGCAATTATAGGATTGAAATACTGACGATGATGATGACAGAATTACGCATACACGCACATGTATGGAGGACGTTTGCGCCACCCTCTGTAATGATCGCCCCGCCACCGTGAAATTGGCAAAATCGTGTTGCAGTGAACCAAGAGGGCAAACGCCAAATTAATATTCCCTTATCGAATACGGGGAAGCGCTCCCCTGTGGGACGTTGTCCTCTTGTCAGAGGGACCCGGCGTCCTCGCCCACCGCGCCGTGGCATCCGCATATTGGCCCAGAGAGGACTCGGGAGTTCTCTCGCCAAAGGGTGCTCCAAGGCGGCCCATGAAGGCGCGGGGTCGCTGGATCAGTCCATCCCTGGCCGTGCTTCACAGGGTCGCGAGGAAGAGGTGAAATGGGATGGCCAGCCGCGACGGGGCGACTTGCGCCTCGCGGGCCGCGTTTCCTTGCGGAGAAAGGGCCATAAATCTCTCTGGTTGGGGAGAAGGGGGAGGGGTTGGCGGGAGAGGGCACGCGGTGAAATTAAAACCAGGGCGACACGCAACGCCCAAGTAGAATATCCCAGTTTCTCTTTTGGGAGTGGGTGGGCAATGAATCGCCTAAAAAAACACGGTGAGAGAAATAGCCCTTTTATGGTAATCCACGTGACTGCGGGTCGCTTCTTATGGAATATGTAAATCACCTTTTGAAAAATACCCGCGCGAGCCTGGGTTTGCGGGCACTTGACACCGATGAGGAGTGAAAATGCAGGGGAAGGAAGAAGAGTTGGAGGAGGAAGGAGATATTTCAAGACGCGACTCCTTTCTTCACTTGCTCGCCGTGTTCCTTTCCCCCTCGGAGCACGCACGCAAGCACGTCTCGACATTGTTGAATCGCCGAGCGTGAGAATCGACGCCTTTGCGAGGAACGAAAGCCCTCTCTCTGTAATGATTGAACTTATTGGCACGCCTAAAAACACAGTTTTTTCATTGGTTAAAATGCGTAAAAGTCTTAACGCGACGAGTGAATTTCGCAGTTGCAATTGGCGAAGAAGGAGGGCATAAGAATAAAAGAAACGGGAAAAGCGTAAAATACCGTCGAAGCACTACACCCATCTTGCAACGGAACAGAAGTTTGACGCATAAATCAAAGAAAATATTTTTAAAACATTGATAAAAACATAACTAGTGTGGACGAGTAGTTCTCGCGAATGAACAGTGATTTCTCTCAAGGATTTGTGCGGGCATAGGTCACGTTTTGGAGTTTGCACTGCGTTTCATCTGCACAGGGTGACGTTAGGAACGAAGAAACGAGATGGATGGCACAGGGGTGAAGTAGAATGGGCGTAGGAGGCGAAGCGATGCCCCCGAAGGCCCCGAACTGGCAGTCAATAAGGAACAGAGAAGAGAGATGGCGGAGGTCAGTATTGAAGGAGTGTTGGAAGGGGACCTTGGCCTGCGGAATGGAAGACGCAACCGTATCCTCTTCTCAGATAAATCTTAAAAAAAGTTCCTTTGACGGAGTGTAATCATAATTTTTTAAACTTCCTTTGGCAGCCGGAGTACTTTGGAGATACCTTGTTTACTCTGTGACCAATGTCAGGCGTTGCTGTGGGACCAGTCATTTGATCTACATCTGCATAGTACCCCGCAAGCCACGGCAAGGGCATGTGGCGGGGGGAGTTAGGTAATCACCGGTAATTAAGAATAAAACTGTGTGGAAAATCAACAAATTAATGCCAATCTAAACCCACTAAGTTGTACATATTCATGCAAAACCCTTTTCACTTACACGTATGCAAATATCATAAACTATCAACTAACATACACATGCACCTACGAATGTACCTTATGTCTACGCCACGTTTAATCTTGTCCTGACTTGTAAACCTGATGTCTTTAATATTTGTAAAGTGACTTAGGTTTCTTACTTTTATGATTCCTGGTTGTCCGGTGAAAAGAATGTGCATTTGTATTTATCTGCGCTGAAATCTTTCCCTCTTCTCTTTGTGGTCTGACCTACCTAAATAGTGTGGAGCTATAACAATTTCTTTAGTGTCATCGTTAAATTCGCTTGTTCTGAATTGCTCTAAAAGACTTCCAAGTCTCGCTTGTTCTCTTCGCATCTCAAGTGGCTCCCAGCCTAATTCCCCCAAAAGACCAGTCACACTCGTCTTCTTATTACAACAAAATTTCCACGAATCTGGCGAGTTTTCTCTGAAAAATTCATATTGTGCAAAAGGATGCCAACTTTCACAATCAAAATTAGTATTAATAGGAATTTTTTATGTAATGAAAACAGTATTTGACAGCTTTAACTCCACAGGAGATGGGCATACGACTTGAATACTATGCCTGTGAAATACAATACTCTTCTATGTGACGTATTGATGCATACTCTTAGTATATAATCTAGTAACGTTTTGCTGCAATGACGGAACAAATCACTGCTAAAGTGACGGACTGTTATTCAGTATTAATTCATTGAGCTACCAGAAAAGATAAAATGAGAGCATAAAAACTTGTCTCCATTAGTGATTCTTCACCTTCTACTGCACTGAAATAACGTCATTTTTATCCACTGCGGGAAGAAGAGTTTTTGAGAATTTGAAGCCATAATCATGGTCAACACTCATCGGTTCAAAATTCGGTGATACTATGATCCTGCTCTCTCTTCAAATGTCAGCGATTCCTTGGGGCTCCCTTTGGCTGATCTGTCAAACGTCCACCTCTTTTCGCTTTCTGATCCACTGCGCATTCCTCCCTTCCTCGTCTTGCCTTCCATTCTGCTTTCTCATGTGCCATGTCCGTATTAACAAAGCCATTACGTCTCTGAAGACTTTCCCCTAGTCCATCTCTCCTTATATCTTCCGCATTCCCGAACGCCTTTTCCTCTTCCATTCTTCCTCCTCGCTTTATCTGCCCTTTCGAACCACTTCGCAAG
The DNA here is from genome assembly GCA_037158775.1 of Hetaerina titia. Taxonomy (NCBI): domain Eukaryota; kingdom Metazoa; phylum Arthropoda; class Insecta; order Odonata; family Calopterygidae; genus Hetaerina; species Hetaerina titia. The sequence goes on along the minus strand of CM073771.1, from coordinate 121,509,422 downwards.
TCAGCGACAACCAATTTCTACTGCCTCGACTCAAATATGTTCTGTCTTTCATTGTCCTCTGTTCTTTTCAAGCTTCTCCTACCATCCCCCTTCTCTCCCTCTGCGGGGGGGGGGGGGGACGCGTCAAACCGCCAGGTGCCCGCCAACAGCGGTGTTCCCCACTCGAGACTTCATACTCCCTTAACACCTACCCTTCCAACCTGGCGGTGCTTGCACCCTCTGCAACACACCGTTTTGGTGGATCGCGGGGTATTTATGTTGATGTGGAAATATTCGAACATTTTTCTTGCGTGGTTGCCTTTAAGTACTTTTGAATCGTAACCCGGAGGGAATTATTTAGAAAGATTCCATTTTCGCCACAGATGGTGCCCGAAAGTAAAGCCTGAATGCTCCAAATCAATTGAATCCACCAGGAAAACTGTTGCTTGGATAAAAGTTCGTTATTTGTATGCTGTTCCAGGATTGGTGAATATTTCAAATTCGTCGCGAATAGAGTTTTTCTATTTCAAATTAAGAAAATGTTTACCATTTTTATGTCATTTAAAATTGAACAACGAAGAGGCTGTAATGAAAATCGCAGATACTTAAATGGGATTAATCTCCAATATTGCTTTTACGTCGAAGTTATTTATAATGCCTGGCTGATTTCATTCAATGGTAAAAGATTTGGTGTTTTCCCGGCGCATCAGCTGCGTAGATACTTCTCGGGTCCTCCACCGGGTTATATCGTCCATCTCGGCCGACGTTTCGATGCCCGACTCGGTCATCATCTTCAGGGCTTCCGAATGATTCAGATCGGTTTCCAGTTTCCTCCCTTCATCCCGTCCAACATCCCTATCCTGTTCCTACCCTTACCTCGCTTGCCCAACATTCTCCCCTCTATTACCTTCTTCAACATTCCACTACCGCTCAAAACGCCTTTCATCCATTTTTCCTGCCTCCATACAATTTCTCTCAACAAACCCCTCTCCTCCCCCACCATCTCCAGTACTTCCTCATTTGTTTTCCTTTCGGTCCATTTCACCTTGTCCATTCTTCTTCACACCCACATTTCAAAAGCCTCCAATCTACGTCTATCCTCCTGCTTCAGTGACCACGTTTCCGCGCCGTACATAGATAGCTACGCTCCATATCAGAGTTTTTACGAGTTTTGTCTTATCATCCCTACTCAACGTCCCCGTCATTAACTCCCTCCTCCTTGAGGGAGTTAATGACGGTGCAACAAGTGGGGACAAGTTAATAATAGTGAATGGAGAAATTTAAAAAAATGTGTTTTAAACTCGATGGTTTCAGGCTTCACTTTGTGGAAATCCATTCTAATAAATCAAAAGAGAGATGGTACTTTTTTCCACACTTTATTATTTAAAGTCGACCGGTTTCGTCGCATAGGCGACATCATCAGACACCTGATGATGTCGCCTATGCGACGAAACCGGTCGACTTTAAATAATAAAGTGTGGAAAAAAGTACCATCTCTCTTTTGATTTATTAAAATGTGTTTTGTTCGGATGACAGGCATAGGTATAGTGAGGAAAGGTTGAGTGGAGGGAATTTGTAGCGTGGTGGGATGTCGGATGTTGCAATGACAGGAGAAATGTTGGGCAAGAGATGGTAAGAGGGGAGTAAGTCCTTTGAAGGGCTTCGTGAGCAACGGTTGTTGAAAGTACGCAGTGTTGGTTGCCGAAGGGGTGTGCTCCGAGAGCAGGGGGGGCCTATGCAACAGTTGTCAGGGTGTGCCCCAATACTTACCTTTATTGGGTGGAATTCCTTTAATGTTCGATCGATTTGATGATGCGATTTGGTGTGCACCACAAGTGAGCTGCCGAAATTCACGGCACACAATTACTCGGGCACTTCTCGGCTGGTCTCTCATTAGCAACATACTTCATGGAAAGGAATTAAGTGAAAACGCATCCAAATGAACGTTTAATAAACATCTGCAGAATTTTCGTAAATGATTCTAATGGCGAAGCAATTTTTAATGCGTATCATGTAGGAGGGAATTAAAAAAAAACTTGGACCCAATTGCTGGGAATGACCTTTAAAAGCCAAGAGAAGGCCTGACGACACAGGGAATAAATAAATGTGTGCATCCACGAGGGTGGCCCCGGCCTGACCTAGAGGTGACCGTAGTTGTTTGAAGAATGTCATAGTATTAGAAAGTACGCAATCTATAAAGCATATGTTTCAAGTTTGAAGACACCACGTCGTTTATTATTTATTTGGCAGCCATCGATAGTGAACGTTTTCAGTGAATTTGTGCAAATGGAGAAAATTGGTCATCGTTATGTGATACAATACTATTATTTGAAAGGCCTCCGGCCAACCATTATAAAAGCTGAACTGGATTCTACTCTGGGTGAGTGAGTCTGCTCCTTCGTTTACAACAGTAAAATATTGGGTAGGAAAGTGCACAAGGTAGCAGACATATTACGCATTTCAAGAAGTGAGGTGCATCTCATATTAACCGAAAATTTAGACATGGGAAAACTGTGTGTAAGATGCGTTTGCTCACACTCGAGCAAAACAAGTGTCGAGGATGTTTCAATTGAGTGTTTAGCAAAGTTTCACAGCAACAAAGCAGAGTTTTTGCGCCGTTTCATAACCACAGATGAAATATGGGTCCATTGCTTCACACTCGAGGCAAAAGAACAATTAAGACAATTGATTCAAAAGGGAAAACCGGCTCCAAAGAAGGTGAATACCGTTTCATCTGCAGGCAAGGGTATGGCGTCGGATAATTTTCATTGAATATCTTGGAAAAGGAAAAGCTATCAACGGAGAGCATTATGGACCTATATTTGGCCAAGAAGAAAGTGTTGTTTCATCAAGACCATGCACCAGCTCACAAATCCGTTGCTACAATGACCAAAATTCATGAATTAAAGTTTGAATTGCTATTTCATGCACCCTATTTGGCAGATTTAGCTCCCTCGGAATCTTTTCCGTTGGTAAAAAAATGGCTCGGTTGTCAAAGATTTTCCAACCGCGAAGAAGTAATGCCGGCAGTTGATGGCTGATTTGAGGAGCAAGACAGTTCTTATGACAAAAAGGCTATTGAACTTATTGAATATCGCTGGGAAAAGTGTATAGAGCTGAAAGGAGATTATGTTGAAAAATAAATACATTTTTTCTCAAAACGTTCGTTTCCTTTGTTGGGTCGGGTACTTCTGGGACCACCCTCGTACAAAATACCCCGCAAGCCGCCGCAAGGGTGTTTGCCGGGGGATGTTAGGCCACCACCCGTAAAAGGGAACAAAACCACATGCCAAACCAACACATCCATACAAGCCTATACCCACGGTGACGTATACATTCATGGACAAATCTTTTCAACTTACACGCATGCAAATATATATACAATCAGCTAAAAAACAATTTCACCCAACGCTACAGGTAGCGGGAGGGTCTCCCCACAACAGAGAGACTCGAGGGATGGAAGGGGAAACTTAGGAACAGACGAAGCAGAGCAAGCAATACTGTAAAGATCACTACATTCTTTAATGGCATTCTAATGTTGTCATCCCGGGTGGGTTTTGACAACAAAACACATGAGGATAGAGAAAGTGCATGCAATTGAGTAAAACTAATTCTTCCCTGTGCGTCATCACCACCCGATGATGATGCGCCGCATCGAAATCATGGCCGTAGAACATTTAAAAAGTGTGTGGAAGTGTAAAGTTCCTCTTATTTCACCCTCATCATGAAGGAATTCCACGAAGTTAAGCCTGAAACTGTTAACGTTATTCCTTAGACGCCGAGGGTGACAAGTGGCATTTTTGTTATCTACGAGTGTAACCCTACAGTTGTTATCCCGTATTGTCCGCGGGAAGAAGGAGTCCTTGAGTCTGCTAGTCCTGGCATCTATTTCCTGAATTTGGTACACATGATCCAAGCAACTCATGTATGCTGGAGTGCGAGTAATTTAAGTAATAAGTGGGCCAAAGAGTGCGAGGGAGCGGGGTTGCTGGGGGAACTCGACCCTCCGAGCAGGGGCTGTGCCAAGTTGCCCCACGGATTCTCTTCTCTGCGAACGCCAGCACTCGTCGATTCCTCTTCACCGTTATGATAGAAATCAATATCTCAATAGAATTCCGATGTGGAAGGGGGGTTTTTGTTCTGGAAAAGAGCCCTGGGTCTCGTTTTGCAGTCTGTATTCCAAATATGTCGGCGGGTTCATCATACAATTTGCCTCTGCATCGGTTCGCCGTGATCTCAATCGTCGGAAGACTTTATTCGGAGGAGAGGAGAGCCCAATATTTAATCGTGTGCTCGATTAGTAGTTCAGTGTTTGTTTGATGAGGGGGCAGATATCTCTCTTCCAGTGATCGCAATCTCCCAGTGGTCCATCGAACTACGGCGCTGCGCACGAGACAGATCACTTCCTCGGAGGACGAAATGCGATTAAGTAGCAACCCTCGGCAAAACCTATTTTTTCCTCGGAAGAAATGGAAGGATAACGACGGTCGATGACAGTTGGCGTGGAAACGTCGTCGAATACAAAAAACAATCATTAAAAATGGGTACAAACGGCCTAGACTGGCTTTGACTAACATCCCGAGGAGAAACATGAAGCGTGGAAAGGGTTTAGAAAAGGAAAAAGATGTTGGGGCGTGTTGAAGGGTCGAAAGCGTTTGTTGTAGCAATCGTCTTTCGTGTCCACATCGTCGCAGGGCCGCCCAGGAATTTCTCCAGTCACCTCTCGGATTCTCCCTACCCTCTTTCACCGACCTTATGTGTATAGATATTATACATTCAAACACAAAATCTCGCCATTTGGCAAGCATATATATATATATATATATATATATATATATATATATATATATATATATATATATATATATTTTATATAACTTTTGGACGGCACAATATAACACAGAATATAGTAAACCGATAACACGTAAAAGGGCACACACACTGTAGATGATTTGAGCTTTCGGCCTACTCCGAGGCCTTCTTCAGATCAAACCTATTTTACATATATATATATATATATATGTAAAATAGGTTTGATCTGAAGAAGGCCTCGGAGTAGGCCGAAAGCTCAAATCATCTACAGTGTGTGTGCCCTTTTACCTGTTATCGGTCGAGGTGAGATGGAAGGATAGCGGGGATTACTGGAGTGACAATTATAGAGTAATATACAGCGGCGGGGACGAGAGCCAACGAGGGGTCGCCGTAATTTTAAATAAAGGGGTAGGAAGAAGCGTAGTCAACATAGAGCAAGCGACAGATAGAATTTTACTCGTAGAGATTAAAGCAGAGCCGACGAACTTGGTCATTGTTCAGGTATACATGCCACCGAGCAACCACAAGGAGGAAGAAGTCGATAGGGTGTATGATGAGTTAGAGGATATCATCGCGAGTGTTGCTGCAGGGAAACATTTGATAGTGATGGGGGATTGGAATGCGACGGTAGGCGAAGAAAGAGATGGTGGTGAGGTGGGGGACTATGGGTTAGGCACGAGGAATGAACGCGGGGAGAAAGCAATTGAATTCTGCAGGAGACAGGGGTTAGTCATCACTAACACATGGTTTAGACACCACAAAAGGCGTAGGTATACATGGAAAATGCCAGGTGACTCAGAAAGGTATCAGTTAGATTATATTATGGTTAGGCACAGGTTTAGGAACAGTGTGATAAATTCGCACAGTTTCCCAGGAGCGGATGCGGACTCTGACCACAATTTAGTTGTTATGAAATGTAATGTTAGTTTCAAGAAGATAAGGCAAGGGCGGCGGGTTAAAAAATGGAATTTAGAAGCAGTAAATGAATTAACGAGGAAGGAGTATCAGGAGGCTGTAGAGAAAATGATGGATGACGGTAAAGAACTGAGTGCTATCGAAGAAAAATGGGAATGTATCAAGAAAGGGATATTGGAAGCCGCTAAAGACACTATAGGAACCGTTAACGGGAAAAGGATAAGGAAACCATGGGTAACGGATGAGATGATTGCAAAGATGGACGAGAGAAGAAGATGGAAAAATGTAAACACAGAGTTAGGCAAAATGCGGTACAAAGAGTTAAACAATAAATTGAGAAGGGCCACAAATAAAGCAAAAGAAGAATGGTGGAAAACGCAATGCGAGGATATGGAAAGTTTACAGAAGAAGGGTGAAATTGGTGCTCTATACAGCAAGGTTAAGTTATTATCGGGAAGTAAGAAGGCAAGATCTGTGCTAACAGTTAAAGATAAATGGGGTAAGATAATAGTTGAACCAGGAAAAATCCAAGAGAGATGGAAGGAATATATAGAAACACTGTATGGTAAAGAACTTAGGCCGACAAGGTTAGACATAGAAAAGGAACATGACGTAGAAGAAGATAGCTTAGGTCCAGGCATACTCGACGATGAAATAGAAAGGGCATTAAAGGAGATGAAAGCAAATAAGGCTGTGGGGGTGGACAATATTCCTGTAGAAATGTTGAAATGGTTAGGGAAAGGTGGGAAGAAGGCCATATATGTACTGATTCGTAGTATCTATGAGGAAGGAATCTGGCCGGAAGATTTTGTGAGATCGGTGTTAGTTCCTATTCCAAAAAAGGCAAAGGCTTCGTCATGTGAGGATTACAGAACAATAAGTTTGATATCCCACGCAGCTAAAGTTATTCTCAGGATCATCAACAAAAGGATAGAGAGTAAGGCAAATGATTACTTAGGGGATGATCAGTTTGGGTTCAGGAAAGGAAGAGGTACGCGTGATGCCATTGCAGTAATGAGATCACTAGTCGAGAGGAATATAGAATACAATCAGGACGTTTTTGCCTGTTTTGTAGATTTCGAAAAAGCGTTTGATAGAGTGAATTGGGAAAAATTAATGCGTGTATTGCAGAAAATAGGAATGGATTGGAGGGACAGGAGACTGATCCGCAACCTGTACATATCTCAGACTGCTCAGGTGCGAGTGGGGAACGGAGAGTCCGGATGGGCAGTGTTAGGAAGAGGTGTAAGGCAGGGTTGCCCATTGTCACCGGTACTGTTCAACGTATATGTAGAGGAAATGATTAAAGAGGCATGGGAAGAACTGGAGGTAGGAATGAAAGTCGGAGGGGAATTCGTAAAATCAGTTAGGTTTGCTGATGACCAAGCATTAGTTGCTCAGTCAGCCAAGGGGTTGCAAGCATTGTTGAGTGAATTGGAGGTTCAGTGCGATAAATATTGGATGAGAATCAATATTAATAAAACAAAGGTTATGCGATTTTCCAGAAAGAAAAAGGCTAAGCTAAATATTAAAATAGGCGGGGAAAGAATAGAGCAGGTAGAGCAGTTTACATATCTCGGAAGTGTTTTGGACCAATACGGTCGAAGTGGTAGGGACGTAAGAAGAAGAATTGCGCTAGGCAAGGAGGCTTTCTCAAGGAGGAGGGAGTTGATGACGGGGACGTTGAGTAGAGATGTTAAGACAAGACTCGTAAAAACTCTGATATGGTATGGTGCGGAAACGTGGTCGCTGAAGCAGGAAGATAGACGTAGATTGGAGGCTTTTGAAATGTGGGTGTGGCGAAGAATGGAGAAGGTGAAATGGACTGAAAGGAAAACAAATGAGGAAGTGCTAGAAATGGTGGGGGAGGAGAGGGGTTTGTTGAGAGAAATCCTATGGAGGCAGGAAAAATGGATGAAAGGCGTATTGAGCGGTAGTGGAATGTTGAAGAGGGTAATAGAGGGGAGAATGTTGGGCAAGCGAGGTAAGGGTAGGAACAGGATAGGGATGTTGGACGGGATGAAGGGAGGAAAGAAGTACACCGAGATGAAGAGGGACCTGATATAGATTAGTTTGCTAGGTGGGGAGTCACAAAATGTTTATTTGATAGTTGTGTCCATCCAAAAACCTACCTTAACCGGTAGATTACCTAATAATAATAATAATATATATATATATATATATATATATATATATATATATATATATATATATATATATATATATATATATATATATATATATATATATATTATTTATTTATGCATGCGTGCGTGCGTGTATGCATATTTGTAATTTTTTGACAAATATATATGTTTGTGTGTGTAAATATATATATATATACACACACACGTATATATTGTCGCCCGCCCTAATCGCTTCAACCTCCGTCCCCCCCCCCCCACGACAGCGCCTTGAGCTCCGTCAGCAGCCCGGCCCATCCCCCCAACATCACTCTTTCCCTCGACTCTTCGCTTTTTTGCCCTCTTTTTTTATTCCGAGTTCCTCCTGAGAACCAGCGCAGCCGTCACAACTCCTTCGGGCTGCTAAGGCTTCCTCCCCCTCCCCTACCCTCCCTCTCCCCCTCTCGCCCGCACACGCAGCCAGGGGGGAGGAGAAACAGAGCCCTCCATGTTTCCGGATACTCGATAATTTATCCGTAATTCCCTTATAACCCGTTTTACGTAGGTAGCATGAACTGTCTCCCTCAAAATGTTCGTGGTGGGAATAGCTGAGAAATTGCTTTGCATAATGGTTTGGTAAATAGTGATTTCTTGAGCTCAGAACTTTTCATAGTTAGGAGAGTTTCGTGTGTCACGCGCCGATCTGCATTAATTAATTCTTCGTTTGGTTGGATCCCTGAAAATGCTTTCCATCCGTCCCGCGTGGCACCTGACGACTCAGGGAGCATCGCGAAGACATTAAAAATCAAGGTTAAAATTAAGCTTCAAACAAATGAAAGCATGCCAAGCATAGCGTTTAATGATACGATATTTCATCGTTTGCATATTTTAAACGGAAAGTATACCGAGTGTCATCCTAAACAGTTAAATAAATTTGTAATTGCATTTCTTTCATAACAGGGAACGGCACGTTGATACCGCAGCCTCTCCACAAAACTATTTGTGTGAATTTACATTTGCACGATTTCCTGGGGTGGAAAATTTGTTCATTTGTGGAACAATTCGCGTAACAAGAATGCTTTAGCAACGAGGCGAGGAGGAGTGTGTCCTCCGGGACAAGACGCGTCGTGCACGCAAAACGTATTTTTTCACTCAGCGATTTTAAATGCGGCCGATCTCAAATAGTTAATTAATTAAAGGAAAAATCAAAATGTCACGTTCGTTTAGCTTTTAAGGGTGTGTGGTGACCCTTCTTCAGTCTTCACACTTCCAGTCGATAGCTTGAAAAAAATTAAAGCGGCTCAATGGACGCAATTCGTAAAATGACATAGTCGTAAGGGAAGGCTGAAGTAATAACTGAGAACATTCTTTAGTAAAAATGAACGATTCTGGAAAAAAAATTGCTGCCGAAAACAACGCAGACGCTGACTCCTCTCACAGAGAAGTTCAAGAGTTTTAATAGTTATCAAAATAGGAGGGGGATGCGAGTCGAAAAACTCCGGCCTGCCGGCCTGGCCTGCCTGTCTGTTCAAAGCCTTGTGCTCAAATAAAGACCCCATACATTGTAATAACCAAAGTGGTGTATACGAAATTCAGAGTGAGTGTGGAGCTATGTACATTGACCAGACTGGCAGGAGTGTTTCGACTCGCATCAGTGAACATAGGAAAGGTTTCATCACAGGTCTTATCAATTCTATTTTTGCCAAACATATTCTTGATTTCAACCATTTTTGTAATTTCAATTTTAAAGTACTTCACAACCTGACCAAAGGAAAGAAATTAGACGCCATGGAACAGCTGGAAATTTGACACCGGAAGGACTTGGACCTCATCAACGAAGTCCAATTTTCATCTTCACCCTCCCCCCTCCTCTCCATCACCTTCCCTCGACGCACGTGTGACCAGTGATCTCCTCTCCTTAAATCTCGGAATTTCCCCCCCTCATCCCCCACTCTCTGACCATCCTATCCCGAAGAAGGCGGGAAGCTTTGAGTCCCCAACCCTTTCTTCCCCCTTCCTTCCTCCCACCCCAACCCCCCCCCCCACTCTCTCGCCGACATTTACAAGTGAATCCCATACTCCGCCCCTTCCTAATCCCTCGCTAGGGCTTTCCTTCCCCCCCGCTCGCCCCCCCTTGGAACCATTTAGGCATTGATCCCAATCTTTACTCCTTTTCACACAGTTCTTTGTGAATGGATATCTTTGCGCGGTCAATGAGGGAAAAAACCCCGGTCTCATCCCCTTTCTCCACGGCCCTAGGAGCTTGGCGCCGCACAGAGAGCCCACCCTCAACGAGACAACCCTTCCAGCCACTTACGAGGTTTTTCCGGACCGTGTTAATTTACCCCCACCTCCCTTTCTCCTCACCCACACCTTTTTTCCCCTCTCATTGTCACCCACGTTCCACCTCCCCTCCTTCTTTCCGCCATTTTCCACTACCCTCCCCTCACTTGTTTTTCAGCATATTTAGTAGACAATGAGAAATGACTGTTACCAAAAGATGATGTAGTTACACTGAAACCGGTCGTATTAATAAAATTTATTTTTGTGGAAAATTGCCCATTTTAATTAACCAAGATATTATGCTTGAATTACATTCAGGTGCATCTCAAGTCAAGCCAACCTGGTGGGAGTAATATTTATATCTCCAAATGTTAAGCCTTCAAATATAGGTGATTGCCATGTAAATCTTTTTAGTGCATGCAAAGGTTTTCAGTTAATTTTCTTAAGCATTTCCACTTTTATGCATCACAACCATCCCTTTAAAACCATGATTGTGCCTCAGAATGTAATTTTTAAACAAAAACGACTGAAAAATTGGCCCTTGTCAAACGATTGCATGGGAACAGCGCCCCCCGCGGCGATCCGCCTTTCCCCTTCGCCTTCTTCGACGGGAGCGCGACGTCGCGTCGCCCGACCCACGACTCAACTCCCTGAGCCGCTCCTTCGGCTTCCGTTATTGGGGCGAGGTGCCTTGACTATACAGATTTCGCTCATTATTCCTAAGAAAGGAGTCGTAGAGGTTTCATGAATCATTTTGTACTCTAATAGAGTTATTTTTTTAAGAAAAAAAGATATCTTCTTCCTCGCTGTTTGTCGCATTTGAGAAAGAGGAAGGGATCGCATGCGCATTGCTCTTCAGTCAACTTGATGTACTCACCCATACACAAGAGTGTTGAGTCGTGAGTTTGGCACGATTGCTAGAGTACGAAAATACAAAGTTCTCGCGGTGATATTTATACCAAAAATATTTTAGAACGGGTTTTCAAATAACTGCAGATAAATCGAGCCAGGATATATCGATATGCATGCATATTGCATGTCGGAGGGGAGGGTGAGGATGGAGGATCTCGCCCCCTCCACGGGGAGCGTCTGCCGCTCGCTCTAGCTTTTCCTTTTTGGGGAAGGAATCGGACGGGAAAAGTACTATCGACTCCATTTTATTATTAGTGATAAATGACTCCTTTACTGCTAATATACGATCTGCGATAGCACTTACCTGACGGTCTGAATTCAGCCCTTCACGCAATGCACGCCAGGAGAAAATTGTCACCGATTCTTTTTATACAAACCTTGTACATAAAGGGGAAACACAAATACGGAAAGAAAAAATGACAGGTTGATTGGGTTGTGTCAATTTTAAATTAAGTAAAATACCGAAAACGACCCGAATGAATTAAACCGGAACCATGAATTCCTGTCATTTGCCTTAGGGAAGCACAGGCTAAACGCCTTCTTCGTAAGCGTACAGTATTTAGCATTAATTCCTGAATTAACGCTCGTCGAGAGCCTTTCACTACGTCCTCATTCACTCGAGACGCTTTTCGTTCGCCGAAAAGTTAGGTTGGGATTCGGCGCCGTCTTGGTGTAAATCTCTCTGTGTCCTTCGAGGGCCTGAAAGTCAGTCGTTCCTTCCTTTTCCCTTTCGCCCACTTGTGCTGCTCTTATGGTTCAGCGAATCGCCGAAGGACCTTAATTCCCACAGCCGTTCCTTCCTTAATGTTTACCGCTTAATTCCATGCGCCGTTTAGACTTGATGTGCTCGGGGAACTTGGCAGGATTGACTTTTGAAGCATTTACTCTCCCGAAGGTTTAATAGTTGAGGTCGTTGAGCGAATGGATTAATTTCGGACAATGAACCCTATTCCCGCTCACAGCCTCAACTTCTTCTTACCTTGATCTAGTAATTCCTCGCAGGAGAGGGGAGCGGTGTGGGGAGGGCGGAATCCCACCCTAACGCCTCTCGAGAGGTAAGAAAAATACCTTGGGCTCTGTCGGGTCGCCCGAGGCGAGTCGCCGAGTGGAGAGGTTGTACGAGCACCTCAAAAAAAGAATCCAAGAATCGAGAAGGAATTGACTTTTGGATCGGAGGGGAACCGACTCCATCAACCACTTCTCTGGGCCATTGAAAAAAACCACGAGAAATGACACCTAGTTCATTCATTCGCCCGCTCCGACCTCTCTCTCTCTTTTCCTTCTCGATGCGATTTTTATTGCCATGCCTTCACTTTCAATCACATAGATAATTATTGGGTACTTTTTAGCCCTTTTGAGCAAAATATCATCGGATTTGCTTTCAATTCACCTTTCCGCTAGGGACAGTTTCGCTAAACGAGGTCATACCCATGGAAGCGGATTTCTCCGGATATTGGAAACCTGTAGCATATTCAGATGACGTCGTTTTTTCGATTGGCACATTCCGAAGTCCGGAGAGGAGGGCGAACTCCAATTGGCAATTCACATTTCTCGTATTCTGACCTTTTGTGTGCGTGCGAGTAACTGGTTGGCATCCGAATTTGAAATGTAATACAAACTTTTCTGTGTGTGACGGACGGAGGAAGTTTATTATTTGACCATTGACCTTAGTGAATATGCAGAATTATGGTCATTCAGTGAATGTAATCGGTTTCACTATTGTCATTTCCACTCGAGAAACAACTTAAAATCTCTCTCACGTTTCCTCCGGCGAATTTCTCCCCCATTGTAGAGGGATCGAGGGGCAGGTCCTTTCCGGCCGAGCGATGGCGTCCGTGCAGCGAGGAAGCAGGTTTGAGGGTTGCCATGGGGATCGTGGTGAGGAAGGCTGGGTAATATTCACCTTACCATATCAAAAGAAAAGAAATATCAAGGAAGCGGCGATATTTTAAATGCCGGTTGTAACGGGTAGATCGAGACATATCACCTCTGTTGTTTATAACGACTTCTGGTCCATCGATAAATACGGGCAGGGTCAATACCGTCCATAAGGCCCATCACATCTGCCGCGTTTTTCGTTATTTCGAACTTGTCGCAAATTTCGAATTTGTGAAATATCAATTATCCACGGCAACATACATGTTATGCATAAAAAGTAGGACAGAAAAGGGGTCGCGGGTTCGATTCCCGCCAGGGTGGGATTTTTTCCACCTAGACCTGGGTTGTTACTGTTGTGCTGTCATTGTTGTTCGACGTAAAGGCCAAAAAGTGCTGTTTTCAGACCAAGACGAATAAATAAATAAATGAATAATTCATTTCAGATATTTCTGCCATGCCTTTTCAAAATTCTTCAAAGTAGCGCCTGCCTTGAGTGTCGGAACACTTTCACGCCAGCGGCTTCTCCACGACTCGAAGGCTCCCTGGTAGGCGGATTCTGGAAGATCCTGAAGGGTGCGCGTGCAAGAAAGATTCTTTGAGGGCTTGACTTAGGGTCTCCCATTTGGTGGTGGTGTCCTTTGAGGGAGGGAGAATTTCACTTTTATAGGAATAGGAAATAGTCTGCTGGTGCCAAGTCGGGACTGTATGGGGGTTGGGGAATCGTCGCGATGTCGTTTCAGGTCTTTGTAAGCAAAAAATCTCGACTCTGCTCTTGGTCGTCCGTCCAAATACCTTCGGAACGAGTTTTAGCGCATATCTTTCGCATCGCCAAACGTTCAGCGATAATGACATGTACTGTCGTCTTATCAATGCCAAAATACGATTTGCGATCATGCTTGCTGACGGTCTAAATTCAGCACTTAACGCTAATAGGTTATTCTGGTAGGTTAACACACCCTGCCGTACACCTTCGCGGTGGCTTGCAGGGTACTTTGTAATGATAATAAATAATTCACTCCCTATGGACTTCCCCCTATCCCTGCGCTCTCTTTCGCGCGAATCATCGTAAAGTCGATGGGAGTCGAATGGAGAGGAGGGGATTGCCCTTATTCCCACAGGGAGCCCTCATCATTCTCCCCCCATTCCTCACTCGTTCCCCGTGGCAGCGGGGGTGGGGGAGGCACGGAGGAGCGAGGGGGAGAGGGGGCAGACCCTCTGCCCGTGGGCTTCACCCCCGCCCTTCGTTCGTCGACCCTGCGCTTTCTCCTCTCTTCATAGGCTTCTTCGCCCCTCCCTCACTTCAACTTATGGCCGCCTACCTTTCGGTCATCCCGCGCACCACGAAGGCGGGAGTGCTTTCAGGACATTCCCGACATAGAGTGAAGATCGCTTCTACAAAACTTATATGAAAAGTATCGCTAACAATTTTTCCCTGACGTGTGTGCGTGAAGTGTTGAATTCAGACCGTCGTCGGTTAAGTGTGATCGCAGATCGCACATTGGAGTTGACAAGACAGTGACAGAACACACCATTTTCACTGAAAACTTAAGAATTCGGAGAAACGGCGTTAAACACATCCCAAAGGTCTTGACGGAAAACTTAAAGTAGTTTCAAGTGTCTCTGCAACGGCATCGCGACGATTCCCAGAACCCCTTACTCTCTGCCCGGCTTGGCACCAGCAGACTATTATTTCTATTCCCTATAAAAGTGAAACCCTCCCTCCCCAAAGGACAAAGTCTTACTGAATTCAGAATTTATGAGTCCTTAAAGCGAATAAAAATCCTAATAATGATGTCAGACGAAGGGTCATCCATCAACATGCTAAACAATAAAGAGTACGTATCCGAGGCATTGTGCCAACCAAACAGCTCCTCTTATTATGCCCCCTGCCCTATGGTCCTAACCCTTTGTACCAGAAGGAAACATTCTCCCTCCTAACCAAATTTGGACCCAAAGATCTCTCACCCACAGATCTAGCCATTCCTTCCCCACTTGCCTGATAACTTCGTATGCCCCAATGTCTCCAGCAACAACACACACACCAAAAAAATCTATGCATTGATAGACCATCGGCTTCAACCCTTAAGTCACTTCCATCCCCTCTTATATCAAAGATTTGCACCACTTCCTCCACCGTTAAAACTCCATCCCAATTCCTCAAAACGCTAATATTCTCATGGCTACAGTAGGTGTCACCTTCATCCCCCACAAATCAGGCCTGAAATCCCTCGGATATCATCTCTCCCTGTGAGCCACACCACACAGCCCCCTCCACTCATTCTCACTTCCAACTTACTCAACTCATCCTCCCAAAAATATATTCAAACGTAATAATAAATTCTAATTACAAACAAATGGCACTGCAATGGGTATGCGTCTGGCTCCTGCTTACTCTAATATTTTCATGGGCAAACTCGAGTGCACCTTTCTCGGACACTGAATCCTCAAACCACTCTCCTGGGCCTGCTATATTGAAGACACTGCTCCTTTGGTCCCATGGACGTGACCCTTTATCCTCCACCATTTCCCCTCTCAACTCCTCCTCCTTGGTATCTTTAATACCATCTTATTATTTATTAGGTAATCTACTGTTTAAGGTAGGTTTTTGGATGGACACAACTATTAAATAAATATTTTGTGACTCCCCACCTAGCAAACTAATCTATATCAGGTCCCTCTTCATCTCTGTGTACTTCTTTCCTCCCTTCATCCCGTCCAACATTCCTATCCTGTTCCTGCCCTTACCTCGCTTGCCCAACATTCTCCCCTCTATTACCCTCTTAAACATTCCACTACCGCTCAATACGCCTTTCATCCATTTTTCCTGCCTCCATAGGATTTCTCTCAACAAACCCCTCTCCTCATCCACCCTCTCTAATACTTCCTCATTTGTTTTCTGTTCGGTCCATTTCACCTTCTCCATTCTTCTCCACACCCACATTTCAAAAGCCTCCAATCTACGTCTATCCTCCTGCTTCAGTGACCACGTTTCCGCGCCGTACAAAGCTACGCTCCATATCAGAGTTTTTACGAGTCTTGTCTTAACATCCCTACTCAACGTCCCCGTCATCAACTCCCTCCTCCTTGAGAAAGCCTCCTTGCCTAGCGCAATTCTTCTCCTTACGTCCCTACTACTTTGACCGTATTGGTCCAAAACACTTCCGAGATATGTAAACTGTTCTACCTGCTCTATTTTTTCCCCGCCTATTTTAATATTTAGCTTAGCCTTTTTCTTTCTGGAAAATCGCATAACCTTTGTTTTATTAATATTTATTCTCATCCCATATTTATCGCACTAAACCTCCAATCCACTCAGCAATGCTTGCAAACCCTTGGCTAACTGAGCAACTAATGCTTGCTCATCAGCAAACCTAACCGATTTCACGAATTCCCCTCCGCCTTTCATTCCTGCCTCCAGTTCTTCCCATGCCTCTTTAATCATTTCTTCCACATATACGTTTAACAGCACCGGTGGCAATGGGCAACCCTGCCTTACCCCTCTTCCTAACACTGCCCATCCGGACTCTCCATTCCCCACTCGCACCTAAGCAGTCTGAGACATGTACAGGTTGCAGATCAGTCTCCTGTCCCTCCAATCCATTCCTATTTTCTACAATGCATGCATTAATTTTTCCCAATTCACTCTATCAAACGCTTTTTCGAAATCTACAAAATAGGCAAAAACGTCCTGGTTGTATTCTACGAGGGTCATCCGGAAAGTAGTACCCGTTCGTGAAATAAAGACACAAAAGTAAATATTAACACACATAAAAAATTTTATTTGAAAGAGGATACTTTAAACTACTTCTCAACATAATCTCCAAGCAAATTAAGGCATTTGTCATAACGTGTGACAAGTTTCTGTATTCCTGCTGCATAGTCCTTCGCCGCCAGCTCATTGAGATAAAGGGTCTCCTTCTTTAAGTTCTTCATCGCTGTCAAATCTTTTTCCTGCCAAAAAGTCAAATTTTTGCATAATGCAGATGGTGTTTAACAATTTCATGAACAATTGTGCGAGAAACATTGGGAAAATGCTCACAGATGTCATCAATTGTGACGCGCCGATCGTTCCTCACGAATTCGTCAACTGAGCTCACCAGTTGGTCTGTAATGACAGACGGTCTCCCCGAACGCTCATCGTCGTGTGTGTTCCCCCCTCCCCATGTTGAAGTTGCGACACCACCGCCGAACAGACGACTCGTCCATTACATTGTCTCCATACACCTCCTTTAATTGGCGATGAATATCACATGGGCGAACGTTTCTTGCATTGAGGAATTTAATCACTGCCCTCACTTCACAACTGGCGGCGTTCTCAATTTTTTTAAACATTGTAAACAATCACAGAAACAACACAGGCAATGCTAGCGTCACGCAACTTGGCTCAGAGAAGGCAGACAAGCCACTGAAGCTATCTGACCTCGTCCAGCGGCTACTCGCGTCGTCAGCACTTCATGCGGCACGAACGGGTACTACTTTCCGGATGACCCTCGTATATTCCTCTCAATTAGTGATCTCATTACTGCAATGGCATCACGCGTACCTCTTCCCTTCCTAAACCCAAACTGATCATCTCCTAAGTAATCATTTGCCTTACTCTTTATCTTTTGTTAATGATCCTGAGAATAACTTTAGCTGCGTGGGATATCAAACTTATTGTTCTGTAATCCTCACATGATATAGACTTTGCCTTTTTTGGAATAGGAACTAACACCGATCTCACAAAATCTTCCGGCCAGATTCCTTCTTCATACTATAGATACTAAATCAGTCTATATAGGGCATTCTTCCCGCATTTTCCTAAACATTTCAACAGGTATGTTGTCCACCCCTACGGCCTTATTTGCTTTCATCTCCTTTAATGCCCTTTCTCTTTCATCGTCGTGTATGCCTGGACCTAAGCTATCTTCTTCTACGTCATGTTCCTTTCCTATGTCTAACCTTGTCGGCCTAAGTTCTTTACCATACAGTGTTTCTATATATTCCTTCAATCTCTCTTGGATTTTTCCTGGTTCAACTATTATCTTACCCCACTTATCTTTAACTGTTAGCACAGATCTTGCCTTCTTCCTTCCCGATAGTAACTTAACCTTGCTGTATATAGCACCAATTTCACCCTTCTTCTGTAAACTTTTCATATCCTCGCATTGCGTTTTCCACCATTCTTCGTTTGCTTTATTTGTGGCCCTTCTAAATTTATTGTTTAACTCTTTGTACTTCATTTTGCCTAACTCTGTGTTTACATTTTTCCATCTTCTTCTCTCATCCATCTTTGCAATCATCTCGTCCGTGACCCATGGTTTCCTTATTCTTTTCCCGTTAATGGTTCCTATAGTGTCTTTAGCGGCTTCCAATATCCCTTTCTTGATACATTCCCATTTTTCTTCGATAGTACTCAGTTCTTTACCGTCATTCATTATTTTCTCTACAGCCTGCTGATACTCCTTCCTCGTTAATCCATTTAATGCTTCTACGTTCCATTTCCTAACCCGCCGCCCTTGTCTTATCTTCTTCTATATCTTCCTCAAACATTACTTTCCTTGATGTTGATATCCACCTCCAGAATAACAAATTAAATTCCTCAGTCTTCATGAAGCACGCCAAGAAGCAATACTTTCCCTTACATAGCTGACACTCATCACACACGAAACGCTCCATCCCTTTTTCACTCTCAGTTCATGGTCTCGGTCTCCGAAACAATGCCCCCTCCCAACAGAAATACATGGACAACCTACTCGATTCCCTCAAGAAACATGGTACCTAGAAAATCTACTCAATAACAAAATCCTCAAATTCTTCTGCCCAGTACATTTTTCATCCCAAAAGACCTTTTTCTCAACTCTATATACTACCTTGAACGAAAAGTTCCCGGAATAACCACCGTGTGGCGCTCCCATCGTTCCGATTTGAGTTCTGTTTTTTTGTTAAATTGGTACATCTGGTGTTGATATTCCCTTTAAATCTTAGTGTCATAACTTGACATTTGCAAAAGTTACGTAGCCAAGAGTACATCTATCTCTGTGTGTGTTGGCGATTTTTTACAATTGCAGAAATGGATTTAAATTTGCAACAACGACCTTGTATTAAATTTTGCGTAAAAAACGGATTTAGTGGCGCACGGACGTTGGAAATGTTGGAAAAGTGTTTCGGCAACGATTCTCTAAAAAAAACGGTCGTTTACCAGTGGCACGAGAGGTTCAGAAGTGGTCGTGAGTCAATCGAAGATGATGAACACAGTGGCAGACCATCGACATCGAAAGTCGGTGAAAAAATTGATAAAGTAAAAGAAATGTTGGTCAATAACCGCAAATTAACCATCAGAGAAATAGCGGAGGACTTGAACATTGCCTATGGATCCGCCCAAGACATTGTGGTTAATGATTTGGGTTTCCGTCGTGTAGCAGCAAAGTTGGTGCCAAAAGACCTCAATTTCATGCAAAAAAGAGACCGTGTTGACATCGCAAAAGACATGATTTGCGAGGCTGAATCCGATCCCACATTCATCAAAAGGATCATTACTGGAGACGAGACGTGGGTTTATGAGTACGACACGCAATCCAGACATCAGGCAAGTGAATGGCGTTCACCAAATGAGCCGAGACCAAAAAAACCACGTCGTTTTCAGTCAAAAAAGAAGGCAATGCTGACGGTTTTCATGGATTACAACGGTGTAGTGCATCATGAATTTTTGCCAGAAGGCCAGACAGTAAACAAAGAGTATTATTTGGGCGTTATGAGACGTTTGCGTGAAGCAATTCGCCGAAGAAGACCAGAAATCGTCGCACAGTGCGTCGAGACCGTCGCACAGTGCTATCATTATTCGTAATTTTTTGACAAAAAATGCAACAAATACCATCCAACAGCCACCGAATTCACCTGATTTGGCTCCCTGTGACTTCTTTCTGTTCAATCGAGTTAAAAAACCATTACGGGGAACGCGTTTTAGCAGCCGAGAGGAAGTAATGGAAAAATCGCAGGAAGCACTGATGGACATACCGAAAACCGAATATAAAAAATGTTTCGAGGATTGGATCAAGCGCTGGCATAAGTGTGTTGCAGTCGATGGGGATTACTTTGAAGGGGACAATATAGATTTAGATGAATAAACTTGTATTTTTAATTTTCTGAATAAATTCCGGGAACTTTTTGATCAAGGTAGTATTCCTTGCCTTTCCAATGAATTACCCTAACCAATTTCAACATTGGCTGCGCCATTTCCGCATTCATGCTTACAAAGTAGCACAATGTGCTAGCCATTCCGAGTTTCTCACTTCATGTCTATCCTTGGTATCATTCCCAATGATCTTGTCATCAAAATACCCCTTTCCGGTATCACACCTAGCCTTCATCCACACATACATACCGTCATATTGCCGCAATCACGCGAACTCACACGTGATGCTCTGCCTCACTACCTCTACCTTTTTAGTCAACATCGTACCAACCTACTGTCCCTAACCAAAATCATATCTAATTCAGCCTCTCACTTAGTTCCTTCACTTAACCTTATACTTTCCTCGGCACTTCGAAATCTCACTCGAAGACACGAGGGCCACCTGAAAAAACTCTTCTCTCTTATCCAGTCTTTCTTCCACATGGGATTTTCCTTGCCCCTTAAACAACCCCCACCACCACCCGAACCTCCGCCCCTATTCCTTTCAAAATCGGATCTAGCCACACTTTTCAACCTACCCTATCCTCCGCTCAAAACACCCTTTTTCCCCATTCGTCAAATAAAAGAGTCACACACCCAACACCCCAAGCCGAACCCAAAGTCGTGAACCTTTCTACCGAGCCTCTCAATAATTGCGAGCTTTCGCTACTGAGTAAAGGCCTCTCCTTCTCCCCCACCCCTAGAACCAACCACGTTAACATTGTCACCGTCACTTTAAACTTCCGCCGGAATCTCCGCTGGCATGCCCATTGGAATTCGCAGCCTTTCCCTTCTAACGCTTCCACCATTAATCCAGCACTTACTCGACTCCGTCCAGTCTCAGAAAATGAACCCAAACCACTCGCATCCAACAATCCATTAGAAATCTTTATCAATCCCCCTCCTAACAAAGATTTCCGATAAAAAATTCCTAGATTCCCTGAAGCCACCAGACGATCTTTCTCCCCCTGAGAGACAAGCTGTCGGACGTTTAGTGTCAAACAAAAATATAATTATCACGACGGCGGACAAAGTGTCAGCCGTTGTCGTGCTAAACAAGAAAGACTACGACGCTGAGGCATTACGACATTTAATGACCTTTCTTGATATACCCCCCTGCCCCAAGATCCTAATCCTTCATATCAAAAGGATATTCTATCTTTTCTATCCAATTTTGGTCCCGGAGAAGGTCTCTCTCGCAAAGATATATCCATTCTTTCTCCACCTAAACCTAAGACCCCACATTTTTATTTGCTACCCAAAATTCACAAAACCAATAACCACGGACGCCCCATTGCCTCCAGCATCAACTCCCTCACTGAGCGAATCTCCGCATTTATAGACTACCACCTTCAACCCATAGCCACTTCACTCCCTTCTTACATTAAATATTCGTACCACTTCCTGGAACGTCTACACTCAATCCCAATTCCTCACAGCACGACCATTCTCATGGCCATAATAGACGTTACATTTCTGTACACCTCCATTCCCCACAAAGAAGGCTTAGAAGCCCTGAAATAATACCTCTCTCTACGACCGACACCACACACTCCATCCACAAATTTTATTATCGAACTAAGTCAACTCGTCCTCACCAAAAATGCCTTCCAATTCAATGAGAAAACATATTTGCAAATAAAAGGTATTGCAATGGGCACGCGTATGGCTCCTGCATACGCCAATCTTTTTATGGGTAAACTTGAAGAAAACTTTCTCCAGCAACAAACCCTTCCAAACCCAAACCACTCTTCTGGGCCCGTTATATTGATGATATTTTCCTCCTTTGATCCCACGGACGCGAAAACTTATCATCCTTTATTTCCTCTCTCAACTCCTGCTCATCGGTTTCTTTCCCTTCCTCTATATCAAACTCGAATCTGACCTTTCTAGATATTGATATTCATCTCCAGAACAATAAGTTTTACACCTCAGTCCACATCAAACCGACCAACACCCAACAATATCTCCATTTCAACAGCTGTCACCCATCGCACACAAAACGCTCCATCAATGATACTCCTTCCTCGTTAATCCATTTAATGCTTCTACGTTCCATTTCCTAACCCGCCGCCCTTGCCTTATCTTCTTGAAACGGACGTTACATTTTATAACAACTAAATTGTGGTCAGAGTCCGCATCCGCTCCCGGGAAACTGCGAATGTATCACACTGTTCCTAAACCTGTGCCTAACCATAATATAATCTAACTGATACCTTTCTGAGTCACCTGGCATTTTCCATGTATACCTACGCCTTTTGTGATGTCTAAACCATGTGTTGGTGATGACTAACCCCTGTCTCCTGCAGAATTCAATCGATTTCTCCCCGCGTTCATTCCTCGTGCCTAACCCATAGTCCCCCACCTCACCACCCTCTCCTCCTTCGCCTACCGTCGCATTCCAATCCCCCATCACTATCAAATGTTTCCCTGCAGGAACACACGCGATGATATCCTCTAACTCATCGTACATCCTATCGACTTCTTCCTCCTTGTGGTTGCTCGGTGGCATGTATACCTGAACAATGACCAAGTTCGTCGGCTCTGCTTTAATCTCTACGAGTAAAATTCTATCTGCTGCTTGCTCTATGTTGACTACGCTTCTTCCTACCCCTTTATTTAATATTACGGCAACCCCTCGTTGGCTCTCGTACCCGCCGCTTTATATCACTCTATAATTGTCACTCCAGTAATCCCCGCTATCCTTCCATCTCACCTCGCAGAGACCTAAAGCATCTATATTACCTCTTTCCATATCTCGCTTAATATTTTCCAATTTTCCTGCCCTCAGCATTGTCCTGACGTTCCATGTTCCTATTCTAACTACTTTCGTCCTCTTCTGCATCTTCTGTCCTGCTGCTGTTATTTCTCCCCCGCAAGGATTTCGTGGGATGACGACCGCGGAAGCCTTGCCTCCCCCGCTGCCGGGCACGATACACGGCCCGTTGGGCCGAGTCCCGTAGTTACCGGGACTCTATTTCTGTTTTGCGTACATCAAATTTTCTTGGGAATGATAATTGAGGTGGTTTCCCGTTGCCTTCCTCAATAGTGTTTTTAACGGGACACCATCACTTAATGGCCGGCCCACTGGGGTCAGACGCCTTTGCAGCCGTCTCACTGAGGAACAGACGCTGCGTGGACTACCTTTCGTCTGGCTCCTAACCTTCGACCTATCTGGCATGGGTGACCCTACCAGGAGAAATTTTATTTACTCCCGCCAGCACAGCTCTAGGGGTCATCGGAACACACAAGCCCTTCCACCACAACAAGGTTGTAGTCCATGGGAGGGTCACAAATATATATATATATTATTTGTTTATATATATATATATATATATATTATTTTCGCACATAGATATAGACATATAAGGAAAGGGGATAGGAAAACACATAAAAGACCAACACAGGAAAGGTGGGGAAGGCGGTTTTGAGCAGATCACAAATTAAAAAATATTTCCTTATCCGAGATTTGAACCACGGACATTCCACTTTCTGAGCGGATGCTCTACCAGTTGAGGTAATAAGCTAACCTGATTTACATCGAGATCAGCGATCTTATGAACCGCCAAAGTGCTCCGATAGATGTTGCCCGAGAGATGGCGTTATGGAGCTGTTTCAACAAATAAAGGAGAAGGGAGGAAGGGACCCACCAAAGATAGACGGTACACAAGAAGGGGAAAGAATAGTAGAAAAGCATTCTTACGATCTTATAAAGTATAGGGACGGTGCGTTTCATGGCACGCATAGCCAGAAGAAGAGACGAGCCATATTGGCCATACACCTCCAGAAACAACTCCATAACGCCATCTCTCGGGCAACATCTATCGGAGCACTTTGGCGCTTTATAAAATCGCACATCTCAATGTTAATCAGGTTTCCTTATTAGCTGAACTGGTAGAGCATCCGCCCGGAAAGTGGAAGGTTCGTGGTTCAAATCCCGGATAAGGAAATATTTTTACTTTCGTGATCTGCTCAAAAATCGCCTTCCCCAAATGTCCTGTGTTCGCCTTTTATGTGTTTTCCTATCCCCTTTCCATATACCTATTTCTATGTTTGAATGAATATTTGTGCGCCGTATGGCGGGATTTTCAAGTTTGAATATGTATATATATATATATATATATATATATATATATATATATATATATATATATATTATTAGGTAATCTACCGGTTAGGGTAGGTTTTTGGATGGACACAACTATCAAATTTATATTTTGTAACTTCAAACAAAACCCAATGCAGCAACCTAAACTACATCAGGTCCCTCTTTATCTCTGTGTACCTCTTTCCACCCTTCATCCCATCCAACATCCCTATCCTGTTCCTACACTTTCCTCGCTTGCCCAATATTCTCCCCTCTTTTACCTTCTTCAACATTCCGCCACCGCTCAACACGTCCTTCATCCATTTTTCCTGCCTCCATAGGATTTCTCTCAACAAACCCCTCTCCTCACCCACCATCTCCAGTACTTCCTCATTTGTTTTCCTTTCGGTCCATTTCACCTTCTCCATTCTTCTCCACACCCACATTTCAAAAGCCTCCAATCTACGTCTATCCTACTGCTTCAGCGACCACGTTTCCGCGCCGTACAAAGCTACGCTCCATATCAGAGTTTTTACGAGTCTTGTCTTAACATCCCTACTCAACGTCCCCGTCATCAACTCCCTCCTCCTTGAGAAAGCCTCCTTGCCTAGCGCAATTCTTCTCCTTACGTCCCTACCACTTTGACCGTATTGGTCCAAAACACTTTCGAGATATGTAAACTGTTCTACCTGCTCTATTTTTTCCCCGCCTATTTTAATATTTAGCTTAGCCTTTTTCTTTCTGGAAAATCGCATAACCTTTGTTTTATTAATATTTATTCTCATCCCATATTTATCGCACTAAACCTCCAATCCACTCAGCAATGCTTGCAACCCCTTGGCTAACTGAGCAACTAATGCTTGGTCATCAGCAAACCTAACCGATTTCACGAATTCCCCTCCGACTTTCATTCCTACCTCCAGTTCTTCCCATGCCTCTTTAATCATTTACTCTACATATACGTTGAACAGTACCGGTGACAATGGGCAACCCTGCCTTACACCTCTTCCTAACACTGCCCATCCGGACTCTCCGTTCCCCACTCGCACCTGAGCAGTCTGAGTCATGTACACGTTGCGGATCAGTCTCCTGTCCCTCCAATCCATTCCTATTTTCTGCAATACACGCATTAATTTTTCCCAATTCACTCTATGAAACGCTTTTTCGTAATCTGCAAAAAAGGCAAAAATGTCCTGATTGTATTCTATATTTCTCTCGATTAATGATCTCATTACTGCAATGGCATCACGCGTACCTCTTCCCTTCCTAAACCCAAACTGATCATCCCCTAAGTAATCATTTGCCTTACTTTCTATCCTTTTGTTGATGATCCTGAGAATAACTTTAGCTGCGTGGGATATCAAACTTATTGTCCAGTAATCCTTACATGACGTAGACTTTGCCCTTTTTGGAATAGGAACCAACACCGATCTCACAAAATCTTCCGGCCAGATTCCTTCCTCATATATACTACGAATCAGTCCATATATGGCCTTCTTCCTACCTTTTCCTAACCATTTCAACATTTCTACAGGAATGTTGTCCACCCCCACGGCCTTATTTTCTTTCATCTCCTTTAATGCCCTTTCTATTTCATGGTCGAGTATGCCTGGACCTAAGCTATCTTCTCCTACGTCATGTTACTTTTCTATGTCTAACCTTGTCGGCCTAAGTTCTTTGCCATTCAGTGTTTCTATATATTGCCCATCATTATATTCTTGGGAATCATAATTGAGGTGGTTTCCCGTTACCTTCCTCAATAGTGTTTTTAAAGTGACACCATCACTTAATGGCCGACCCACTGGGGTCAGACGCCATTGCAGCCGCCTCACTGAGGAACAGACGCTGCGTGGACTACCTTTCGTCTGGCTCCTAACCTTCGACCTTTCTGGCATGGGTGACCCTACCAGGAGAAATTTTATTTACTCCCGCCAGCACAGCTCTAGGGGTCATCGGAACACACAAGCCCTTCCACCACGACAAGGTTGTAGTCCATGGGAGAGGGATATATATATGTAAATATATATATATATATATATATATTTTTTTTTGCCTGTTTTGTAGATTTCAAAAAAGCGTTTGATAGAGTTAATTGGGAAAAATTAATGCGTGTATTGCAGAAAATAGGAATGGATTGGAGGGACAGGAGACTGATCCCCAACCTGTACATGTCTCAGACAGCTCAGGTGCGAGTGGGGAACGGAAAGTCCGGATGGGCAGTGTTAGGAAGAGGTGTAAGGCTGGGTTGCCCATTGTCACCGGTACTGTTCAACGTATATGTAGAGGAAATGATTAAAGAGGCATGAGAAGAACTGGAGGTAGGAATGAAAGTCGGAGGGGAATTCGTGAAATCGGTTAGGTTTGCTGATGACCAAGCATTAGTTGCTCAGTCAGCCAAGGGGTTGCAAGCATTGCTGAGTGAATTGGAGGTTCAGTGCGATAAATATGGGATGAGAATCAATATTAATAAAACAAAGGTTATGCGATTTTCCAGAAAGATAAAGGTTTAGCTAAATATTAAAATAGGCGGGGAAAAAATAGAGCAGGTAGAACAGTTTACATATCTCGGAAGTGGTTTGGACCAATACGGTCAAAGTGGTAGGGACGTAAGGAGAAGAATTGCGCTAGGCAAGGAGGCTTTCTCAAGGAGGAGGGAGTTGATGACGGGGACGTTGAGTAGGGATGTTAAGACAAGACTCGTAAAAACTCTGATATGGAGCGTAGCTTAGTACGGCGCGGAAACGTGGTCGCTGAAGCAGGAGGATAGACGTAGATTGGAGGCTTTTGAAATGTGGGTGTGGAGAAGAATGGAGAAGGTGAAATGGACCGAACAGAAAACAAATGAGGAAGTATTAGAGAGGGTGGATGAGGAGAGGGGTTTGTTGAGAGAAATCCTATGGAGGCAGGAAAAATGGATGAAAGGCGTATTGAGCGGTAGTGGAATGTTGAAGAGGGTAATAGAGGGGAGAATGTTGGGCAAGCGAGGAAAGGGTAGGAACAGGATAGGGATGTTGTACAGGTTGAAGGGAGGAAAGAAGTACACAGAGATGAAGAGGGACCTGATATAGATTAGTTTGCTAGGAGGGGAGTCACAAAATGTTTATTTGATAGTTGTGTCCATCTAAAAACCTACCTTAACCGGTAGATTACCTAATAATATATATATATATATACATACATATATATATATATATACATATATATATGTATATATATATACAAGAATCACGAAATACCGCCATACGGCGAATAAATTTTTATTCAAATTGAAAATGGAGAAAAGGAAAATGGTAAAGGAACACCCATATAGGACGAACACAAGAGAGGTGGGGATGGCAGATCACGAATGTAAAAATATTTTCCTCGACCGGGACTTGAACACCGGATCTCTCTACTCGCCGGGCGGATGCTCGAACCACCTGAGCTACGAGAAAAGGTACTTTTACACTGAAATCAGCGATCTTATAAAGCGCCAAAGTGCTCCGAATCATTACCCAGAAGTATATATATATATATATATATATATATATATATATATATATATATATATATATATATATATAAGGGAAGGCGGAATCAAGCAGACTACTAATGTAAAAATATTTTCCTCGACCGGGACTTGGACACCGGATCTCTGCACTTGCTGGGTGAATGTTCTAACCGCCTGATCTATCGAGAAAACCTAATAGGCACTGAGATCTGCGATCTTATAAAGCGCCCAAGTGCTCGGATTATTTTGGCCAAGAGATGGCTTTAGGTAGCTGTTTCACTCACAAAAGGAGAAATAGATGCACACACGCACGCACACGCGCGTGTGTGTGTGCGTGTGAGTATAATGTAGAAGCACTGAATACGAGTAACACTCGGACGGCGCAATAGGACACAAAAATATAAAAAGAGAACACGTAAAAGGACGCATTGCAGAGAGTTTAAGCTATCGGGCTTCTCTGAGGCCTTTTTCAGGCAAGACTGATGGAGAATGACTAACAGAAGGCCGAAAGCTTAAAGTTTATGAAAGGCACCTTTTACCGTATTTTTTATTTATGTTTGTGTGCTCTACCGTGCCGTTCAAGCTTTGTATATCACATACAAACGAATCCTTCACGTATATTAGGAATACGAGTGGGCTACAATTGTGTGTTTCTCTGTATTTTTGTTCGTTAGTGCTATCTCGCTTCTCCGTTTAAATTATTGTTCGCATCAGTGAGAATTTCATTCAAGATACAAATAAAAAAATACATTTATTATATATATATATATATATATATACACACACACATTCAAATACAAAGTCCCGCCATACGGCGCACAAATATTCATTCAAACATAGAAATAGGTATAAGGAAAGGGGACAGGAAAATATACAAAAGGCGAAATGTAATCTATCTTCTGACTTGCAAACTCTGCCCGGCATTTTATATAGGCCAGTGCTCTACACCCCTGAACCTCAGGGTGAACAATCATCGCGCCTCATGTAATCCCTTCTCCCCGTCCGTGGGTCTTCCCATCCCAAAACATGCCTCACACCACAACACCCCCTTCAACCACTGTTACAATGTTTCTGTGCTAGCATCCCTTCCCCCATCCGATAACCCTATAAAACTAAAAACAATGGAATTGGCATTTATATGGCTGTGTAAAGCCTATCAATATCCGGGTCTCAATGTCGTTCACTAAATGGGGGGGTGGGGCTGAGGTGGATGGAGGTGGATTTGTTTCTTGCGAGGTGGTGGGACAATTTATTCATCCGCATACATTTTGTCATCCTTGTCCTGTGTTTTGACTTGTCAAGCCCTTATGATGACTTGGTGAGTTGATGCCTTGGTCATGGGTGTTGTGGGATCTGTGGATGAATTGTTAGTTTTCTGTGTCGCTTGTTACTATTTCCGCATCCTCCTTATTCCATCTCCGCTCCCCTCTGGCCTCCCTTTCCCCCTCCATAACCTCCTCCTTCACCCCTCTCCCACCACTTGTTCCCCGCTCCGCTTTCTCCCCCTCCATATACCCCTCCTTCACCCCTCCCCCACTACCTGTTTTTTCCCCTCTCCCTCGTCCCATACTCTCTCTGCACCGCGTACCCTTTTCCTTAGTCATATCTTATCTTCCGAAGAAGACGGAGCTCGAGTCCGTCGAAATTATCAAGATATTATTGTGAGTGTTCTTTTTATGTGTTCTCGTGCTGTGTGTTACTGTCTAAGTTATATATATATATATATATATATATATATATATATATATATATAACTTAGACAGTAACACATACACAACCCGCAAAAACACACTCACGCATTATCCGTTTCATGGCCCCCTCCTCCCGAGCGTCCTTGCCTCCAAGTGAGTGCCGTGGATCGCACCCACAATTCATCGCCACCCAGGCCCCAGATACTCGCACGCCATCCACGCGATAAAGGACTAAGCAAAACCGTTCCCTCTCTGTCGTCGGACAAGGGAGGAGCCTGGAACCCTCGCGATTCCCCCTTCCCTCTCCCCTCCTCTTGTGTGTGTGTGTGTGTATTTCGGCGTTCGAAGGGATATCCTCGCACCCTCTTTCTCCCTCCGCCCACCCCCTCCCCCAGTTCGCGGGCGACCGACCATTATTCCGGATGGTTGCCCTGCTCTCTGGCTTCTTGTGCCTCGCTGGACGACTCCCAATTGTTTCTGCGCCCCTTTTTTTCACGGGCGGAGGGGTGGTGGGGACGAATTTACGCGTCGTATTTTCAGCGTCCGCGTCCAAGCAAGCCGCGTGTATGTGTGCAGCGCTTCGGCCGTGGATTCAAAATAGTTTCCCCGAATGCGGGGCCCGTCGGAACCGCGAGGCTATTTTCGGGTACCCTTCGTAACCACGGGCGCCGGCGCCTCTCCTCCTCACCTGCGCCTTCCGGGACTTCTCCACTCCTCCCCACCTAACCCTCTCTCTATGCTGATAGAGCGACCGGAATTCAAAATATTTTGGACGTAAAATGGTGATCACGGATACATCGTGGGGTCTGGGTTGTTTAAAGTGAACTACGTTCATTTTATTACGCTTAGGGAAAAGGCAAAATAAAAATCTGTATCCGAAATATCAGCGAAGCGCTATCCTTAAGGTCTTTTGATGAATCATCTCGCCCGCTGCGTGGAATTCACTTCCTCTGGAAAAAAATTATATCCCAAGGCTACCGACATTCCTTAAAGGTAAGAGTACTCAAATAATGAGACTTAAAAAGTCCGCGTGGTGCGAAAATGTTTAGAGCAGAATAGTAATTCCTATTTATACGGCAATGCTCATCTGCAAGTGTTTTATTTGCTATGTTTCAATTGCATTTGCTGTTATATCATGGCCAATACGCCAAGCATTTTGATAGCTATGACGGTTTTAAAAGTTGATGAGCCCAATTTTTCGTTTCGGTTCAAAAGTTAATTGCCTCGTTGGCTATTCATGGAATTCATATTTCACTTAATTTTTGCTGTTGTTCATATGCTAATCTGAATTTCATAATGTGTTATGCCTCGGAACAGTCTAGGGTTGAACAGTTGTTAATCCACCATTTCAACGGAGACCCCCCCCCCTGAACGAAGAAGTAAGTCATCGCCGGTCTGCGTCCCCCACCCCCCTGATCGTTCCTTCGACGGTGGTGCCTGACCCGGCAGTGGTGAACTCTGCTAATGGGCCAGGGGCACTCTCCCATGGCTTGACGCCCTAACTTGTCCCCTCGCACCTCCGAATCGTGACCAAACGGATCAGGGGCGGTCGCTTTGAGGGAATTAAAAAATAAACCCTTGCTCTGTGAAGTGATGACGCTAGCGTCGGCGAGAAATACGGTAGCCAACTGACATGACAGTGACCGACTGCCGTGTCAGTGGCGTCGCCTCGTTTTTTGAGCTGCCTTCCCCCCCCCCCCCCGACACTTGAGCCTCCTGCTCCGCATTCACTGTCGGAATTAGTGCACCGAAATGTTGTAGATCCAGCCAGAAATACTCGTGAGCAGTGGCGTGTCTCTTTCAGGAACAAAAGCGCCGATGCACGCTGACTCACGCCGCCCCTCTGCAGCCTGCAATTAAATGAACCATTTTCCAGGTCTCCCTCGCAACTTCTTTGTTTCATAACCCACGTAGCCTTTGCACTGCCCCTTCCACTCGTGCATTGTTTTTATAAAAAGTATCGGGAAAACATCGGTACGTTTCGGAAAAAATAATTTATTTGAGATATTGCTACAATACCTAAAAATTCTTCAAAGTACATCCCTCAATCTTCGACAAAATTTTCCGGCGGATTTCCACGATTCAAAGCCTCCCTTGGACGCGGATTTCGGATAAGGGTACGCGTGCAGGGTTCTTTGACGGCGCTTAGGGTGGTGGTGTCCTTTGAGAGAGGGGGGTTTTCACTTTCGTTCGCCTCGCCAAATTTTCACTGATAATGGTGTGTGCAATGTCATCATCTTATCAATGCCAATATACGTTCTGCGATCTTGCGCACACTTATCCGACGGTCTTCTGAATTCAACAATTCACGCACTGCACGTCAGGAAAAAATTGTTACCGATACTTTTTATACCAACCGTGAATTATGGTCTTCAACATTCTATAGCCATCTATTGTTGACTCTTATGTCTTTCTTACCTGGCGTACCTGGGTCTCTTTAATTTCTGTATTTTACTTAATCAATTCTCTGCATAGCTTAATCTCGAGAGCCTCCAATTAGAGAGCTCATCCTCCCTTCTCGCTGTCCAAGTCGCCAACCCATTCAGAACCAATGGTGAGGTCTCAGGCGTGATGTGGTGGAAGCGTAACATATTAAAACCACAGGTATTGCAATTTTCCACTAGATATTTTATTTCGACACTACCCGTTTCGATGTTTTCACATCATCAGGTGTGTCACACCTGATGATGATGTGAAAACATCGAAACCGGTAGTGTCGAAATAAAATATCTAGTGGAAAATTGCAATACCTGTGGTTTTAACATTCAGAACCACTCTCATCACTTGTTTTGCTATAACATTTTTTTTGCCAAACGTTCCATGATGTCTTACCTTAAGGCTCATTCTTTCGTCAATTCTTTTTCCAATAATCGTACTCCCTCGTAAATCGTAATACTCGTAAATTCCCTACTCCTCGAGCATTTTTATCCATTTGTTGTAGAACATGTACCCACATTAAAAGCAAGTTAGGTAGTTATTCTAGATTTAGCAAAGGCCATCTATGCCTCTTAGTGCACGTGCACTTTTACCAGGAAACGTTGATAGGCAGTCGAATCTTACGTATGCTAAATAGTCGACGATTAATTGTCGAATAGATTTGAATAGATTTGAGTAATAGACTGGAAACAAAGAAATTTTTTCCCTCAGTAATCCAAGCTACGTTTTGTTGTTTTGTTTTCCCAAACGTTAGCTGCCGTAATTGGTCACAAGCTCACACCGACAGCATACTATTCAGCATTGGAAGCTCGGATGCTCCTGAAGAGGATGATACAGTGTATATACATGTATTGTTCACACTTCCTGCAGAAACACTGGCAGGAATTAAACGCAAAAATGCCGTTGGATTCATGGTAAATTGCGAATTGAGTGATTGCTAAGGGAGAGACAGGTTTGCAACCAGTAGAGTGGCGTGGAAGTCATCGGTCGTGTCCCTCTTGTGTCTTCCCTGCGCAGAATTGTTTAAGGGTCGGGATGAAGATGAGTGCGCTCAAGGGGTGCGCCTTGCAATCAATGTGGGTGCGAGGAATGTTCGTTTCCTCTCGATCGGAGTGGACGGCCTCCCTCCCAATCCACCCTCTTCCTGCAGAGGAGGGCTTCGGTTCATGTCATCCGATTAAAGCTCCTTTGCGAAGAATTTCGATGCGTTTTGATTGCCTAATAGTGAATCAATCGCGGCGACTGCCCCCGCGCGGACCCAATGGCTCGGCGCGGGGGCAGAACCGGTGCAGCGGAAGGGGGAGCGCAAACAGTTGACGGGGGCGGAGCGACGAACTTCCCTCGTGACCGACGCGAAACATGTACGAAGAGACATCTGTTGGGTGGAAAATTCGGTTGTCGCTCCGAGTAAACCGGTGACGAGGGTTTCTAGAATGCCAACCTGTCAACGCTTTTTTTTAAAGCCCTCAGAAGGAAGGCAGCCCACGACCCCGGGGGGTGAAACGCCTGGTTTCTTGAGACGAGGACGCGGGGAAATCCATTCGTCAACTGTTTCCCACCAAATTTTCGAAACTTTTGCTTGCATTCCAAAGTAAGTGTTGAAATCACCACTATTGGGATCATTCGAGTGAGAAATGGGGTTTCCGTGTCGTTCTTGTCCGCGTGGTAAATACTATATGCATCTGCTCTTTGGAAAAGGCGTCGGCCCCCCCAGCCGCAGGGGAGTACGCGAAGCGGAAGCAGGGCAGGGGCGAGTGACTCATATTCGTGCCCTTCCCTCATCTATTCCCACTCGAAACCCGCAAGGTTCGTATAAAAAGTATCGGTAAAATTTCCGAAAAATATTTATTTCCGATATTGCTACAACTTGGGAATAGTGTACTGGTTGTAAGTGGGCACTGTACAGGGATTGGGGAACCGTCGCGATGCCGTCACGGAAGGTCTTCTCAAACAGAGACACTCGACCGTGCTCTTGGTCGCTCGCCAAGACTTTCGGTGGGACGAGCTTAGCGCATTTAATATTTCGAATCGCCAAATTTTCAGTGACAATAATGGCGTGTGCACTGTCATCTTCTGATCAATGCCATTATACGATATCTGTGATATATATGTATCGATGTCAAATTGCATCTTTGAGTAATCGATCGCTCCCATAGCCAGTGAAAGAAATTGCTCCTGGATGAGGTACTCGCGCAGGCACGGGGTGGAGGCTATAATGCCTCGCCCGCGTCGAGGGGCGCTCTCGTAGCACCTTTTAAAATTGAGGGGTGCCAGCTGGATGGTCGCAAACGCATGCAATATAATATTTGCCTGTCAACTGCTAGTGTTTAAAGTGGATCGTCTTATCTAAAGACGAGTAAGTCAATGGACTCATGAGACGAATGTGTAATTATTTAACATGGTATCATTTCTCAGCTTTGAAGTTTTATAAAACTCAGAATAAATGCTTCAATCACGTGCACGAAAGAATTTTCGCAGAGTGTACCAATCATTTGCCTTGACCGTGATCCCGGTCGAGACGAATGATTTGTACTCTTTGAAATCGTAGAAATGTTATGAATATCAGCGGATGACTCCGTCATGAGTTACAGGCGCGGCATCTCCCGCATTCTTTTGCAATTTGTCGCTAAATGTCTTCAATATAAAACGTTCCGTTTCTTGCAAACAAATATGAGTTTTCTGTTGTGGGAAGTGCGAATAAATGTGGAACACATATTAACGGGATTGCTCCAGAGAAAGAGTCGGGCAAAATATCCATGTGATTGGTGATATTGTTTGTATTGAACTGTTATTGATGATAAATCAAATTTAAGCCTGTGCACAAATGCGGTGAAACTCCGAGTGAGGCCTCTGATGCTCCGACGGACAGTCTCATCTCGCTGCCCTCACGCCTTGTCACGACTTGTTGCACCACGCTTCAATAATTGATGCCCTCCCCGACACTCCCCGCCACACGCCACCGTCCGCAGGGAATGCCTTCTCGCGTGGGAATGGAGACGCCCCTGGTGAGACATTTTTCGGAACTCAGTTGGAGGGGAGATTGGGAGACAGAGAAATGGAAGTCGGGATCTAGATTTGAAGTATTTTCTAGAGAAATCTTTCTGAGCGTGTACTTCCAGAAAAATAACAAATTTTTTTTGCAAGAATATAATTTCATCCGACTAACGGTTTTTACATTTTAAGGCCATTGGTGAGGGCTATTTAATCTAACGATTAAATATTCTAACCTTTCCCGGCAATTACTTAAAGGGAACGCTTTCTTATCGTAAAACAATAACCGGCAATGACGCAAAACAGTTGAAACTATGGTTGAGTGACATTATATCTTTACTTTGATGCACCGAAGTTTGTTTCGTTTCAGTTTACGCAATGAGGGTTTCCTAAGATGTGGACTCCGAAGGAGTGATAGCACTTTTTCTGAGCATTCACGCGGACTCAATCACCCGCGAATCTGGAGATGAATATGCATCGTATCCGAGTGTACGAAGTGTCTCGTATGATAGGCGCTATTAGGCACTGGCGTATTTCAATGATTTCAACTTAATCTGCCGTAGAATAGAATGTAATTGACGAAAGCCCACGGTTTTCATCTGGGTTTCACTGTATATTATGTCAAGTTTGGCGAGATACGAGGAGAGGTGGTGATTTTAACATTTTTCGAGGGCATGCGGGCGCCACATCCCCCGGTGCCCGCCGGTCGGGCTCGCCGGCGGTGTGGTTGGGAGGAATTATGTATCGATTTAAAAATTACCATAATCTCATTCATAATGCACTCGTGTGGTAATGTAGGTTTTGGGCAATTCCTAATGACTGTCATGTAATATTTTGCACTCGCTCTTGTTTGAACCGAATCACTTCACTCATCCTCAGTTCTTCGAACCATTTGTCCGTCCTCCAAAAAGACGAACCCCTACATTTTTCCGTTTATTACGGCCTGCCAACATCCCAAAAACTACAAATATATCTCTCTTTCGACCATTTTTTCAGTCTTGTTTGGATTTCTCCAAACTACATCCCTTCTTTTCCCGTAATATTAAAAATCTGTCCGCTAGTACAAGGTGTTCATAAAAAGTATCGGGAGTATTTTCGGAAAGAAAACATTTAGTTCAGATATTGTTCAGAAAATTCTTCAAAGTACTCCTTCCCTTGAGAGTGCCGAAACACTTTTTCCCCTGCGGTTTTCCACGACTCGGAGGCTCCCTGGTAGGCGGAAGGTCCTTAAGGGTACAAGCGTGCGAGCTTCTTTGGCGAATTGACTAAGGGTTCCAAAGTGGTGTTGTCCTTTGAGAGAGAAAGGCTTTCACTTTTATAGAAGTAGGAAATAGTAGTCTGCTGGTGCCAAGTCGGGACTGTGAGGGAGTTGGGTAATCGTTGCGATGCCGTTGCAGACGATCTTCGCGAGCAGAAGACATTCGACTCTGCTATTGGTTGTCCTTCAATAAGACTTTCGGGCGCACGACTTTAGCGCAGATCTTTCATGTTACCAAATTTTCAGTGATAATATTTTGTGCACTGTCATCTTATCAATGTCGATATACGATCTGCTATCATGCAAAGACTTAACCGACACGCTCTGAATTCACCACTTCACGCAATGCACGTCAGGAAAAAATGTCACCGATACTTTTTATACATACCTTGTATTCCTCTCTGTCAAACTTATATTCTCAATTCTTCTCAAAAAAAAAGAAAATAGAATAGAAAATTTTGTTAGAGTTAAGAGAAGAGTTTGTTCCTCCATGTTTCGCGGTTGACCCTTCGTGTCAGTGGAGCCCCATCCCAGGTGTGCATCTTAAATGGCTCAGGGCTCGCTTGCTATGTACTCTCTGCTGCAGTTCTTGCATTCTATCGCCCTCGGAAGAGAGCCTGCTGTTGTATTTGCGGAGTCGGTTGATGTGGTCTTTATTATACCCGCAAGTAGCACATATTATGCAGGTCCATTTCATCATTGAAAATATTTCTTTAGCATGCTACTCATTTTATCTTTTAAATGGTAATAATCTTATACAAGATCAATTGACTACAAGACCAGCTGACTCCGTTTTGGACCCTGCATTATTCATGGGATTTTATGCCCTTAACTTACATAACTTGTCGCATTCAAATAAATGGTAAAATTGAAATAAATTGGAACAAGTTCAAAAGTTGTTTATTTATCCTTATTGTTGTACATCAAATAACATACATATCTATAACAGATAACAAAATATAACATAACATAGTTGTACAACGAACAAGGAAGCCCTGTTCGTAGGCAGTGCGCCTCTTCAGGGTATAAATTGAAACTTAAATTTTCATTGTTTATGGAGAAGCATCAAGATTATCCGGCCTCGGTGACGGCAGGTAGCATCTCCCAACCCAAAGCTCGCGTGTTCGATGCCCGTACGGGTGAGTTTTACCCCACCTTTGTCTTGGATGTTAGTAATTGTTTGAATGGTGGTTTTTATAAGTCCGATGTAAAGGTCAACAATAGCCCTTTTCGAATTAATAATAAATAAATTTTACTCATTTCATGTTGGAATTTTTTCAGGAAGGGCAGAACTGGCGTTGAACTTCGTGTGGTTCCTTGACACTTTTACTCGAATACATGGAAAAATGTTTTTTCAATGTTTTGAAGTTCAGGTGGAAGTTAAAATTCATGTTATCCTTGTTAGAGTTTTTTTATTGCTTATTAGTATCTTGAAGGCTGACAAATCCAACATGATCATTAAAACGACATCCATTAAAACTTGCTTTAATCGAGATGAAATACAATTTTGTGTTTTTAATAGTAACTTTTTGGACTTTATATCCCTTGAGACGCTAATAAATATTAGCGAAGCGGTGGCGACGAGACGTTGGGTTTCAATTATTCAACCGACGTTCCAAAACATTTCATAAGATTCACAACTCCTTGCTCACAACTTCCGGTCTGCACCCTGCAACGGTCTTAGCCCAGGGGGTGTCGGGGGCCTTTAAATGAAGCGAAATGAATGCAAGGGTGGGAGGGAGGACGTCTACCCTGGTGGTCAACCCCCAGAGGGCCTCTCCTGGCCGAGTGAGATGAACTCTCCGGTTGATCCAGCGAATGATTGGCATTGGTTGTTTATTCCTCGCTCTCATTCTCCGCTAGATTGGACGGCGGATTGGATGTAAGGTATAATGAGTGTGTCGGGTGAGCAGGGAGTGTCTCGGAGGGTGTGGAGGGCGGGGGAAGGAGGAGGAGGCGTGGGTGGGGCCTTGTGGCGAGGGGAGGCTTTCCTCGAACGGAAGGAACCCTGGGCGGGAGTATAAAGAGCCGAAGATAAGAATGGAGAAAAGAATACGGGTTCTTTAGATTCGAAATTTGCTGCCAGTGTATGGGATCCTAAAAATATAAATTTTATTTCGGAATTAGATCGAGTTCAGCGGAGAGGGGGCTAGATTTGTCAAACATTGTCATGACCAACGCAGCAGCGTATCTACTTTGCTAGACAATTTAGATTGGGATTCTCTTACGCAGCGGCGTTTACAATATAGATTAAACTTATTGATAACATTTAAAGATGGACCCTTTTCCGGTGACATCAAGAATACAATACGAACCCCCAACGTATAACGTATGGAGGGATCACGAATATAAGAATAGAGAGATAGACTGCAAGACTGACAGGTTTATACTGTCATTTTTTTCCTAGAACGATAAGAGACCAGAATGCTTGTAGTCGAAATCCCCCAGGAGTCAGTTCAACACAATACGTATTAACGTACAGGTTAGGGAATGCGCGTGGATATATATATATATTTTTTTTTGTTACAGGTTCCCCCCCACCTTCTCCAACCTATTTGAAAAACCCCAACCCTCTCATCCTTTACCCTTTCCTCCTGGTGCTACACCCCTACCATACACCTTTTTTGGTGGCTCGCAGGGTATTATCGCATGTAGATGAAACGTTGTGAATAACTTGTAGTTTTTATGAGTTCTCCAGAAGTTTATTTTTAATACGTAGAATGCCTACGGAGACAAGTTATTCAGAATGCCTCTTCTTAAGATGCCAATCAACTCTTCAGTTCTGCAGCGATTTGGGATTCTCGCATTGTTGGGGAAGGATGGAGTGGGGGAGGGGGAGGGCGAAATAGGGGCCGAGTGGGGGGCAGGGCGTGCAAATAACGAGCGAGTTGCGAAGGAGCTTAACCCGTAGGAGGGAAAGTGGGCAGTGTAAGACGG
This sequence comes from Hetaerina titia, assembly GCA_037158775.1. Taxonomy (NCBI): domain Eukaryota; kingdom Metazoa; phylum Arthropoda; class Insecta; order Odonata; family Calopterygidae; genus Hetaerina; species Hetaerina titia. The sequence continues at coordinate 121,470,477 of CM073771.1, read as the reverse complement.
CTAAGACGAAAAAATAAACTAGGAATTATGAAAAGAAAATAAGCGTCTCATTTGTCTGCTCTAGGTACCATAAACGAAGTCCTTAATCCTATTGGAGTCCTTTTCTGTTGGCTAAGAAAGTTCTTCTTTCCTTCCAACAAACTACTTCTCTGAAGATCATTTCGGAGTTTCTGAGCCGTATCACGAAATTAGGAGCGTTCGTAATCAATGCCTGCGTGAGATGCCCACGAGGATCAAAGGGTGCGTGGCGGGGGGTGTGCTACTTGTGTCGACGGTCGCCTTGGCTCTTTTTTTTTTCGGTAGTGTCGGAAATTTTGCTGGCGACGGGAGGAAATGTTAGCCCCGCTTGGGTGAGGGCACACTACACAGCCTGCCCCAACGAAAGACATATGTATGTATATATATATATATATATATTATATATTATATATATTATTATATATATTATTATATATATTATTATATATATTATTATATATATTATTATATATATTATTATATATATTATTATATATATTATTATATATATTATTATATATATTATATATATATTATATATGTATATATATATATATATATATATATAGCGGGTCGCGGTGGTCTAGCGGGTAGAGCGTTGGACTGCTGACCGGAGGGTCCCGGGTTCGATTCCCGGGCAAGGCACTTTGGGCACCTGCAGCTCCACCCAAGCTAGTTGATTTTTCGGGTACCAGATCTTCCTGGGAAACCATAACCGGCACAGGGAAAGGAACTGGCCCCCCTACCCTGATGTGTGAATATTCACATGCCGTCGGGCTTGGTACATGGGTGAGCTCTACCATCACCTACTAAACCGACCTTCGGGTTGATTACTGTGTTTTCTATATATATATATATAAACCATAAACACAGTAATCAACCCGAAGGTCGGTTTAGTAGGTGATGGTAGAGCTCACCCATGTACCAAGCCGTATACGGCGTGTGAATATTCACACATCAGGGTAGGGGGGCCAGTTCCTTTCCCTGTGCCGGTTATGGTTTTCCCAGGAAGATCTGGTACTCGAAAAATCAACTAGTTTGGGTGGAGCTGCAGGTGCCCAAAGTGCCTTGCCCGGGAATCGAACCTGGGACCCTCCGGCCAGCAGTCCAACGCTCTACCCGCTAGACCACCGCGATCCGCATATTATATATATATATATATATATATATATATATATATATATATATATATATATATATATATATATATATATATATATATATCGTAGCGAAAAGATATTTCGTCAATATGTACTTCTCATGCGTTTTTTCTTCACTTTTTCAATTATAAAAATGGATTAATTTGATGTTAATGGCATCGGAGTGAATGGCGTTAATAGGGGTATTTAGGGGTTTAATAATATCTAATTAACCCTAACGGAATGGGGGAGAAGCAGAATGGTCAAAATTACCCCGGTGTCATTCAAGGACCCCCCCCCCCCAATCTCCCTCAAATCCCATGATGCACAAGTTCACACCAACTGTGCACGCCTGCTGCAGTGTGCCCCACGGGATTCTTGATAATTTCACGTTTCGACGGTCGACGCGTCGCTCTCGACGGCGCTGCGACCCGGCCGACGCGACGCGACGGCGGGCGCCCACGTCACGCCGAAACAAATGCTAGCGACTCGAAAAGGAAGGGGGTATTCCATGGGGAAGTTGGGCAAAGAATGACTACTGGATGCACCCCACAGGGCGCATCGTGCTGTGGATTAAGGAGCGAGCATCCCTCCGCCCGTACCCCTAGCAACCCCCTCCGACCACTCTTCCCGCACTCCGCCCTAGCACCTCCAAGCGAGGGGCGAGAGGGTGGACGCGCCCAGGGGAGGCACATGCAGGGAAGAAAGACGGCTTGGGTGCGGTGTGTGGGGGAGCCGTTGCGAAGGGCTTCTTATTCGATCGTCGCTCTCGCCGGAGGGATTGGGGGGTGCAAGGGAAGAGGGGGGGGAGGAGGGGAAGCTCGATTTCGGACGTACCCGAGTGCTTGCTCGGAATCAAATGTACACGCGCAAGGTTTGTCTAAAATGTATCGGAAACAACTTTTTCCTGATGTATGCGTGAAAGTGCTGAATTCAGATCGAGTCGGTTAAGTGTGCGCATGACCACAGATCGTATTATTGGCATTGGTAAGAAGATGAGAGTGAACACACCATTATTATCACTGAAAATTTAACTAAGCGAAAGATCAGCGCTAAAGTTGTCCCGATGGTCTCTGGACGGATGACCAAGAGCAGAGTGGAGTGTGTCATCTTGCGAAGACCTTCTGCAATGGCATCGCAACGAATCTTCAACCCCCTTACAGTCCCGAGCAGACTATTTCCTATTCCCTATTAAAGTGAAATCCTCCCTCCATCAAAGGACACTACCATGGTACCCTAAGTGCCATCAAAGAAGCTTTGCAAGTGCACCTTTAAGGACCTTCCGGAATCCGCCCTCCAGGGTGCCATCGAGTCGTGGAAAATCCGCTGGCGTGAAAAGTCAGTCGACACTCGAGGAAGGTACTAGAAGAATTTTTAAGCATTGTAACAATATCTGAAAAAATCTATTTTTCCTAAAATTTCCCCGATACCTTTTATACAAATAGGTCTTTGAACATACAGGTCTTATTGGCCACGTGATTCCTTGGTGAGGGGTGAAAAAATGTCGTTGGAGCACCAGTGAAAATAGAGCGAAGATATTTTAGTCGTAAAATGTCGTGATGAGGCCTTTGATCTTCCACGCGGCCGTCCCATCCCGGTGGGCGGGCCGTGCTCGACGTTTCAGGGAATGCCGGGCGGATGGCTTGGCGACGCACGCGGAGTGATTAATGCATTCCTCGGAACCCTTCTGCATTTACTTTATTTTCCTCACATTCACCCTCGTTCCCTCCTTGGGACGAAAATGATGAATGAAAATTCTTTGGCGTGACCGGGAGGAATTCTTTTCTCCCGAAACAGGAAATTAAAATGTACCGAAAAATTCATAAAATACTTTTCGTTCTCAAAAAGCTATTTTTTTCTTATATTGTCCATTGCTCATGTGCAAGGACGGAAGGAAGAAACGATGTTTTCGGAAGAGGTTCGCTTTCAAGAACAAAAGTAATGCCGAGGAGACGCGGAGACAGAGCTAGGTTTGAAATCCACTCACATTTGCAACCGTAAATCCTGCTACAGCAGTTGGAATTAAAATATTGAATCTTTCAGAGAATCCTCAACAGAAATGGAATTTGACTCGACTTTGTAAAACACACTCAAAGCTGTGATACAGAAAATGCCTCGAATCTCACGTCAAAGGGTTATTCAGCAAAACTGTAACCTACTAACAGGCGTTCATTGAAAGTCCTTTTTGGATCCTCAGTTGGGTGCCATGGATGAGAGTGGTGCCGCATATCCGCACACCTGTCGCAAATATCGTCTGTCGTTCCGGGGCCGAGGGGAGAGAGAATGAAGGAGGTAAGGGATGAAGCGTAGGCACGTGACATTAAATTCGAAATTATATTTATTTTGTCAAGAGCCTTCATTTTTTTCAACGGTTCCATTTAAATAGCTCAGTTGAATCCTGTACATTAAGCTTTGAAGTCAATTTTCCAACAAATATATTTTCACGTAAATGGCAATTCTCAACAAAATAATTTTTGAAAATTCGACATCTCTCGTCTTTGATGCTTATTTGTGGGGTCGAAATCATTGGCATTTGGAATAGTGATTATAATCTTAAGGAACCTGCACCTCAACGGTGAAAATAACGAAATCAGTTTGGGGTACCTGTATGAATTTGGTAACCTAATCACAAACGGTCCTAATAATGTAAATACTGAAGAAAAATTATTAGAAAACTCACCACTCTCAAGTTACTCAGTTTATGAGGAAAAGGATTATTGAAGTTTTATCTAGGATTAAGGCATTTATAAATATCAACATGCAGCCGCAAACTGTGATCCCAATTGTATTTTGCCATAGAGAAATGTATTCAATTCAGGCAGCGATCGATCACCATATGCATAAACATTGTCATAATTTTTTCTGAATCTTTCAGAAGTTCAGCAGAATAGGGTCTGATTTGCTTTGTCCGACAAACGCAACGAACATGTTACTTTTTGATAAATTTTTGGGGTCTTAGGATGGTAACGTTTCCCATTTACGTAATTTAGGTGTTTTAAGAATAAGTGTGAAGCAGCCACTGGGTGATAAACCTAATTTATCAGTGATTACAGAGTCGCACCCTAAAGTGGTCAAACTGATTTTCTCTGGCGTGAACGGAGCGGTGGAGGGGGGTCTGCTTGGCAAGGTAAGGTGGAGGGGGCTCTTAGCAACAGACCGACACCAACCAGTGTCGCCTGCGGGCTGTCGTTGAGTGAGGACACCGCTTTTAGTGAAGCAAGGTTTTTGTCCGCGTCGAAAAACAAAATGAATCTGAATTTGGAACAACGTTATTCCGTGAAGTTTTGTGCGAAACTCGGGAAGACGGCAACTGAGACCCTCGATATGATCAAGCAGGCTTATGGGGACACTGCCTTAAGCCGTTCCACAGTGGCACAAGTTGTTCGAAGAGGGTAGGGAGCTCGTTGAAAACGATCATCGCTCCGGACGGCCGTCGACGGCAAGAACCGACACGAATGTGGACAGAGTGAGGACACTGCTGGACACAGACCGACGCTTAACCAGTGAAGAAATTGCAGACCAGTTGGGTCTGTCTGCATCCAACGTCCAACGCCCTATTTCACAGGATTTGGCCATGCGCAGGTGTGCGCCAAGATGGGGCCGAAAATTTGTGTCATGGCGCGCTCGTCGTCAGACAGCTCCTGGCCAAATACGGCGTTGCCACGTTGCCGCACCCACCCTATTCTCCCGATCTGGCACCACCGGACTTCTTCTTCTTCCCCCTGATGAAAAGACAGCTCAGAGGACGACGTTTTGACTTGATAAAGGCCGTTCAAGAGGCTTCGACGAGGGTCATCAACGGCATCCCCAAAGAAAATTTCCAGCGGGCGTACGGGGAATGGGAGCAACGTTATACTAAGTGTGTAGCAGCTAAAGGAGCATACTTTGAAGATTATTAAGTCGATGAAAGTATATCGTCAATAAAATTCTAGTAAAAAAATCTCCTGTCCTACCAGTTTTGGGTGCGACCCTGTATTATACTATTGTACTTATAAAATTTTGTTCTGTAATGTGATGTAGACGACTTGAAAAGTTGCATTGCAAAAGTGAATGGTGTGTGTTAAAGGTGCGTGATTTTGAACGGTATATGAAATTGAAGAGTACGTGATTATGGACGGAGTGCGGCGATGGACGGTGCGGTACGGACGGCGCGGCGATGTAGGTATGGTGTGAACCTAGCCCATGTGTGATGGTGCGGTTGGTGATATTTAAGTGCCATCGTATATAAGAGCTTTTTGTCTCATATCTGTTCTTCTTGTGTATGTGCATTGTAAAAGTGACCATCGTCCATACTTCACCTTCGCCACCAGGACAATTGCCTAATTGCAATGAGATCTATATAATAATGATAATAAATTTGGCATGGCCTAGTAACGAAAAATTGATCTAATGCAAGTCCATATGAAATCTCCATTCGAATTATTCCCCAAGTTCATACGGTATTGTATAAAGAGTAGTCTTGGTCTGTGTCACCCTCTGCCAAACATCCCAACGGAGCATTTTAGGTTATAATTTGTTTATGGTATTACACTAAATATATAAAGACTGAAAATCCTAATCACTCTTTTCCGCATCCCCATTCCGCCTCCATCTTCGCAACTGGATTCACGTATTCGCGATGCTATCAATTTAATTCCCCAGACGTCACTTGCCGCTTGCCCTTCAGGGCCTCTCCGGGCGGATAAATAAAATAAGGACGGAATGACAGGCGCAAGGCGAGGTCGTGGGAGCCATGCAGATTACCTACGCAAGTTTACCTGCGGCGGCACATTTTCAGGGAGCGATTCCTTTGAGAGGCGTGCCCTCGTCGCCGCAGGGGGAGGGGGCGGATGCGTGCACGTACGCTCGCCAGACCCCCGCCCCCCTGGCGGCGTGGCTCGAGGGGGGGGGGGTAGTGTTCTGGTTCCATACACGGCAGGATAGTTCGCCGTCGCGCCGATTGCATGAGTTGCAGGCGCACCAACGCCCAGAGACGGAGAGGGAGTAGTTTCCCAAGCCGCAGGGGCCGGCGGCGGCCCTTCCGCCCCCTGCGCACCCCTGCGCCCTCTCTCTCTCTACTGGGACCGCACAACCGTCGTGCAGTTTAGTAGTGCGGTCGTGAGAGCACTCCTCCTCCCTGCCACCGCGCTCGAAAAAGTTTACCGCCTCCCTCTACCGGACAACTTCGAAGCCACAACTGTGGAATACACACCCCTGGCGTACGTAATTTTTCCCTCCAGCCCCTGGAATAATGTGCCCGAATGGGGGATGAAAATATCAGAGTTTTGCGAATTCGGTGAGACGTAATGGAAACAAAAAAACTGGAAAAAAAGAGATGATTGCAATTTTACCTGTTTCGACACTTTAATTTCCCAGGTAAATCCGAATCATTCTGAGACGTCTGTATTTCAACATTCAACGAGAAAAAAATTGCGTGTATTTCCTTGGAAATGTTTCATCTATCAATTTATTTTTTTACACTCATTTAGGACCTATTATTACTTAAAATTCCAATTACTTTTTAGCTCGAAGAATTGCGAAGAGATTCAGAGGCTAGCTGCTCGCCTATTTCTAACACCTTACACATCCTTGAGTTGTGGACAGTTTCTTATACTATGTCAAATACCTAAAACAAAAAAATGCATGCTTAGTAATGCAAGGGTATACGGCACCGATTGTGTATCATTGTTTAAAAATATGTGGTAGCCACTTTTCCTCGTCGTATTTCTGAGCTTCATTACCCTTAATGCTTTGATGCAGATGAGCGTACGATAAGTATGGTACAGGAGGTTGCTTCTCTAAAACTTTCTAACTAAAACACTTGTCACTCAATTACAAATAAAATATGAACACAAAATTCCAGATTAGTGAATGCAATGGCACTGCTCATCGAATTCAGAGATTTAATTTGCATTTTGCTTTGGTTTAGCAGTGCTTATTATTTCCTAAGCGTAGATTTCTTTTGTCCTGTATCAGCTTTAATAAGATTACGCCATGTGAGTCATATGACTTTTTCAGTCCAGCCAGGTTCGGTGAAAGATTTCCTTCATATCATGTTGCATTTATAAATTATATATTTTTTATTTTCAATATTTATTAATTTAATAATTTTTATGATAATACTCTCGTAGTAGTATTGTTGGGGAGGCGACCGACAGCCGGGGCCATTTGCGCCATTAGGGATGGATAGGAAAGGATGAAGGGTGGAGAGAAACCTGGCGTCGGCATTAGCCTGCTCTTAACGAAAGGCGCCAAGGGGCCCGCAGGTTAACGTCCCATCCGACGGACGGCGTACTCACTCAAAGTGCCCTCCACAAAGCACCTCAAGTAGGGATCGGGATAACACTGAAAAATAACTGGCGCCGCCGGGATTCGAACCCGGGCCCTCTCGGTGGGAAGCCCGTACGTTAGCACCGCACCATCCCGATCCCTCGATAATACTCATCTGATAAGCGTGGTTATCATAGGATAGTAACCAGTGACTTTTATTATTCCAAATAATTTATTTAAATACTTTTCTCCTGATATTGATATATACAACGGAGCGAAAGAAAATTTATCTTAGGTTTGAATGATTTTCGAAAGTTCAGCGGTTGGTTTAAGTGACCTGAATGGATGCCCTCAATCGGTTTGAACTCATTGATCGAAAGATTACCTTTAATTGGAATCTAATTCCATGATAAATTATATTTCACCATGTTTCAAAGACCTCGTCATGTTTGCTAGAAAATGATCAAAATTGGAATGACAAAAATGTGGACGAAAGCAAATGCAATGCATCGAAAATGTGTTGGTAGAATACTTGGGGTAATTGGAGCGCCAGAAAGGGATGGTGGCGGCAAACCTTGTCGACAAAAAACGAAAATCTGAACGAGGAAACGGATTATTCTTTCCGGAGAGTATAAGCCTCTCTGGTTTATAGAAATGCCGTACAAGAACCATCTTGCTTATGACTTACTAAAATTTTTATATTTGAATATGCGTCATACTCGTACAGCGATCGGGACACGAAAAACCGCATTGTTTGTACTAAAATACTCTAATAAACTCTAAAATATGAGCAATGATTCCGTCCAAATGGTAATTCAACAGAATGTGCACGAGGCTTCATTTGCTATATCGTCAATATTTCATATCAAGACGCCTGCATCCCCCCTTTCAGTATTGGTAATTGTCAGTTGGATTCTTCAGATGTTGAAACCAAAGTGATATGAGTTTGTAAATGGTCGATGAGCATAATTTGCAAGTGCGTAGGAGTATTTCGGATCGGTATGCATGGATAAAATCTTGTATAAAAAGTGTCGGGAAGAGTTTAGGAACATTTGATTTATTTCAGATATTGCTACAATACCTCAAAATTCTTCATCCCTTGAGGGCTTCAACACACTTTTTCCAGCGGCTTTTCCACGACTCGATGGCTCCCTGGTTGGCAAAAGATCCCAAAGGGTACAAGGTGTGCACAACGGCGTGCACTGTCATCTTAACAATGCCAAAACAATAAACAATCTGCGAGCATGCGCATACTTAAAAGCCGACGGTCTGAATTCAACACGTGACGCAATGCACGTCAGGGAAACATTGTCACCGACACTGCTTAAACAAACTCACAGATAAGCTCCATAAAACTGAAGGTTGCGTATTCAAAACTGAAACCACTCATGATTCATTTCAACGAAGACTTCACCGAAGCCGTCGGTGATGAAAAGATCATACGTCTCCATTGTCTTATTTGGTTTTCGTGGACATTCCCGAGTGGGAAGGGCAGGGGGTGGGGAGTGAAGGGGGGTTTCCTCCTATCCGGCGTATCCGCCCGAGGAGTCGTCCGCCGCCGCTGCGGTCGCTTCAAAGCATTGCCTCCCTCCTCTGAAATTGCGCTTCTCGACACCCAAGGCGCTGAATGCCCTTTTGACTTTCTCTAAAGTTGCCTTTCAAAAGTAAACCCCTAAAGTAAAGAGGCGGATGAAGTTTTCGCGATAGTTCCAAAGGAATTTTCTATGGCTCATGAGAAGAAATAATGTAGAGAGATATAATAGATTTATTCCCGCGAAACTAAATTAAAATGTGTACTAGATCAGTTAGACTGAATCTAGACAAACGAATCTGTTGGCCACAAATTCCTGAATGACTTCCTCGTCATGTGTGCTTGAATGATACCGATTCCTACACGACCGTCATTTTATTTTCCACAACTTATTTCAATATCTTCATAAAAATATTACGAGATTTCCCCAATTTTCAGCAATTTTTTTGTGATTCTGATGTCATTTTAAATTCAGCCAAACATTTATTGAGAACTTCTCGATGGAAAAGGGTAGCAGGTAGATGGGTGCGAGTCCAAACCGAAGGGTTGAATCAAAGGATTCAAGGCCCGGCTCGGGACGGGTCGTTAATTGAGCGTCTAGACTTGAAGTCGATTGCAATGGAATAAATCGAGAAGGCTGAAGGCGGGAATAGACCCTCTGGCTAAATTGCGCATTGGAAAATTAACGATGATATTTCAGCAAACCCGGATCAAATGGGACCCACTCAAATCCTGGGCGCTTAACGGATTTTTCGGCGTTATCCCTTGACGGGGGTGTCTTCCTTCCATCAGATGGGCCGTCAAAACGGGTCGGGCCTTCTTTCGAAGAATCCGTTCACAGCGGACAATTGATCGATTCTTCGACGCCAACTTACTGCCCGATAGATTGAAGAACCCTTGAAGGACGGCACGACAGGGGTAATCCAAAATAAATCGGGAAAAAGTTGTAGGCCTGGTCTTTTATTATTTTTTAGGGCGAAATATGGCACAACCCTCATCAGAAATCAATGAATGATCACTGAAAAATGAACATTTTACCTGGGAAAATAAAATACCCTTATCCTTTAAAGTGAAGGTGGATTGAGAAGTCCGGGAACAAATGAAAACTAAAAAATTCTTCAAAACAAACCCCTCCCCACCTTTTTTGTTTCCCAAACGGCAGATGCCATTGCACTTATGAAATACACGTTTTCAAAATTATTTCAACAATCTTCTGAAATTTACCTTTTTATCTGCACACGACATGCTAGTAAAGCGTATAGCACTAATAGATATGGATACATCAGGCATGGGGATTAGATTTTCGTTGTCTCCGACGAAACTTTATGGAATTTACACAACATATTGAAATGAAATAATTAACTCTGTAATTCAACACACACACACATTATTCAGAACATTTTTGTGTTCCAAATAAAGTATATGTGGAATTACAAAGTTACTTTTTTCATTTCACTTCGTTGATTAAAATTTAACTTTGAGAAATGATGTGATGAAACAATATTTTCATCATGAAAAGTCCGGAAAAGTCAGGGAATATTGATATCAGTCATATTTGGAAGCCTTGCAGTGGTTATGGCGATAGAAAACGCGATGCTTTGGAGAACGTCCGCAATGGCGCGTGCGTGTGTGTGGGTGGGTGTGGGGGGGGGCTATTGGCGGGACGAGTGGCGTCCGATCAGTGTGCCCCCGACGCCCCTCGGCGGGCGGGACGCCTCCCTCTCGCCGGCCATCGGCGAGGCGCCAGTGGAAGGACGCTGCGGAAGAGGGCAGAAATCATTCGCGGGGTCTCCTCCCCCAAAACAATCCATCAAGCGGATATCAAGAGCTCTCTCATCGGCTTACGCGAGTTACTTTTAAACAACTCGAGTTAATTATCTGTCGGATTCATCGCCGAGCAATTATCGGGAAAAAACGGGAAAAAGAGAGTTGTTTTGATGATATTTCGTAATCTACATCTACATAAGTACCCTGCGAGCCACCAAAAAGGTGTGTGGCAGGGGGTGTAGCACCATGAGGGAAGGGTAAGGGTTGAGGGGGTTGGGAGTTAGGTGAGGAAAGGTGGGGGGAACCTGTAGGAAAAAAAAATATATATATATATATATACACACACATACATATATATACATACATACATACACACATGTATACACATCCTCGCGAAGTCCCTAACCTGTACGTTAATACTTATTGTAATGAACTAAGTCCTGGGGAATTTCGACTACGAGCATTCTGGTCCCTTATCGTTCTTGGAAAAAATGACATTTTAAACCTGTCAGTCTTGCAGTCTATCTCTCTAGTCTTATATTCGTGATCCCTTCGACCGTAATACGTTGGGGTTCGTATTATATCCTTGATGTCATCGGAAAAGGGCCCATCTTTAAATGTTTTTAATAAGTTTAATCTATATTGGAAACGCCGCTGTGTAAGAGAATCCCAACCTAAATTGTCTAGCAAAGTGGATACGCTGCTGAGTTGGTCATAAAAATGTTTGACAAATCTAGCCCCCCTCCGCTGAACTCGATCTAATTCCGAAACCAAATTTATGTTATGAGGATCCCATATACTGGCAGCATACTCTAGGTGGGGCCTGACCAAGGCAAGGAAACATCGTTCTTTCACCTTTTCGTCGCATTTACCTAGCACTCTTTTCACAAATCCCAATTTTTTATTAGCACGACCGCATATTTCTCGTATGTGTTTTCCCCAGGACAGATCGTGAGTAATTGTTACACCCAAGTATTTAAAGGAATCTACCCTCTCGATATTGGTTTGTTTCACTTTGTAACTATAAGGGAGGGAATTACACTCTTTTCCCAAAAATGTATTACTACGCATTTTTTAAAATTCAATTCCAATTGCCATGTATCGCACCAATTTAATGTAATGGCTGGAATAATAGGCTGGCGTTCTCACTTGCAGTCGTAACTGCACGACTTGTAGGAAAGGTTTCGGGAAAATAGATTTATTTAATATACTATTGCTACAATGCCTCTCAATATTCTTCAGAGTACATCCCTTGAGCGTCGACACACTTTTCACGTAAGTGGCTTTTCCACGACTCGGAGGCTCCTCCCTGGCGGGCGGATTCCGGCGGACAAAGGGAGCCAGCGCACGCTGCCCAACTTGTCACTCCACTCGATGCAGTGTGTAAAAATCTACGGGTAAAGAAGCCCCCCCCTGGCGCTCGGGGATTCTCGAGGGTGAGGTTCACTAGTCGGCGCGTGATGGAGGGAGAGGGCATGATGGAGGAAGGGGGCGTGATGGAAGGGGGAGGCTTTAGGAACACCTTCATCCACCCCCGCTCCCTCCCCCCTCCCACGAACCTCAAGGCGTACTCCCTTCCTGCTTGTTAACCTAACAAAAAATTAGAATTTATTAGAAGAGTACTGGGTAACTGTGATGAAAAGTTCAAAGAGAAATGTTTTCTTTCGCAGGTTAGGCCTCATTTAGAATATGTTGCAAGTACAAATATGGGATCCTTATGAAGTTGGATTTAATGTCGAATTGGATCGCGTGCAGTCTAGAGGAGCAATATTTGTGAAACGTTGTTATGATAAACTTAGTAGCGTATCCAAAATATTATAGAGTAGCTAGGCTGGGAATCTCTCTATGAAGCGAAGTTTAAATTACAGATTAAATCTCGAAAAATAATTTGGAAGGATGTCTCTTTAGCTGTGATATTGAAAATGTATTATTACCCCATCGTGCTGCGGTAGAAGGTATCATGTGCTAATAAAAGTAGAGCTACTCAAGTATAGAAGAGATAGATTTAAGATGACGTTTTTCCTATGGACGATAAGTGATCAGAATAACATTGTCCGACCGCGATGGGGTACAAATATTTCGGTCAAAATTAGTCTGGTGTATGTGTACCCCCTGCCACACACCCTCGCGGTGACCTGCAGGGTACTAAATAAAATTAAATTAATAATTACAAGGAAATTAGTTAAGCAGTCCCCTTGGCATCTTAAGCCAAGTAAGACACGAAAATCCCGTACCGTTCTCTCTCTGGACGGCGACATTAATCTCTATTAAATTGTGTTGCATGATTGTCCTATCGCAGGAACTGTGACTGACAGAATATGCCTTTTAAATGTTTTCCTGCTTTAGTTTTAGTTTCGTCTTTGGTTAACATCAAGGAATAATTTTATATCAAAACTGCCAAATTTTTTTAAAACAGAGATTGAAATATTAGTTGCGTCAGCAGCTCTGCTCAGCTGGGATGGAATTTCGAATGGCAAGATGAAGGCTTACATTCTATCATGGACACCTCGTTCGAATTAGGACTTTTTGAAATGATGAATTGTTTTCCCTGGTCTGTCCACTTACGCTTGATCGCCTTATTTTCTGCGGTAAAATATAATTTCCGAACATTGATTCAACATCACGATAGCCATTTATAAACTCGCCGAAAAGAGGTCCAAAAAAATGGGAACCCACATCATACGGGTCTGAGACATTGGTATCGGCTGTATTTATAAAAAAGGTAAGGCGAAAGAATCGGGATTTATCCGCGTTTATACTCCTGACGGAGCGAAGTCGTTGACAATCTCGGATTTTCTAAAGTGCCCTCGGTCTCCGGGAGAGAGAGGAGGGAACTCGTGACTACGTCCGCGTCTGCGCCGAGTGCCTCCTCCTGACTTACAGTCGAGGGCCTCCCACTCCGAGAGAGAGAAGAGTTCGACACTCGGTGAGAGGGAGGGTGACGGGCGCCAATAGTAGGAGCGCTCGGGATAACACCAGAACAGAAGACATGTTAGCATTGAAAAGAGCATTTTTTCTGAAAAAGCGAATTGGTGGTGGCGAAATAAGTGTTTTCAGATATTCACTTTCAATCGAAAAACAGCCAATATGGCACTCTAATTGTTCTTATAAAGAAAACTAAATATAAAGGCATTTGAAAAAATGCCATCCTGTGGTGGGGAAGGAAAAGCACTCGGACGGGAATCGATCCCGGGAAGGCTGAGTGAGCTGTTGTTGGTATTACGTCGCGAACACCGAGAGCGGTTTAGGTGCCTATGTTTTCCTGGAGACCATGTCTAGTGACAAGCGAACTATTATGAAACTGAAAAGGGTTCTTTCGTAGACCGTACAGATAAAATGCTTTAATTAAATTTTAAATTATGACAAAAATCACAAAATCATGTTGCATTAGCTGTCCAACGAAGCCTTCATTCTTCATGGTGGCATTTTGAAACCTCACTTTTTTTAGCGCATCTAACGTCGAATTAAAAATCACCCCCAGGCCGAGCACTTCTTCCCCGCTGCCTTTGCTCTACAGGGTAATTATAATGCCGTAATGTAGTATTGTAATATAATGATCGTAATCTCCTTGCAAAGGTTACTTGATGGTAAAGATTCCGTGGCCCAAAATTCCGAAAATGGATAAACGTTGGAGGAATTCAGAACGCAGCACACAAAGGGAAAAAATAAAATCATAGCATGAGGCTTTAGCGTAAACTAAGATGGAATTCCACTCCATATGTCCAAAACTTTTTACTCACAATATTTTTGTAACGGAGTGGAGCCCCCTCCGCGTTGTTTTTTCTCTTGAAAGGACTAAATTCAGAAAGCCTACATTTAAGGCTGAATATTGAAAAAAATAATTTTATTCAAACAGGGAACTAAAAATGATTATTTTTTATTTATACCAAAAAATGTAGAGAGGAATAGTTTTGTCTGAAGGCGAACCAGAAAACCCATTAAAAATTTAAACATACAGCCTGAGTTCCAAAAGTAATGCAACTGAATTGCCCGCGCCGCACCTATTGACTGGAGTGGAATTAAATTAATCGAAGGCGGGAGAAACTCCAGGCTTTGCCGCAAAACCGGTCTCAGTGCTCTCCAAGCTGTGGAAGCGGCAGGACGTCATTTATTGTAAACATCTGCGCGCCGACCGAGTCACGAAAAAAATGGAATCGACGATCGAGCAACGTTACGCGATTACTATGTTATGTGCTCGACTGAAAAAATCTCTTGAGAGGAGACTAACAAAATGATTCGTGGGGCTTACGGATACTGTCTAGGATCTGTCCTAATTACGAGTTGCGAGGTGGTTAAAGGTCTTAAAGGAGGGCCAGGAAGAGGTTCACGACGAACAACGCTCTGGACGGCCGTCAACCAGCAAAACCAACAACAATGTGGCTCGTGTTCGAAAATTGTTGGACTCTGATCATCGATTGAGTATCAAGCTGGTTGCCAATGAACTGAAATTGTCGTTTACTGTTGTTTCACATTGTTGCTGAAGATTGAGCTATGAGGAAAGTGTGCGCCAAGCTCGTGCCCAAAGTGCTGTCAGACGACCAAAAGACCAACCGAACGGAAATTTCAAGTGAACTTTTGCAACGAATTGAAAACTGATTATTTAGATAATGTCATCACTGGTGATAAAACCTGCGTTTTTTTAATATGACCCTGAAACGAAACGCCAAAGCTTTGAGTGGCACACCGACCAGTCCCCCAAGCACAAAAAGACAAGAATGAGCAAATCAAAAGTGAAAACAATGCTCATTGTCTTCTTTGGCAGTAAAGGTCCATAAGGAGTTTGTTCCTCAAGGACATACAGCTAACGATGCCTACTACGTAGATATGCTGGAAAAACTCCGAAAAAGACTCATCAGTATGAGAAAAGACGTCTCCGCTACCCGGAAACTCCATCACGACAGACTTGCCACAACAAGCTATGAGTCCACGAGTTCCTGGCCAAACACCAGGTACCAACGATGCCCCATCCTCCCTATATTCCTGACTTCACCCCAGCAAACTTCTTCTTGTTCTCTTTTTATCTATAGAAGAGATTCAATCAGCCTTGCGAGAGGTCCTCGCAGACGCCTTTCAGGGCGCGTGCCGGTATTAACAGAGTCGCTGAAAAAAATGTGTAGAGGCCCAAGGAGAGTACTTTGAAGAATTTTAAGAGTTTGAGCAAATCTGTGCAATAAATTACTTTTGAAAAAATAATTCCATCACTTTCGAAAGGCCCCCTGAAATCGAGTGACCGCTCCTTTCGTAGGAGTGGCGGATTGATTGATCGGCTGAATTGATGTAAGATCGAGAGAAGGGGAGAGGGACCGTTTCGGGCGTCATCGGCCTGTTACCTCCTGTCGCCTACCCTCCTTGGTGGGGCAAGGAAAGAGAAACGAAGGAATAATCTCGATGGGGGAGAATATCCAGTCGAGAGGCGGCGATATTTCCGAAAAAGTTCTTCCTTCCGGTTCCCGAGGAGCAATTCGACGGCGGCCGGTGAATCATTAACCCTTCCGCACCCCCATCTGCCTTCCTCCCACACCCTTCCCTGCGGCGTGGCGCGGGAAGCCAACACCGGGGACATGTGGGCTTCTTCGGGCGATGTAATCGGATTCCGCACGAGCAATGGAGCGGGCTCGTGCAAGTCGTCTCGTTCCCACTTTGCCATTAAGGAAACCCTGCACTTTGATTTGCCAGGTGGTGGTGGCTCTGTCTTTCCTCTCCACTTCCAATCACTTTAAACGCTTAACTTAAAGTGATAATCGAACGCACCGTGATTGCTTATCCTTTTCCAGAAATAAATTCAAGCCGTTGCTATTGAAATCATTACCTGAGTTTAGTCTTTATTCTTAACAGCACTACCATTGATAGGGTGTCCATTTTACATGGAGGATGGTACTTGGTTTGTATAAAAAGTAGTGGAAAAAGTTTCGGTAAAATAAATTTATTTCTGATATTTCTACAATGGCTCAAATTCTTCTAAGTACACCCCTTGAGCGTTGACACACTTTTGCCCTTACGGTGGCTTTCCCATGACTCGAAGGTTCCCTGATGGGCGAATAATCCTTGAGGGCACACGTGCAGGCTTCTTCGACGATGGTGTCCTTTGAGGTTGGTTGTTCGTCAAGATTTTCCGGAAGACGAGTTTAGCGCAGATCTTACGCATCGCCAAATTTTCAGAGATACAATGGCGTGTGTACTGTCATCTTGTATCAATGCCAATATATGATCTGAGATCATGCGATCACACTCAACCGACGATCTGATTTCAGCACTTCACGCACAAGTTGGGAAAAAAATTGTTAGCGACAATTTTCATACAAACGTGTATATGGTGCAATGGCTTTCCAAGTTATTAATTGGATGAATGAGAAAATTAAAGTGAAAATTCCGAATTAAAGGTTTCACCACGTAACATTGTTTTCGTTACTCTGCTGTTTTCTGCAATTTTCTGCCCTAAAGAAGATTTTGATACCATTATTGAATTGGCTATTTTTTGATACATATTTGTACTTGATGTTGTTGCCTGAATCATATTGATGGAATAGTGATAATTATCACCTATCACTCACAAAACTACACAGAGGGCGAAAACAAAATCCATTATATAAAATCAACCATAGCCCTCTTTGCGTGGGGAAAGTCATGTAAGATATTGTACAACGACATTAAACTTGGTGGAGATCTCCTTTCTTCATCGGCCTCTTCTCTTTCCTTTTTCGATACTACAAACGCATCGATGGTCCGCGTTGTGGCCTCCGGAACAATTAGAAGATTTGGATTGTTCAGGGTGAAAGGTTATTGGCTTTAAACATTCGTACCAGTTTCCGTTAGCATTCGTTTTTCCAACGCAGCATTTGACGGCAGATAAAAAAATAAATAGTGCATGCTACCCATAGTGCATGAAATAAATAAAAAAAATAAATAGGGCAAGCCCATCCTTTGGCATTGTATACTTTTCACCTCCGATAATTGCATCCAAAATGCTTTTCCTCTCTTCCTCCCTCATCTCGCCTTCCCAGCGCTCTTCAGTATTTCATCGCCTTCCCCTCTCGCGCCTCTCCTGCATCCCCTTGTTCTGCCTTCCTCTACCCCCTATCTCACCCACCATGCCTAGAACCTCTTCCTACCTTTCCCTTCCATTTACTCGCTCCATTCTACCTAGGGTATGCTGCAAGTGAATGGGATCCTCACGAGGTAGGCTTAATTTTGGAACTAGATAGAGTACAGCTTGGTTTGTCAGAAGTGGTTATGAACAAGGTAGCAGCGTCACGACTCATTGGATGAATTAGGATGGGAACCATTAGTTGACCGTAGGCTTAAATACAGGTTAAATTTACTTCGTAAATTTGAGGTAGGATACATATCTGAAGAAGTTAAAGACACATTACAGGCCCCGAATTAATATGGCAGATCAGATCGCCAGTATAAAATTAGGTAGACAGATAGTAGAACGGATTTAACTCTCTCGAACGACTTCTTAAAATTCGTACCCTGCACGGAAATGATTATAGTGACCCAAGAAACTGAACGAATTGAACGTTCATTCTTGAAGTTGTTCAAAATAATTCCAGGAGATATGCCAATCCGTTGACAATCGGTGTTCAAAAAAATGACGTCACTGTCGATTCTATTTAAAATTCTATGTTTGAATGGAAGTGAATTTTGGCGAATTAACGTGCGGTGTTTGTTTCTGATTTGTTTTTGCGAGGAGAGAATTGTGTGCGATGCGGGTCTCGCCTCCTTTTCTCTCCGACGTGCGAGGAAGTTGTGTGCAGCGCAAAGTTAGGAATCCGAGGAACACGGATCGTTTCATCCACCTGGAACCCCGGGGGGGGGGGGCGAGGGGGGCAGGAGGGGACTTAGTTGCGCTCGATTCGTGTGGAGCGGCCCGCGGGCCATCCGCAACATTGGGACCATGGTCGGGCGCCCGAGAAACTTTAAAATGGGTCACTGAAGCTTTTACTGGAAGTGTAAAGCACTCGTCAGGAAAAAAGAATGAAAATATAAAATCTCACGTGTAACTTTTATCCTGAAAGCATTTTCTAAAATTAAATCCAACGATAGATACGGAGAGATTCTGTTATTATTCTGTGATGTACCCTCGGATTGTCCCAAACGAACGCGTGTGTGTGATACGTGCGAGCGAGATGTCATTCGCCGCGGGGCAAGAGAAATCGATGTCCCCCACGCATCGAGTCAATTCTAACTTTCAAAACTAATGTTATTCTTCCTCCTCCGCTTCATCGGATCTCAAAAAAAAAAACAGGAATGGAAAATAATTATTCTTGATGATGGTTACCGGTACTTTAATTTATAAGAAATAAACTTAAATGAATTTTGCGTTGAAAATGTAATATATATGCATCAGTTCTAAATAAGCCATCGGGGAAATGAAATGCCCCGGGACCAAAATAATGTCCTCTCCTTTCGTTTCGGTAGAAGGCCGTGGTCATTTTACATTTCAGTATTAATCATATCACTCGTTTTTGGCGTCGTGTAAGAGGTACTATTTGCAACATTTTACAGCCTGCTAATGATACCAGTTCCCATTTTTTTGCGATCAAACCTTCCTTGTAGTATGTATCACTTGCTCCATTATATTAATGCCCACGATACACGGAATATACTTTGCGGGACGGTAAATATTTAATTACGAATGTTCACGCCGAATTCGGGACTCTTTCACTTACGGGAATTGTGCATTAAACTTATACATGGTTTATATTAAAAGTAACGGAAAAATAAAATTATTTCAGATATTATCACAATGTCTCCAAATTCCCCAAAATAAATTACTTGAGCGTGGACACACTTTTGCCCTCGCGGCTTTTCCGCGACTCGAAGGCTCCTCCCTTTCGGCAGTCGGATTCCGGAATGTCCTTAAGGGGACGCGTATTGTAGCAATATCTGAAATGCATATATATTTTCTCTTCGAAACTCTCCATTAACCATGTATATATAACAAGTAGTGCACCATTTACTGTCATGTTGGCAGTCTCGGTTTGTGCACATTGTATTTGCACTTACTGAAAGCTTCGGGACACGGGGTCCTAGAAAGCAGCAGGTGTCCTACAGGAACGAACTGACCCCACAAACAAACCCTTGCGTACAAAATTTACGCGAAGATATAACTTCAGCTAATGCCATATTCTTCTTCGACCCGATGCCGTATTTGATTCAGGCAGAATTGTATCGATTGTCAATGCATTGAGTTATCCTATCGGCAGACTTCATATCCATGGCTTGGATTCAGTTACCCTTCCCTTCCGGCCGCCCAACCCCTCTTTTCCCCATTTTCACCCCCCTTTCTTTCACCCCTCGCCTACGTCCCCCTTCCCCTCCCATTGGCAATCCATTCCCATGGCGACATGAAAGGCCTCTCTCCGGATGTCGGATGTCCTCCTGTCCGCTCGTCGCCTCTCCTTTGTTTTTCAGCGGCGTATCTATGGTGATGCCGTATCGGACTGCGACGAGACACAGGCAGTCGCGGTGAGGGAACGCCCTCTCCTCCCGCTCTATCCTCTGACCCTTTCTCCTGAGCCTTTTCTCTGTCCCTATCCTCTGCACCCTTCTCCTGCCCCTTTTCTCTGCTGCTTTCTCCTGCCCCTTTCTACCGTCCCTTTCTCCTGCCCCTCTCTCCTGCCCCTTTCTCCTGGCCCTTCTAGACTCCTCTCCCGAAACGCGATCGTCTCACCGATGACCCCAATGACCTCCAAGGAAGTGCGGCCGCCGCTAAGAACGACGGTGCTCACCGCTCTGGTTTATACCGCAGTGAGAGACATTTCTCGGCGAATTAGTTACTCTCAAGGACACCAGCCTCTCGATTTCCGTCAATGCGTGTGCCCTCCACAAAGCAACTCAAGTAGGGATCGGGATACCACCTAAATATATTCCACGCGGTTAAAACCCTTTGTTAAGTAATGTAAACTCCTAAAGCCAATCAATTTACTTAACTTCACATAACAGCTACTAGCTCCAACACACGCATTCCTTTTGGGAATTGACCGCGAAAAATGACGACTCGGTGGGGTAGATATTCAACGCCCCAAGAGTGAGTATTTTTGGCCACGACTTGCAAAAACTCCTCTTTATGGAATTAATGGACTCAAAAAACATTTTCAGTGAATTCCCTCTATTCAGAAATATATATGGATAAGAAAGTAAACCCCTCCCATGGACTTGGTGGAAGGGCTTGTGCGTTCCGATGACTCCTAGAGCTGTGCGTCGGCGGAAGTTGTAATAATTGCTCCTGGTAGGGTCACCCATGTCGGATAGGTCGAAGGTTAGAAGCCAAATGAAAGGTAGTCCACGCAGTGTCTGTTCCTCAATGAGACGGTTGCAAAGGCGTCTGACCCCAGTGGGACGGTCATTAAGTGATGGTGTCACGTTAAAAACACTATTGAGGATAGCAACGGGAATCCACCTAAATTATTATTCCCAAGATTTTTATGATGGACAGTATAGAGAATATGAGTCCTGGCAACTGCGGGACTCGGCCCAAGGGGCCGTGTGATGTACCTGGCAGTGGGAGAGGCGAGGCTTCCGCGTTCGTCATCCCACGAAACCCTTGCGGGGGAACAATAACAGCAGCAGGACAGAAGACGCAGAAGAAGACGAAAGTAGTTAGCATCGGAACATAGAACGTCAGGACAATGTTGAGGACAGGCAAATTAGACAATATTAAGCGAGAGATGGAATAAGGTATTATAGATGTTTTTAGCTCTATGCGAGGTTAGAGGGAAGGATAGCGGAGATTACTGGAGTGATAATTATAGAATAATATACAACGGGGGGGACGAGAGCCAACGAGGGGTTGCCATAATGTTAAATAAAGAGGTAGGAAGAAGCGTTGTCAACATAGAGAAAGCAACTGATAGAATCTTACTCGTAGAGCTTAAAGCAGAGCCGACGAACTTGGTCATTATTCAGGTATACAGGGTTCGTCCGGAAAATAAGTGTACTGAGCTCAGGAAAAAAATTTATTACACTTTTACATATCTTAAGCTAATATTTCTCAAAATAGGACCCTTGTGAGTCGATACACTTGTTCCAGCGGCGTTCCCATTCCTGGAACGCTCCCGCGAAGGCATCATCGGGAACCTCTCGAAGACACGTCGTCACGGCCTCTTTGACGGCGTCCAAAGTCCCGTATCGCGTTCCTTTCAAACTCCTCTTTATCTTCGGGAACAGAAAGAAGTCCGGTGGTGTGTGGATCATTTTTGCAGTGATCCGCAAGTTGTGTCGCGATTTCCAAACGATTGAGTCTTTGATCATCACTGAGCACTTTCGGCACCAACTTTGCACACATTTTTCGCATCTGTAATTGGTCCCTAATAATCTCGTGCACTATTGTTTTTGGCACATTACACTGCTCTGCTATCATCCGAACACTAAGACGACGATCAGAGTTCAGTACATCGCGAACTTTTCGCACATTTTCGTCGGTGAGTGTCGTTGATGGGCGTCCAGGCCGTGGTTCGTCGTCGACCTCTTCTCTGCCCTCTACGAACATCTTGTGCCACCGAATGATCATGTTTATGGACATGGCAGACTCCCCGTAAGCCTGGTTAATCATACCGACAGTTTCGGTAGACAATTTCCCAAGCTTTACCGCAAATTTGATGGAATAACGCTGCTCCAAAAACTTCGGCATCGCGTTCCGTGACGTGGGTCGAGCGTGGAGGTTCGCGTTAACAAATCTCCTCACTACACCACAGCTCAGAGCCGACTGCCTTTTTCAGCGTCGCTTGCCAACATACCCCCCTCCAATCGCATCCCATCAGAGCGGTGCTGGGCGCGCCTGGAGCGGCGGGAAAAAATCAGTACACTTATTTTCTGGACGAACCCTGTACATGCCACCGAGCAACCACAAGGAGGAAGAAGTCGATAGGATGTACGATGAGTTAGAGGATATAATTGCGTGTGTTCCTGCCGGGAAACATTTGATAGTGATGGGAGATTGGATTTGCGACGGTAGGCGAAGGAAGAGATGGTGATGAGGTGGGGGGCTACGGTTTAGAAACGAGGAATGAACGCGGGGAGAAAGAAATTGAGTTTTGCAGGAGACAGGGGTTATTCATCACCAACACATGCTTTAGACACCCCAAAAGGCGTTGATATATATGGAAAATGCCAGATGGCTCAGAAAGGAATCAGATAGATTATACTTATTATGGTTAGGCACAGGTTTAGGAACAGTGTGATAAATTCGCAGTTTCCCAGGAGCGGATGTGGACTCTGACCACAATTTAGCTGTTATGAAATGTAACGTCCGTTTCAAAAAGATAAGGCAAGGGTGGCGGGTTAGGAAATGGAATGTAGAAGCATTGAATGGGTTAACAAGGAAGGAGTGCCACGAGGCTGTAGAGGAAATCATGGATGACGGTAAAGACCAGAGTACTATCGAAGAAAAATTTTACTTTTAAAAATTAAAATTTTTATTTTAAAATTCACAGGTTTTGGAATAGTTGTGGATCGCACAGC
Source organism: Hetaerina titia (assembly GCA_037158775.1). NCBI lineage: Eukaryota > Metazoa > Arthropoda > Insecta > Odonata > Calopterygidae > Hetaerina > Hetaerina titia. Next base: position 121,447,308 of record CM073771.1, on the reverse strand, counting down.
TTCCCGGTAACGGATGTGGACTCGGATCACAATTTGGTTGGAATGAAGTTAGTTATTAAAAAAATGGATCAAAGAATTTTCAGTTTCATTTATTGCCTTAAAATATTCCATTGCTTGATGCAATCGGCTCGCCAACATCATCAGCGACGTCTCTGATTGTGATTCGGCGATCATTCTTAACCATTTTTTTCACTTTTTCCACGTTTACATTAGTTGTTGAGAATGAAGAGGGTGAAATGGACCGAAAGGAAAACAAATGAGGAAGTACTGGAGATGGTGGGGGAGGAGAGGGGTTTGTTGAGAGAAATCCTATGGAGGCAGGAAACATTGACGAAGGGCGTATTGATTGACAATGGAATGCTGACGACTGTAATAAAGGGGAGAATGTTTGGCAAACGAGGAAAGGACAGGGACAGGATAGGGATGTTTGACGGGATGAAGGGAGGGAGGAAGTTCACAGAGATGAAGAGTAGAGTAGGTTGCTGGATTGTGTTTTGTTAGGAGATACTTATTTGGTAGATTAGTCTATCCAAAACCTACCTTTACCGGTAGATTACCTAATAATAGTAAATTAAAATTTATGATGGTAGGTTCTTCATTTATTTCCATTGTGGAACTCGAAGATCGACACCAGGAAACAAAACGGGAGATGCATCGACCGAGAGTTTCCAGTACAACATATGTAGTTTTTGTGCTTCCCACAAGGGGACCCACGTCGCATTCCACCTAAAAAGGCTCTGTGCAGCTGGGGCTATGAGTCCGCAGAGCCGGTGGTAAAAGCACCGCTGGTGGAACACCAGTGCGTGGTACTGATGTGTCGATCTGTGTCCATCTCGAAAAACTGGAATTGAATTGCCACATTATGAATGGATACTATCAACGCAGGTTGGGACACAGATGGAACCGTATCTAGAGGTTTGGTATATGCTATGGCGGATGTTATCGTAATTAGGCATCACATGGAACCATATTGGCCTAGCCAAACGCCAACTGCATCAGGAATAACGAAATGGAATGTGTAGACTCGATTATATACCTAGGCATTATCCTCACTCACGGCCTCTCCTGGGTGAAACACATACTAGGGGAAAATGTGGACTAGCTGGCTAACAAAATATTAGGAGTTATTAGAAGAGTACTGGGTATATGGGATGGAAAGGTCAAATAGAAATGTTATCTTTCGCTGGTTAGGCCTCATTTATAGAATATGCTGCAGGTATACTATATGGGGATCCTCGTGAAGTTGGATTGATTGCCGAATTGGATCGCGTGCAGCGTGGAGCTAGATTTCTGATAAGTTGTAATGGTAATCCTAGCATCGTAGCCAAAATATTAGAGCAGCTAGGCTGGGAATTCACTGATTGAAGAGAACGTTAAATTGCAGAGTTGATCTCTTCCATAAATTGGAACGGCGTCTCTTTAGCAGTGATGTTGGAAATGTATTATTACCCCCATTATACTCTGGTAAAAGAGATCATTCCAATAAAATTAGAGAGATTGAGTGTAGAACAGATATATGTAAGATGTCACTTTTCCCATGAATGGTAATGGATCAGCATTACGTTGTCCGACCGCGGAAGGGGGTTAAATAATTTCCGTTAAAGAGTAGTCTGGGGTGCAATCACACTCTTCCATGCGCCTTACTGGTGGTTTGCTGGGTAATATGTAATAATCATAAATAATATTTTCTTCTCTTGTTTTGGTTCAAATTTCCCTTCGGCAGTTTTTCCAAAACCAATGAAAGGAGTTATTCAATAGATTAGAAACTTAAAGAAAAACGGAAAAGGATGAGTGGCAGTGAGAATTACAATTTCCCCTTGTCCTTACTTAAATGTTTTTCCGTCTGTTATAAGCTAGCCCTTCAATATTAATTGCAAATGTAAATCCACGTCCTTCGCCGCAAAGGCCTATTTTGGAGGGCCATCTTCGCCATCATTAATGTGAAATGAAAAATCTCGCTCACACCACACAATGTTTGATGGTCGAAGCCATCAACATTTCTTTATATCTCATAGTATCTTTTCATGGGGAAACTGCGTGGATTTCAAGCATTTGATGGCCACTTTGTAATTCATAGATGGGTCTTGTCATTTCCATCGAGGCATATAGTATGTCTTTTTCAACCCTTCGAGGTCCCAGCCGAAATGTTGGACTGTATTCAAATTAAAATGATTCAAAGATCCCTTCTTTATCTTCTTACATCACTCCGCTTGTCGAAGACTAGTGGTTATAGGAACAATGTAAGTTCAAGATGGTATTTTCATTGCGCAATACGTCATTACAAGGAGTTTCTCATTATATCATTAACACGAGGGCGATTCAAATATTTGAAAAAATATCATTACATCCACATTCAAAAACAGTCAGTAATAAAAATTGGAAAACGCGTAGGAATTGGACGGGTAAAAGTTATGTCCCACGAGTGCCGATCGATTCCAAATATACCGAGGGAAATCCTTCGTCAATACGCGGCAAAGTGTATCCGCGGACGGGATCACACTCCAATCGAAGCAAAGGAACTCCCCGCTGCGTTGTGCGTTGGCATTCATGTCCAGATGAAAATATTGACGAGAATCGACGCCCAGTCTTGATCCGCTTTTGTTTTCAATGTCGACCAGAGGAGAGTGCCCCCCCCCCTTCTCCGTTTTCCACTCAAACTGCCCTCCTCTCTCCGCTTTCAATTGCGTGGGAACGCCAGGGGCAGAAGACACGCACCGCAAAGGACACAGCGGGTGCTCCGCCTCTACGAATAGGAATCTCGCTTGAACTTGTGGGCCATGTCACATTTTACAACGGCTATTTAATGCTAATTTCTCCGGGAAAATGGTGCGAGGCATATAATCTAGATTCGATTCTATCCTCTCCGTGTTGGTGGAGGCATTTGACTAGGAGGCTCGTATAAAATGCATTCACGTTCAAAAGAGACTTTCAAGGTCGACGAGCGTCCCAAAAGGACCCACCTATCATTGGAGAGTTTTATGAATGTCTATTGCATGTTTTCATTTACGAACCAAGCAAGTCCTGCGATTCATAATTTGGGAATTAGGGATTGATGTAATTCCTGAGACCATTTTAGTCAAGTAAACATATAATAAAACCCGTCAATTACTTCGGAGAGCATTATAAATGTCTCAATTGTTTAACCCAAGCCAACGATAATTGCGAAACTTGTGCAAAACGGGGATGCCAAGTGCCGTAAAGGGCACAGTAGGCTGACACGTGAGAAATACAGTCACCTCAGAAGAAAACGAGTGTTTTAATGATGGAAGCGAGGAATTTTTGTAGCTTAGATACGTAATTCTTAGAGGCCTAGTATCTTCTCGCCACAAGTGTAATCTGTAAAATACATTTTTCGATGCTGGTGTCCAAATTAATGATACATTTTCCTAAGTAGACAGCCAAATTTTGGAATGCATGCAAAAATTAAGTAGTGACGTAGAATTAAAAAAACAATGCTGCACTAAATAATCAAAGAAAATTTTCACAGGATTCACAATAATAAATTAATTGGGTATAATATGTGTATTAATAGGCATGATGAAAATCCATTCTGGGATTTTCTCTGTGCAGGTGTAGTTTGTGAAATTTTGTAACAAATCCTTGCAAATTAGAAAATAATAATGCAATTTTATTTCGCTACATTTTCATCTTTTTATCTATCAACGGTTTTTTAACTATATATGTATAATCAGCAATTTAATGCCGTTTTTAGACAATATTTACGTAATCAAGTACAAAATCTGTAATATGAAAAGCAGGAGACGTGGACTCCATGTCCACTCCTTTTAGATTCCAAAATGGACAAGTTCAGCTGTAACGGAATGTCTATTATTCTGGTTCCTCTGGAGACCACGATTTGGTGCACCAAAGGACGCTGCTGTCCTGTAATCATCGACTAGCCATTATGCCAGCAAATTTCGATGGTGCGTGGTAGGTTAGAAAGGTTCTCAGGATCACCACCAGGTATAACTACGGTGAGGGTAAAAGAAAGAAAAACTGTACATTTCCTCACACTTTTTTAATGCAATACGACCATGGTTTGGATGATGCGCCGCATCGAAGCCATGGTCGTGTTGCATTATAAAAGTGTGAGGAAGTGTACAGTTTTTCTTTCTTTTACCCTCACCATGAAGGAATGCCACAAAGTTAAGCCTGAAACTATTAGATATAACTGCATCTAAATGTTACTCTATCAGCCCATGACAGGGTAAATGGCAGGGGTGATTCCAAACCCAGGATGCACCTACATTTATTTATAATACGTGTTTATATACAACTAAAATTTAAGGGAATGACGGAAAATTTAGAAAACTCAAACGATGGAAATGATTTTCTGCAAACATTTTTTCATGCCAACCGTTGTCCTTTTCTGCTATGACTTATCAAATAGAGGTTTGTCCCTGGAAAATATCGTACAGTTTTAGTTTATGTGACAAATTGTGGCGAAAGACTGTCGAAGACCTTCCTGAAATCTAAGGATACGGTATAAAATATTTCAACAACTTATACGAAGGTAATTCGAGAGGTTCTTGGAATCACCCCCAGATGTCAGAGTTAGCGCAACATGTTTCCTGAGTAGTAATAGGTAATCCTTTGTGAGTAAACGCGTCAGTGCTCGGGGAGGAGATCTATGATGCGGACGCCTCTCTGCTTTTGTTCCCGTCCAGTGATATTCGCATATAGAACGCTACATTCAAGATGACAGTAACAAAAGCCATATTTTTTTTAAATAAGTAAGTGTTAGCTTTACCTTTTTTAGTGAATTATTACTTAGAGCACGCCACTATCGTACCATTTCGAAGCATATGGCTCCGAAAGGTCCGATAGTTTTCCGCCGTTTCCTCGGCGGTTGGCCCTTCTCGTTCCCGGTGCCGGCGCGAGGACGTGGATGTATATGCCGCGGGAGAACCACGTCATCGGTGATGCCGTGGATTTCACCGTGTGAGGAGGATGAAGCAACGCGTCGGAAGCGCTGGGCTCTCTCTTGAAGGACGTCCTCCAAAGGTTTGATGCCGGCGATCTCCCAGAGCGGGAGATCGCCGGCATCTCCCGGGAATCCACCCGAGACGAAGTGTTGCCTGCAGGTTTTTCCGGTCCGCGACTTCGATGACGTGTCTTGCGTCGTATCGCATCATACCGCTCCACGTGGGAGCCGCATATGCGAGGATCGGACGCAAGACAGCCGCGAACAGGTGAAGACGCCTGCGAAGCTGAAGGTTTGGGTGGCCGAGGATGGGCGCGAGGAGATGACATCTGGATGCTGCAATGCTGGCTGCTCGTTGTGTGGCGATGCATGGAGAGACGCTTGTCAAGGATTACGCCCAGATAATGAACCGACTCCTTCCAGGGAACCTCTGTCACGCCGACGAGAATTTCGCCGGGCTCCTTCGGTCCCTTGGAGAAGACGATCGCCTGGGTTTTGTCCTCATTGACACAGACTCTCCAGCGAAAATACCATTCCACGAGGGCGTCCACCACCTGCTCTAGGTATCTCGCCGCCAGGTGCTGTCTGCAGGATCGTCCCAGGATCGCCGTGTCGTCCGCCTACGTTGCTACGAGGACGTTGCATCCGTGGTCCAGTGGGATGTCCGCTGTGAAGATGTTAAAGAGAAGCGGCTAGAGCAGACTTACCTGCGGGACGCCTGCTCGAATATGCCGCTTCTCCGATGTTGCTTTGCCCCAGCTTGCACGAAAGGTTCGTCCTCGGAGCCATGATGCCGCTATCCAGGAAAGCTGAAGGTCTCGAGCTTCCACAGCAATCCTTCGAGCCACACCCGATCGAACGCCTTGCTGACGTCAAAGAAGGCGCCGACAGTGGAATGCTGTCGGTTGAAACCTTCCGTGACGAAGTTCAGTAGACGGGCAATCTGATGCGTCGTTGAGTGTTCGCTGCGGAAACCAAATTGGTGCTTCGGCAAGACGTTCAGCTCCTCTGCGATGATAACGAGGTGAAGAAGGACCCGCTCGAACAGCTTTCCCAGGCTGTCGAGCATTGATATTGGACGGAAGTTCGCTGGCGATGTCGATTTTCCCGCCTTCGGAATGCAAACAACGCGCGCTTCCTTCCATCGGAATGGGAAATGCCCGACGGCGAGACACGCGTTGAAGATGCATAGAAGCATGGAAGCAAGGGAAACCGGAATCTGCGCGATGACTGTGTTCGTGATTCCGTCCGGTCCTAGTGCCTTACGAGGTTTTTAAGTTCGTATGGTCCCTGTAAGGTCCTCCTCGTCGATGGTCGGCGGCATCTCTCCGCGGTCGCGCACGCGGCGTGGCGTTCCTGGCGGCTTCACTGTTGACAGCAGGGGATCGGGCTGGTCCGCGTTACCATCCACAGGAGCGAAGACGTCCTCCAGATGAGCAGCCATCCCCGCGGCCTTCTCCTCCGACGAGTGCAGCATCCCGGTCAACGTTCTCAGCGGCGCTTCCTCGCGGGACGCTTCACGAAGGCTTCTCGCCATTTGCCACAGGGACCCGTCTTCCGGAGAGAGGGAGAAAACATTCCTTTCCCAGTTTTCGGCCCAAAATGTGGCGATGGCGTCTCGGATGCGGTGTTGTGCAGCGTTCAGGCGGGCCTTCTCCTCCGGGCAGCGAGATCGCTGGAATCGCTTTCGGAGCCGATTCTTCTCCCGTATCTGGTGGCGGATCTCTTCAAGGCTCATTATGTCGAGACTCCGATGTCTGTGCGGCGCGCTGTACGCCGACACTACTCGCTGCCCAGCTGAAACTGCTCCTCAGCGATGGTGCACTGATGTGTGTATTCATATTTTCTAGGATTGCCTCCCTAGTGGCTTATCCCAGTGCGGCCGTTTTCGTTTTAAACGAATCTACTTATTATTTTGCTGCTCTACCTCTCAGCTATTTAATTTTTAAATTCCTCTTCTCATTTTTTTCGTTAGTGGCTTGTCACTTTCTTCTTCAGTAACAGCTCTGGGTCTTTTGTGTATATCCCATGCTTTGACCACTGTGTTTTTTCCGATATTTCCGAGAATTTCTTCTTTAAGCCCTTCATGTTTTTTGGAAAACTGAATAGCATATTTTTTAATGTATTTATCAATGGGTTTGATTCCGGCTATCGAATATAATTTTTCAATGGGGCAGTTATCTTGCAACCTTAGGATCATCCTAAGCGTTTTCTTTTTGAATGTGATTAGATCAGACTTCTCTTTTACATTAGCCATTCCGGCCCATGATGTGCTGGCATATGTTATAATTGGTCTCATGCATGCCATGTAGATTTTAACCTTTAATTTCTTGTCAATTTCCCTTGACCTTAGCAGGTACGAGAGGCCTGCTCTGCTACCAGCTGCTTTTAAGTACACTTTCCTGATATGTTAGGCGAAGTGTAGTATTGCATCCTACGTGATACCAACGTAGAGCGCCTTGTCTTTCCATTCTATTAGTTCTCCTTAAACTTGTAAAGGGCCGGGATTGTCAACGGATCTTCGGGAGAAAAGTATTGCCTGTGTCTTTTTTGGGTTTAAATCGATCCTCCATTGCCTGTACCATTCTACTAATGTCTTTAGTGCGTCTTGTAGGCATTTTACCGCAAATTTAACTTGCACGCTGCGGCTGCGGCGATGGTGCACTCGGGAAAAAACGCCGGAAGGTCATCCGCCCTATCGTACCATTTCGGAGCTAAATCGCCCCGAAACGGCCGACGAGCTTACGACGCGGTTGGCCCTCTGCGAGTCCGGAGCCGGCGCGAGGACGAGGATGTTTATCCCACGGGAAAACCACGACATCAGAGATGCCGCGGATTTCCCCGAAGGAAGAGGATGCCGCTCGTTGAGCTGCAAAGTCATGGTCGCCCGCAGCCGGAGCAGGATCCTGGTCCATGGCGACAGTGACCGGCTCCGAAGATTCGGTCTCCGTGGCGAGGACCGCGAAGGAGTTTCTCGTGGGTACGGCCACGAACGGGTCTGCCGACGTGCGGGCTTTCTTCAATGAAGCGTCGCTTAGGGACGTGAAGGGGCGACGAACGCCGGCCCTAGCTACGGCTGTAGTGGCATCCTTATAGATGGGCTTCACAGATTTAGAAGACCTTTGCGGTGTGATAAAACCGTCCTGGTCCACCGGGAATGCAGGACGGGAGGCGCCAGGCGACGAAACAGCCGCCATGGCGAGGAGCCGGGAAATTGCAGGAGGAGCGGCACAGCAGAAACGAAGTGTAAATCCTTTATTTGCCAGGTGTCAATGGTTTAGAAGTGGATCCGCAGATCAGGTGTCAATAGGCCGGATAAGCGCACAGCCATGATGTCGAGACTGCGAAATGGCCCGTATATATGCAGATGGGCATGCCCTCAGGTGCCCTCTGATTGGTCGGTGGATTCCCGTATTTTTCTTGTCGCCTTGATATTCCTCAGTGTGGGTTTCCGCACGTTACTCCCGGAGTAATCCGTGTCTCGATTAATAATGTTTCCTTCAAGACGCATCTCAATTGTTTCCTTGGATAATCTTTCCCAAACCTTTTTTCTCACGGCATATGATTTTTGCCTTGCCCCATTGTATGCATTATTAGGTAATGCAGAAAATGAAAGACCGAGTGGTGAAGGCCAGAGATCCCTGCGGCTTTGCGATTCCGGGTGTCTACCAGATACCCTGTGAATGTGGACAGGTGTACGTGGGTGAAACCAGAAGTACGATCGCGACCAGGATCAAGGAACATCGCAGACACCGCAGGCTCTTCTTCCAACCGGAAAAATCCGCGGTGACCGAGCTTTTCATCCAACAAGACCATGCCATGTAGACACTATCCACTCTGCCCTTTGGTTATCCGTCCAAAGACTTTCGGGAGGACGAGTTTAGCGCAGATCTTTCGCATCGCCAAATATTAAAGCGATATAATGGTGTGTGCACTGTCATCTTGTATCAATGCCAATAACCCTATTTGCGATCATGGGCACACTTAATCGATGCTCTTCTAAATTCAGCACTTCAGGCACACACGTTAGGAATAACTTTTACCGATCCTTTTTTTTACTAACCTAGTGCGTACATGCGTCGAAAGACTTACGTTTGCGGAGCGATGTGACCTTGAGAAGTGGATGGCGCTCGGAGAGGCGGGGAGGAGGGGAAGAAATCGCGCTGGACGGAACAAATAGGCACTCAGCGGAAGAAGGCCACGGGTGATGCTCGCTCTCCGGGTGCGACGCCAAATTGAAATTCTCGTTTCTTTTGGAGAGCATGGCGCAATAGTTTTTCCGCGGTGTCCGTCCGTGGGCTTACCAAAGGGCGCCTCCTTGGTGCACTTCGGAGGCCGAAAAACCCGCTTCCCGTCCGCTCTGCATTCCCTGCCTCCGCTGCCCTCCCCGTCGAAGCTGGGGCGGTTGCCGACACGCACCCCAACCCCCTCCTTCCCCCCTCTCCGTGAATTCGGAGAGAGAGAGTTTCATCCCCTTCTCCCGCTCTCTGTATATGGGTGCCGCCTTTCCCTCCCCCTCCTCCGCCCACGGTGGGCAGTAAATCGATAGCAAACGCTTTTCGGGGGCGGCAGTCGGTCTGTCTGCTAGGAGAGTGACAGGTGCGGGGGCGGGGGGGAGGGGCAGGGTTCGTGTGCGCCCACGGTGGCCTCTCCGAGGGCAACGGGGGTTTGTTTCGAGCGGGTAAGAGGGTGAGAAGAGAAGGCACGGTGTTCCCTACCATCTACTAGTATGTAACTATAAATGTAATATTGTAGCACGTATAATTGAGATCGAGTCTGACCAAAGGAAACAGAGCTACATGGAAAATGCTGGTCGCACCTGGGTGACCCAAATTCGGTTACAAGGTTTGTATAAAAAATACCAGCAACCCTATTCTCATGTCGTGTGCGAGAAATGCCGAATTTAGACTTAAGTCGCTTAAGTGTGCGCATGATCTCAGATCGTATTATTACACAGGCCTACAAAAAAAAATTTTTTTTGGTGCCGGGAATCTTTGTGTTGATTTTAACTATATTTGTAGAGCTTACGATTAGTTGTTTTAATATTTGATATATTCCGGAAAATAATTTTCAAAGTTAAATAAATCTATAAGTATACATGGGAATATATGGTAAAAGAAAATAGGAAAAATATTACAGACTTTGTGAAACGTGCATACTTGGGATATTTTGGTGTTAAGCTTGGTGACCAAGATAAAACATGGGCACCGCATTTTGTGTGTAAAACATGTACTGAACATCTGCGGCAATGGACAACAGGACAAAGGAAAAGTCTAAAATTTGGTGTGCCAATGTTGTGGAGAGAACCTGTGAACCATATTGACCACTTATTTTTGCATAGTAAATGTTTCGGGAATTCATCGAAAAAATCGCCACAAGTGGACATATCCAGATTTGCCTTCAGCTAGACGCCCGGTACCCCATTCAGAAGAAATACCGATCCCAATATTTCAGACGTTACCAGATATATCTAAGGAAGAATTTGAGTTATTTGAAAACATTTCTCATTCTATTGACGATAGTGGCAGTGACTACGAGGGGGTATCAACAATTCCTCAATTATTTAATCAAGATGAACTAAGCGATCTTGCTAGAGAACTGAACTTATCGAAGGAAGCATCCGAACGACTAGCTTCAAGACTGCATGAAAAGAATTTAATGCAACCCGGTACAAAAATAAGTTTTTATCGCACAAGGGAAAAGGATATGCTACCCTTCTTTACTCAAGAAGACAATCTTACATTTTGTTTAGACGTTAAGGGTCATTTGGAAAAAATGGGACTACTATCACAATATGATGCTAGTGATTGGCGTTTGTTTGTTGATAGCTCCGAGCGTAGTTTAAAATGTGTACTTCTTCACAATGGTAACAGGTTTGGCGCAATACCAATCGCTCATTCAACTAAAATGAAAGAAGAATACGATACAATAGCATTGGTCTTACAGAAGATAAAATACCAGGAACATCGCTGGGTGATTTGTGTAGATTTAAAAATGGTGAACTTTCTTCTTGGGCAGCAAAGTGGCTACACAAAATATCCTTGTTTCTTGTGCCTCTGGGATAGCAGGGACAGACAAAACCACTGGATTAAGAAGGAGTGGCCTAAGAGAGAAAACTTGGTTGTTGGGAAAGAAAACATCATTGCTGAATCTTTAGTTGAAAGAGAGACCATGCTTCGCCTACTTAAGACTAAAGATGCCCCATATAAGTATTGAAAAACTTAAAGCTGGTATTTTTGAGGGTCCACAAATCAGACAACTTACAAAGGATCCTGCTTTTGTCGAGTCAATGAATGAGATTGAAAAAAATTAGTTGGATGTCATTCGTTGAGGTCATAAAAAATTTTCTAGGAAATCACAAAAGTGAAAATTATATTGAGCTGGTAAACATTATACTCAATAACTTCAAATCACTTGGATGTAATATGAGCACAAAAGTTCACTACCTACACAACCATTTAGACAATTTTCTTGGAAATTTAGGAGACACAAGTGAAGAACAAGGTGAAGGATTTCACCAGGATATAAAAACAATGGAAGCTCGCTACCAAGGAAGATGGGATAACCATATGATGGCAGATTACTGCTGGTGCTTAAAACGAGACTGTTTGAACAAAGTGCACTCAAGAAAATCGCGCAAAAGAAGCTTCCGATGTGTTGAGTGATGTTTTTATGTATTTTTTTCTTTTCAATTTGTTTTATTGCAGTAAAAAATTTTAGTATTTGTGTTCAATTGTATTGTAAAATTCTGTTGTGTTTGTGGGTGATTTAACAGCCCTAGAAATAAATCAAGTCTTTATATTTAGTGGGTTTTATTATTAAAATAATATTCCCATATCATCATGTAGAAGATTTTTTTACGTAAGTAACAACATATCTATATCTTGAAAACTAGAGCTGATAGGAAAAAACTAGTGTCATCATTGGATTCAGCACCCCAATTGTTCTTTAAATCAGCATTAAAAGCTCCGGCACCAAAACCACTGCTGGCCTGTGTTATTGATAAGATAGTGACAGTTCACACAATTATTATCACTGAAATTGTGGCGATGCGAAATATTAAATGCGCTAAACTCGTCCTCCCGAAGGACATCGGACGGACGACCAAGAGCAGAGTCGAGAGTGCCTGCTTGCGTAGACCATCTGCAACGGCATCGCGACGGTTCCCCAACCCCTTTACAGTCCCAACTTAGCAACAGCAGACTATTATTCCTATTTCCTATGAAAGTGAATCCTCCTTACCTCAAAGGACATGACCACCATGGGATCATAAGAGCCTTCAAAGAAGCTTGCACGCTTGTACCCTTAAGGACCTTCCGCCTACCATCGAACCTTCGAGTCGTGAATAAGCCATTGGCAGAAATGTGTCGACGCTCTCAAGGGATGTACTTTGAAGAATTTCGAGGCATTGAAAGATCACTGACTGAAATAAATCTATTTTTCCGAAATTTTTTACGATACTTTTTCTGCAAACTGCTTCTGGGAGGCTCACACATGTTGCTTTTCACACGGCCCACGAATCTTTCACTACTTTCCCCTCTCCTCTTTTTCTCTTTGCTGACTGCCATCCCTTCTCGAGCTAAATCTACTACTGTCTCAGTTGTGTGATATTTCAGTTTTCATCGCTAGCCAATCTTCCCTCCCGTCTCCCCTCCCGTCTCCCCTCCAGTCAATTCAAGCCCTCAGATGCGTCAGCCCTCGTCAAAATGCGAATGCAAAGCTTGCACCGGGTGCCAGTGGAATTAGGATTTTAGGAAATTTAGCGAAATTATGGGAGAATTTTCACCCTCTTTCTTTTTCCAACAGCCAACGTACCTTTGCATTAAGTAACAATTCACTGTGATATTAAAAAAGGTAGAAGCTGACACTTACTTATTTAAAAAAAATATGGCTTTTGTTACTGTCATCGTGAATGTAGAGTTCTATATGCGAATATCACTGGACGGGAACAAAAGCAGAGAGGCGTCCGCATCATAGATCTCCTCCCCGAGCACTGACGCGTTTACTCACAAAGGATTACCTATTACTACTCAGGAAACATGTTGCGCTAACTCTGACATCTGGGGGTGATTCCAAGAACCTCTCGAATTACCTTCGTATAAGTTGTTGAAATATTTTATACCGTATCCTTAGATTTCAGGAAGGTCTTCGACAGTCTTTCGCCACAATTTGTCACATAAACTAAAACTGTACGATATTTTCCAGGGACGAACCTCTATTTGATAAGTCATAGCAGAAAAGGACAACGGTTGGCATGAAAAAATGTTTGCAGAAAATCATTTCCATCGTTTGAGTTTTCTAAATTTTCCGTCATTCCCTTAAATTTTAGTTGTATATAAACACGTATTATAAATAAATGTAGGTGCATCCTGGGTTTGGAATCACCCCTGCCATTTACCCTGTCATGGGCTGATAGAGTAACATTTAGATGCAGTTATATCTAATAGTTTCAGGCTTAACTTTGTGGCATTCCTTCATGGTGAGGGTAAAAGAAAGAAAAACTGTACACTTCCTCACACTTTTATAATGCAACACGACCATGGCTTCGATGCGGCGCATCATCCAAACCATGGTCGTATTGCATTAAAAAAGTGTGAGGAAATGTACAGTTTTTCTTTCTTTTACCCTCACCGTAGTTATACCTGGTGGTGATCCTGAGAACCTTTCTAACCTACCACGCACCGTCGAAATTTGCTGGCATAATGGCTAGTCGATGATTACAGGACAGTCAAACAATAATTTCGACCATTGAAAACCCTGGAATTTCCATTCCCCAACACGAAATGGCCACCCTGCTTCTCTCATCCCTTCCGTTACTTCCTTTCTTCGTACACTGAATACGAGTGTCCTTTCGGTCCTCCCCGCGTCGCCAGAGTCGAGCGCCGCCGACAGCGGCTACACGCCGCCGTGCACATGCGGTGCCCCCTTTCTTCGTGAAGGGCCTCGCACTAGGGATGGCGACGTGGTGGAGCCCCCATTTAAGGACGCCCCTTTTGTTGCGATGTGGGGGGGGGGGGAGGGTTGCAAGGACGCTCCCGGCGTCCCTCCCCATGGTCGACAGCTGAATCTCCTCCATAGGACAATCACGATGGGGTGCCTCGCGGAGTCCAAACTCCGTCGCTCTCAGTCCATGTCTTTCTTTTCGGTTGGCCATCGATGGAATAAAATGTTGCGCCAACGAAAGTGTCTCATGGCGATCCCCTTCCCATGAACTACAACCTTAAATTGGTGAAAATCCTTGTGGGTTCCGATGCCCCCCAGAGCTGGGCTAGCGGGATTATTAATAATTGCTCCTGGTAGGCTCACCATACCGGATAGGTCGAAGGTTAGGAGCCAAACGAAAGGTAGTCCACGGTGCGTCTGTTCCTCAATGAGGCGGCTGCATAGGCGTCTGACACCGGTGGGGCAATTAAGTGATGGTGTCACGTTAAAAACACTATTGAGGAAGGCAACGGGAAACCACCTCAATTATGATTCCCAAGAATATAATGATGGGCACTATAGATAATATGAGTCCTGGCAACTACGGGACTCGGCCAAAGAGGCCGTGTGTCGTGCCCGGCAGCGGGAGAGGCAAGGCTTCCGCGATCGTCATCCCACGAAACCCTTGCAGGGAAGAAATAACTTCAGCAGGACAGAACACTCAGAAGAAGGCGAAAGTAGTTAGAATAGGAACCTGGAACGTCAGGACAATGTTGAGGAGAGGCAAATTAGAAAATATTAAGCGAGAGATGGAAAGAGGTAACATAGATGTTTTAGGCCTCTGCGAGGTGAGATGGAAGGACAGCGGGGATTACTGGAGTGACAATTATAGAGTAATATATAGCGGCGGGGAGGAGAGCCAACGAGGGGTTGCCGTAATTGCCGACGAACTTGGTCATTATTCAGGTATACATGCCACCGAGCAACCACAAGGTGGAAGAAGTCGATAGGATGTATGATGAGTTAGAGGATATAGTCGGGAGTGTTCCTGCAGGGAAACATTTGATAGTGATGGGGGATTGGAATGCGACGGTAGGCGAAGGAAGAGATGGTGGTGAGGTGGGGGACTATGGGTTAGGAACGAGGAATGAACGCGGGGAGAAAGCAATTGAATTCTGCAGGAGACAGGGGTTAGTCATCACTAACACATGGTTTAGACACCACAAAAGGCGTAGGTATACATGGAAAATGCCATGACACCGGTGGGGCCATTAAGTGATGGTGTCACGTTAAAAACACTATTGAAGCAGGCAACGGGAAACCACCTTAGACCTCAATTATTATTCCCAAGATTTTTATGAGGGGCAGTATAGATAATGTTAGTCCCGGCAACTGCGGGACTCGGCCCAAGGGGCCGTATGTCGTGCCCGGCAGCGGGAGAGGCAAGGTGTCCGCGGTCGTCATCCCACGAAACCATGGCAAGGGAATTCCGACTGCACCAGGACAGGAGACGCAGCAGAAGAAGACGGAAGTAGTTAGAACAGGAACGTCAGGACAATGTTGAGGACATGCAAATTAGAGAATATTAAGCGAGAGATGGAATGAGGTAATATAGATAGTTTAGGTCTATACGAGGTGAGATGGAAGGTTAGTGGGGATAACTGGAGTGATATATAAAAAAACCATAAACACAGTAATCAACCCGAAGTTCGGTTTAGTAGGTGATGGTAGAGCTCACTCATGTTCTAAGCCCGACGGCGTTTGAAATACACAAATCAGGGTAGGGGGGCCAGTTCCTATCCTTTTGCCGGTTATGGTTTCCCAGGAAGATCTGGTATCCGATAAATCAACTAGCTTGGGTGGAGCTGCAGATGCCCAGAGTGCCTTACCCGGGAATCGAACCCGGGACTCTCCGGTCAGTAGTCCAACGCTCTACCCACTGGACCACCGCGCCCTGCGGAGTAACATGTATGTATAGAATAATATACAGCGGTGGGGACGAGAATCAACGAGGGATTGCCATAATATTTAATAAAGAGGTAGGAAGAAGCGTTTTCCACATAGAGCAAGCAGCTGATAAAATCTTACTCGTAGTGATTAAAGCAGAACCGACGAACTTGGTCATAGTTCAGGTATTAATGCCATCGAGAAATCATGAGGAGGAAGGGGTCGATACAATGTACGATGAGTTAGAGGATATAGTTACGTGTGTTCCCACAGGGAAACATTTGATAGTAAAGAGAGTTTCGATTTGTGACGGTAGGCGAAGGAAGAGATGGTGATGAGGTGGGGGACTACGGTTTAGGCACAAGTAATGAACATGTGGAGAAAATAATTTAGTTTTGCAGGAGACAGGGGTTATTCATCACCAACACATGGTTTAGACACCCCAAAAGGCGTTGATATACATGGAAAATGCCAGACGGCTCAGAAAGGAATCGGATAGATTATATTATGGTTAGGCACAGGTTTAGGAACAGTGTGATAAATTCGCACAGTTTCCCAGGAGCGGATGCGGACTCGGACCGCAATTTAGTTGTTATGAAATGTAACGTCCGTTTCAAAAAGATAAGGCAAGGGCGGCGGGTTAGGAAATGGAACGTAGAAGCATTAAATGGGTTAACAAGGAAGGAGTACAACGAGGCTGTAGAGGAAATCATTGATGACGGTAAAGAGTTGAGTACTATCGAAGAAAAAAGGGAATGTATCTAGAAAGTGATATCGAAAGCCGAAAAAGACGCTATAGAAACCGTTGACGGGAAAAGGATAAGGAAAACATGGGTCACGATTGAGATGGATGAGAGAAGAAGATGGAAGAAGATAAACACAGAGTTAGGCAAAGTAAGTACAAAGAGTTAACCAATAAATTAAGACGGACCACAAATAAAGCAAAAGAAGCTTGGTGGAAAACGCAGTGCAAGGGTATGGAAAGTTTACAGAGGAAGGATGAAATTGATGCCTTCTACAGAAAGGTTAAATTACAATCGGGATGTAAGAAGGTAAGATCTGTGCTAACAGTTACAGGTAAGTGGGGTAAGATAATAGTTGAACCAGAAAAAATCCAAGAGTAATGGAAGTAATATATAGAAGATCTGTATGGTGAAGAACTTAGGCCGACAAGGTTAGCTATAGAAAATGAGTATGACGTAAAGGAAGATCACTTAGGTCCATGCATACACGACGATGAGATAGAAAGGGCATTAAAGGAGATGAAAGCAAATAAGGCCGTGGGGGTGGACAACATTTTTGCGGAACTTCTAAAATGTTTAGAAAAATGTGGGAGCAAGACTCTATATGGACTAATTGGTAGTAGTGATAAGAGAACAATTGCGCTGGGCAAAGAGGCTTTACAAGGAGGGAGTTGATGACGGGGACGTTGAGTAGGGAAGTTAAGAAAAGACTCGTAAAAACTTTGACGTGGAGCTTAGCTATTTACGGCGCGGAAACGTGGTCAATTAAGCAGAAGGATAAACGGAGATGGGATTCTTTTGAAATATGGGTATGGAGAAGAATGGAGAAGGTGAAATGGACCGAAAGGAAAACAATCGAGGAAGTACTAGGGATGGTGGGTGAGGAGAGGGGTTATTTGGGAGATATTCTATTGAGGCAGGAAAAATGGATGGAAAGGCGTATTGATCGGCAGTTGATGTTCAATAAGGTAATGGAGGGGAGATTGTTGGGCAAATGAGGAAAGGCAGGGAACAGGATATGGTCGTTGGACGGGATGAAGGGAGGAAAGAATTAGACAGAGATTAAGAGAGACCCGATGTAGATTAGGTTGCTGGATTGGGTTTTGTTTGGAGTTACAAAATATTTATTTGATAATTGTGTCCTTCCAAAATCCTAACTTTACCGGCATATTGGCTAATAAATAAATGGCGACCCCCTCGTCAGCTGCCAACGCTTGCTTAAGTGGATGTAGTATATAGCGTGTGTGTTCAGTGATGGGTTGGAGTAGGGAAGCTGGCGTTTCCAAGTAGGACTCTAGGACACACGCTGAAAAACGAGTAATGCGGAAACCACCGCTAGGATGTGTGGAACGGGGGATTACTCACCAGTTTGCATTTATCTTTTTTAATATCCTTGCAAGCCATTGCTAGTTTGTGCGGCAGGGGGTGGATATACACCAGACTAATTTTGTATTGAATAGTTTTACTCTTACCCCGTTTGGACAATGTTATTCTGATCCCTCACCGTTCGTGGAAAAACTTACATCTACAATTTATATTTTGTGTACTTAATCTCTCTGATTTTATTGACATGATCTCTCCTACCGTAGTACGATGGGAGTAATAATACATTTTAAACATCACTGCTTAAGAGACCTCCTTCCAATTCATACGCAAGAGCTTCAATATGTAATTTAACCTTCGTTCCAGTTAATGATTCCCAGCCTAGCTGCGCTAATATTTTGGATACGCTACTATGTTTATCATAAGAACATCTTACAAATCTAGCTGCTCTACGCTGCACGTGATCCAATTCGGCAATCAATCCAAATTGGTGAGGATCCCATAATATACTAGCTGCATATTCTAAATGAGGCATAACAAGCGAAAGATAACATTTCTCTTTGACCTTTTCATCACTGTACTTTTCTCATATATTCTAATGTTTTTTTAGTTTGTCCACATATTCCTGGTATATGTTTCACCCAGAGGAGATCGTGAGGGAGGGTAATGACTTTAAGTATTTTATATAGTCTGCACTTTCTAATACTGTATTTCTTACGCAGCAGTAGATATGTATATTTGCGAATAGTTTGTTTCGAAGGCGTCGAATGGCATTGTCGCTTCCAAAATAGAAAAAAAACTATTTAGATACAAATAGCAATCTCTCTTCAGAATTTTATATCAAAAATCATTTCATGTTTCTGTAATCTTCTGGAAAGGGTCAATCATTGCATTCAGAGGGACCCATGGAATCAATCCTCGTCAATCCAATCCATCTCATAAATCTTTTCGCCTTGCCTTAGTGCCCGCGAGAGTGGTAAGATTGCAACCCCCTCCCCTAATCTCATCCTCCGTCTGATATAAATGCAATGCACTCACTCCATTATTATTCCGGGTACGTAAGTGAAGTGGTTCGAATAAACCTGCTTTTAGGCCATAGCCGCAAATTGTTACATTTCAATGTTCTCCGTTCTATCCTGTCCTCGCATGCGCTTGTCTCCTTTCAATTCATTCGTTTCCCTTCTCTCCGATATGTTTGGTGACTTGTCATCATCGCTTCGTCAGTTTTCAAGAGAGGAAAAGGTCTCGTCCGGCCCTGGAGGATTCCACAACATCTTCGAGGGTTTGGAGTGAGGGACCGTTGGAGAGACTAGCGATGACGCCCGCCTCGGAGGGCAAATGTTTCTTTCTCGTCAAAGTGTGCTTTTTCAGCTTAGCCGCCGTTCACTGTATCGCTTCGTAATGTCACCGAAGTGAGAAAGCATCTCTCGTTTTGCTGATGATCTCGAGATGAGGACTTACTGGCTTCAGATAAGATCCCACGACGGGGGCGGGGTTCCCGTGCTGCATTTTTGAGCCCTGCCTGCGGTCTGAATTGCATCCCCCGCCCTGGACGTGGATCTCAATTAGTATTCGGCCAAACAAAGCAGATGAACCTTGGAATGTGATTTTAACGGAAGGCGGGTCATGATGGAGGGTCTTGCTGATTTTCAAAACTACAATTCTCGCCCTCGAAAATTAGTTTCCAAGTTTGTAGTCGGGAGGGGGGGGGGAGACATGAAATTACGTGCCGTCTTCCGAATTCAGATTAAATTTATTATTACTTTTTGTAGCGACAACGTTCGGTTTTCGATTTCGCTCCAATGCCGGGAGATAAGGAAGGAAGGGGCGAAGGTATTCAATGGCGCATGCGCCAGAGGAGTTTCGGCGAGGGAAACCCACTTGAAGAGTGGGCCGAAGGAATCAACGTGGCACGCCGGTGGATCGATATATCGGGGGTTGGGGGGTGGTCTCGGCGTGCGTGGGGGGGATGGTGGGGGTGGGAATGGAAGGCTAGGGGGTCTCCGCGCCGCCAAAAGCGAAAATATTCCGCCCGATAAACGTCATTCCGCCGGAAAAGCCCCGAAAATCCCGGGATATCTCCTCTCCAAACTTATTCTTTGGCACAAACAGTTCGGAGGCGGGGGAGGGGATAGGGTTGAAACTTGATGCGGGGGTGGGGGGGTTGTGGGGTAGGGTTGGGAGGTGTGCGGGGATGGGTAGTGGCTTCGTAATCGACACGGCGGTTTAGAGCGCGTAATCCGGGAGAGGGGCGGCGGGAGAGAAATTGTTGGCAACCGCCAACAATTCCGCTAATAACATAATATTCCGCTAATCCCGATGTGTATTTCACTCACGAGTTGCCGGAGAGTCGGGACCACATTAATCGTTCTCCTCTCTTCTCGTCTGCTAGTTTTTCCTGAGAATAATTGCCGCTCGACGGGCGGAAAGAAAATTATAAACCTCTTTGCCTAGGAGTATATATATATACACGAGGTGTGTTAAAAAAATAATGATAATTTTAATTTTTCGGACAATAATATTTATATATTCTTATACATTGATGTTGTCACCTTAAAAGTAGTCCACATTGGAGATTATGCACTTGGGCCAGCGCTTCTTCCAATCCCCGAAACACTTCTCAATCTCGATCTTTGAGATAGCCTTTAGTTCTTTCAGTGATGCGCTTTTAATATCATCTACGGCTGTAGAACGACGGCCCTTCAAGGTTCTCTTAATTTTTGGAAATAGGAAAAAGTCACACGGAGTGCATATCTGTCCAAGTCATATAAGTCCATATCTGGTGAATATGGAGGCTGGGGCATCATTACAGGATTGTTTTTGGCCAAAAATTCACGAACAAGCAATGAAGTGTGAACTGGTGCATTATCGTGGTGCAAAAGCCATGAATTGTTTTTTCACAGATCCGGGCATTTTTTCGGATTGCTTCACGCAAACGGCGTTGAACTTGTAGGTAGTACTTATTATTGACCGTTTGACCTGGCGGCAGGAATTCATGATACACTATGCCATTAAAATCGAAGAACACAGTGAGCACAACCTTCACGTTCGACCGCACTTGTCGGGCCTTTTTCTGTCTTGGCGAGCCAGAATGCCTCCTCTGGGATGATACTGCCTTAGTTTCAACGTCATATCCATAAACCCATGTTTCGTCACCTGTTATGATAGTACGTTTCAGTGATTCTGCATCGTCGTTTACTTCATTTAGTGACTCCTGAGCACTTCCATTCGCCGCTGTTTTTGTTCAATATTCAACAATTTTGAAACGAATTTTGCTGCCACGCGTTTCATACCCAAAAACTTGGAAAAAATGTCATGACATGATCCAATCGATAAGCCAACATCATCAACGGCCTCTCTAATTGTGATTAGGCGATCGGTCATAACCATTTCATTCACTTATTCCACGTTTTCATCGATTGTTGATGTGCTGGGGCGTCCAGGGCGTTCGCCATATTCAAGGTCTTCACGGCCTTCTTGGAAACGCTTATACCACTCATAAACTCTTGATTTACTCATAGCAGACTCACCATAGGCCTTTGTTAACATTTCACACACTTTGTTACACTTTATTTCATTTGTTACGCCAAATTTGATACAAATTCTTTGATCCATTTCTTTTAACAAACGAAAATCCCCGAGCTCATAAAACACGACTAACCATAGTGGCTGTAACAGACAAGTTCCACGATGAAAACAGCTGAAAGTTTTATCATACTTCAGGGGCATGTATACCAACATAAAAAAAAGTTTGGCAATCGGACTCTCCAAGCCCGCGAAATGATAAAATTGTAACTCCAAGCAAAACCCAATCCAGCAACCTCATCTACATCAGGTCCCTCTTCATCTCTGTGTACTTCTTTCCTCCCTTCATCCCGTCCAACATCCCTATCCTATTCCTGCCCTTTCCTCGCTTGCCCAACATCCTCCCCTCTTATTACCCTCTTCAACATTCCACTACCGCTCAATACGCCTTTCATCCATTTTTCCTGCCTCCATAGGATTTCTCTCAACAAACCCCTCTCCTCACCCACCATCTCCTTCCTCGTTCGTTTTCCTTTCGGTCCATTTCACCTTCTCCATTCTTCTCCACACCCACATATCAAAAGCGTCCAATCTACATCTGTCCTCCTGCTTCAGTGACCACGTTTCCGCGCCGTACATAGTTACGCTCCATATCAGAGTTTTTACGAGTCTTGTCTTAACATCCCAACTCAACGTCCCCGTCATCACCTCCCACCTCCTTGAGAAAGTCTCCTTGCCTAGCGCAATTCTTCTCCTTACGTCCCTACTACTTTGACCGCATTGGTCCAAAACACATCCGAGATATGTAAACTGCTCTACCTGCTCTATTTTTTCCCCGCCTATTTAATATTTAGCTTCGCCTTTTTCTTTCTGGAAAATCGTATAACCTTTGTTTTATTAATATTGATTCTAATCCCATATTTATCGCACTGAACCTCCAATTCACTCAACAATGCTTGCAACCCCTTGGCTGATTGAGCAACTAATGCTTGCCATCCTCTTTAATCATTTCCTCGACATATACGTTGAACAGCACCGGTGACAATGGACAACCCTGCCTTACCCCTCTTCCTAACACTGCCCATCCGGACTCTCCGTTCCTCACTCGCACCTGAGCAGTCTGAGACATGAACAGGTTGCGGATCAGTCTCCTGTCCCTCCAATCCATTCCTATTCTCTGCAATACACGAATTAATTTTTCCCAATTTACTCTATCAAACGCTTTTTCGAAATCTACAAAACAGGCAAATACGTCCTGATTGTATTCTATATTCCTCTCGATTAGTGATCTCATAACTGCAATGATATCACGCGTACCTCTTCCTTTGCTAAATCCAAACTGATCATCCCCTAAGCAATCATTTGCCTTACTCTCTATCCTCATTGTTGATGATCCTGAGAATAACTTTAGCTACGTGGGATATCAAACTTATTGCTCTGTAATCCTCACATGATCTAGCCTTTGCCTTTTTTGGAATAGGAACTAACACCGATCTCACAAAATCTTCCGGCCAGATTCGTTCTTCATACATACTGCGAATCAGTCCATATATGGCCTTCTTCCCACCTTTCCCTAACCATTTCAACATTTCTACAGGAATATTGTCCACCCCCACAGCCTTATTTGCTTTCATCTCCTTTAATGCCCTTTCTATTTCATCGTCGAGTATGCCTCGACCTAAACTATCTTCTTCTACGTAATGTTCTTTTCTATGTCTACCCTTGTAGGCCTAAGTTCTTTACCGTACAGTGTTTCTATATATTCCTTCCATCTCTCTTGGATCTTTTCTGTGTCAACTATTATCTTAACCCACTTATCTTTAACTGCTCGCCCAGATCTTGCCTTCTTACTTCCCGATAATAACTTAACCTTTTAGCAGCGCAACCCTTCTTCTGTAAACTTTCCATAACCTCGCATTGCGTTTTCCACCATTCTTCCTTTGCTTTATTTGTGGCACTTCTCAATTTATTATTTAACTCTTTGTGTTTCATTTGCCTAACTCTGTGTTTACATTTTTCCATCTTCTTCTCTCATCCATCTTTGCAATCATCTCATCCGTTACCCTTGGTTTCCTTATTATTTTCCCGTTAACGGTTCCTAAGGTGTCTTTTGCTGCTTCCAATATCCCTTGGTTAATACATTCCCATTTTTCTTCCATTGTACTCAGTTCTTTACCGTCATCCATCATTTTCTCTACAGCCCACTGATACTCCTTCCTCGTTAATTCATTTACTGCTTCTAAATTCCATTTCCTAACCCGCCGCCCTTGCCTTATCTTCTTGAAACGAACATTACATTTCATAACAACTTAATTGTGGTCAGAGTCCGCATCCGCTCCTGGGAAACTGTGCGAATTTATCACACTGTTCCTAAACCTGTGCCTAACCATAATATAATCTAACAGATACCTTTCTGAGTCACCTGACATTTTCCATGTATACCTACGCCTTTTGTGGTGTCTAAACCATGTGTTAGTGATGACTAACCCTTGTCTCCTGCAGAATTCATTTGCTTTCTCCCCGCGTTCATTCCTCGTACCAAACCCATAGTCCCTCACCTCACCATTCTCTCTTCCTTCGCCTACCGTCGCATTCCAACCCCCCATCACTATCAAATGTTTCCCTGCAGAACAGACGCGATTAGATCCTCCAACTCATCGTACATCCTATCGATTTCTTCCTCCTTGTGGTTGCTCGGTGGCATGTATACCTGAAGAATGACCAAGTTGGTCGGCTCTGCTTTAATCTCTACGATTAGAATTCTATCAGTTGCTTGCTCTATGTTGACTACGCTTCTTCCTACCCCTTTATTTAATATTACGGCAACCCCTATTGGGGGGGCTGGGGTGGATGGCGGTGGATTTGTTTCTTGCGAGGTGGTGGGACAAGTTATTCATCCGCATACATTTTGTCATTCTTGTCCTGGGTTTTGCCTGGTCAAGTCCTTATGATGACTTGGTGAGTTGATGCCTTGGTCATGGGTGTTGTGGTATCTGTGGATGAATTGTTAGTTTTCTGTGTCGCTTGTTAATATTTCCGCATCCTCCTTATTCCATCTCCGCTCCCCTCTGGCCTCCTTTTCCCCCTCCATAGCCTCCTCTTTCACCCCTCTCCCACCACCTGTTCTCCGCTCCGCTTTCTCCCCCTCCACATACCCCTCCTTCACCCCTCCCCCACTACCTTTTTTTCCCCTCTTCCTCGTCCCCTACTCTCTCTCCACCACGTACCCTTTTCCTTAGTCATATCTTATCTTCCGAAGAAGACGGAGTTCGAGTCCGTCAAAATTATCAAGATATTATTGTGAGTGTTCTTTTTATGTGTTCTCGTGCTGTGTGTTACTGTCTAAGTTTATGTATGTATGTGTATATATATAAATTCACTGATAGTCATAACAAACACAGAAACCAAAACACAAAAGAGGGAAAACTCACTGGTTCTCGAATTTTCGGTGGTCCAACAACCTTTCTCAAGAGGAATTAGGAACAGAACTGAGGCAGAGGAGGGCCCGAAAGCAGTGGTAGGAAGGAGAAGGGGAAATGGGGGAAAAGAGGGGAAAATAAAGGAAAAGGGGGGAAAAAAAAGGGGGGAAGGCATTCGAGGTGAGGAGTTTGGAGGGGTAGTGTATGGCGCGGGAATTTTAAAAAAAAGGTGGGGATGATATGGAAGTTCTTGGGGGCGGAGGGGTATGAAATTATATGCATAAAGGGGGCAATTAATGTCTAATATTAATACCTTGGATTCCAGGAATCCAAGAGCCAGATGAAAGCTAGCTCTAATGTTTTGAGTTTCAGTGGAGGGTCTGAGTGTGGGAGGGATGCTAAGACGGATACTTTAAAACATTGGTCAAAGGCAGCGTTGTGTTCGGAGGCATGTTTGGGGATTGGGAGCATACCAATAAGGGAGGAATTGTTGCATGAGGCTCGATGATTATTGATTATAATATTGAGGGGTGTGGTACACTGTCCAATGTAAAAGGCAGGGCAAAGTTGGCACTTGAGTAGGTAGAACCATTGCTGGAGGTACACGAGGAGTAGGGAATTGGTGGGAGAGAGTTAAAGAGCGGGTGGGAGAGGGATGGGATTCTGGTTAGGAAAATAGGACATGTTTTGCATCTAGGTTTATTGCAGGGTCTGGGAGTGATTTTGGAACGGGGCGAGGATTTAAGAAGTGGATTGGTAGATTTTAGAAGATCTGATAGATTGGCGGGGCGTTTGAAAGTGACAGAGGGGCATTTGGGGAAAAGGTTGGTGGTGGAATTGTGGTTTTTTAAGATAGGATAGAGGTCCTTTAGGATAGAACGCAGAGATTCTAGGCCAGGGAGAAACGTGGTACAAATTGAAAGAGGGTGGTTTTTCGCGGTGGTGGAAGGTCTGGGAGTGTAAGTATGCCTACGGATCCTCTTATTCAGGAGGGATTCAGGATAACCTCGATTGAGGAGGGAATGGTGTAAATTTATGAGGAAATTGTCTAGGGAGTCAGGGTCATTGCAAATTCTGTGACCCCTTATGGAAAGGGAATAAGGAATGGAACGTTTGGTGTGGTATGGGTGACAGCTGCTAAAATGTAAGTACTGTTGTTTATTTGTGGGTTTTATATGTATGGATGTGTGAAATTTATGGTCTATAAATGATATGTTTACATCTAGGAAGGTGATTTGGGAGGAGGAAACTGTATACGTGAAGGAGATAGAGGACGAAGCATTAAGGTTGGAAATGAAAGTTTTCAGGGAATCAGGACCATATCATCCCCACCTTTTTTAAAATTCCCGCGCCATACACTACCCCTCCAAACTCTTCACCTCGAATGCCTTCCCCCCTTTTCCTTTCTTTTCCCCTCTTTTCCCCTCTTTTCCCCTCTTTTCCCCCATTTCCCCTTCTCCTTCCTACCACTGCTTTCGGGCCCTCCTCTGCCTCAGTTCTGTTCCTAATTCCTCTTGAGAAAGGTGGTTGGACCACCGAAAATTCGAGAACCAGTGAGTTTTCCCTCTTTTGTGTGTTTTGGTTTCTGTGTTTGTTATGACTATCAGTGAATTTACATTACACGTTTGTGGGTTTTCCAAAAAAGTGTATATATTTGTGCGTACTGCAATCATTCTTCGTCGTCTTCTGTGTGTATATATATATATATATATATATAGTTATATCCTCAGAGCTAAATAACTTAATGAAAAATCCTAACATCATCATTACTTCCGCAGATAAATGGTCAACGGTTGTGGTCTTAAACAGATCAGACTATATTAAGGAAGCTGAAGCGCAACTCTCAGACACCTCTTCCTACCAGCAAATCCCCGAAGATCCAAATCCCGCACTTCAGGAGGACCTAACTTAATTTCTTAGTGCCAATGGGCCGAATGAGGGTCTATCTTCTTCAGACTTAGCCCTCCTCTCCCATCCCCACCCACGCACTCCTCATTTCTATATCCTTCCGAAGATTCACAAGCCGGGTAATCCTGGTCGACCGATTTTATCCTCCCGTCACTCTCTAACAGAAGGAATCTCGGCATTTGTAGACCACTATCTCCAGCCGATTGTCCAGGCCCTACCATCATTCACTAAAGATTCCTACGATTTCCTGGATAGGTTAAATTCTATCTCCCTCCCACCAGATGCCGAGATCATTATGGCCGCTATAGATGCCACATCCCTGTACAAATCCATTCCCCACTTAGAAGGTCTCTCCGCCCTCCAACACTACCTCTCCCAACGCCCTGAGCCACACATCCCCAGCACAGATTTTCTCCTCAGCCTTTCCGAGTTCATTCTTACCCGCAATTCCTTCTCCTTTAATGATAATTTCTACCTACAAATCAAGGGTTGTGCCATGGGTAGCAGGTTCAGCCCGTCCTATGCAAACCTCCTTCTTGGTCTCGCGGAGAATAAATTCCAGTCACAACAACCCCTGAAACCGCTATTGTGGCTCAGATATATTGACGATATTTTCCTTCTCTGGCCACATGGTCCTGATTCCCTGAAAACTTTCATTTCCAACCTTAATGCTTCGTCCTCTATCTCCTTCACGTCTACAGTTTCCTCCTCCCAAATCACCTTCCTAGATGTAAACATATCATTTATAGAACATAAATTTCACACATCCGTACATATAAAACCCACAAATAAACAACAGTACTTAAATTTTAGCAGCTGTCACCCATACCACACCAAACGTTCCATTCCTTATTCCCTTTCCATAAGGGGACACAGAATTTGCAATGACCCTGACTCCCTAGACAATTTCCTCATAAATTTACACCATTCCCTCCTCAATCGAGGTTATCCTGAATCCCACCTGAATAAGAGGATCCGTAGACATACTTACACTCCCAGACCTTTCACCACCGCGAAAAACCACCCTCTTTCAATTTGCACCACGTTTCTTCCTGGCCTAGAATCTCTGCGTTCTATCCTAAAGGACCTCTATCCTATCCTCAGAAACCACAATTCCACCACCAAACTTTTCCCCAAATGCCCCTCTGTCACTTTCAAACGCCCCGCCAATCTATCAGATCTTCTAAAATCTACCAATCCACTTCTTAAATCCTCGCCCCGTTCCAAAATCACTCCCATACCCTGCAATAAACCTAGATGCAAAACATGTCCTATTTTCCTAACCAGAATCCCATCCCTCTCCCACCCGCTCTTTAACTCTCTCCCACCAATTCCCTACTCCTCGTGTACCTCCAGCAATGTTGTCTACCTACTCAAGCGCCAACTTTGCCCTGCCTTTTACATTGGACAGTGTACCACACCCCTTAATATTAGAATCAATAATCATCGAGCCTCATGCAACAATTCCTCCCTTATTGGTATGCTCCCAATCCCCAAACATGCCTCCGAACACAACACTGCCTTTGACCAATGTTTTTAAGTATCCGTCTTAGCATCCCTCCCGCACTCAGACCCTCCGCTGAAACTCAAAACATTAGAACTAGCTTTCATCTGGCTCTTGGTTTCCTGGAATCGCCCAGGTATTAATATTAGACATTAATTGCCCCCTTTATGCATATAATTTCATCCCCCTCCGCCCCCAACAACTTCCATATCATCCCCACCTTTTTTAAAATTCCCGCGCCATACACTACCCCTCCAAACCCCTCACCTCGAATGCCTTTCCCCCCCCTTTTTTCCCCGCTTTTCCTTTCTTTTCCCCTCTTTTCCCCTCTTTTTTCCCCCATTTTCCCCCTTCTCCTTCCTACCACTGCTTTCGGGCTCTCCTCTGCCTCAGTTCTGTTCCTAATTTCTCTTGAGAAAGGTGGTTTGTACCACCGAAAATTCGAGAACTAGTGAGTCCCTCTTTTATATGTTTTAGTTTCTGTGTTTGCTATGACTAATTAGTGAATTATATATATATATGTATATATATATATATATATATATATATATATATATATATATATATATATATATAAAGATAGAGAGAGAGAGAAATAGAGAGTATTAAGATAGATTTCAGAGAAATAGAGATAGGTTCAGGCAGACCACTAAGGTAAAAATATTTTCCTCCTCCCGGTCGAGGAAAATATTTTTACATTAGTGGTCTGCCTGAATCCGCCTTCCCCCTCTCTACTGTGTTCGTCCTTTATGTGTGTTCCTTTCCCCTTTTCCGTATCTGTATTTCTATGTGAATGAATATTTGTTCCTCGAATGGCGGGATTTGGTGTTTGAATTTGTATATATATATATATACACAAACACTAACACAAAAAACACCACACACATAGAAACATAAAAGAAGGACACTTACATTGGATATTTACGTTTCGACGGCACGGCCGTCGTCATCAGAATCGTAACGTAAATATCCAATGTAAGTGTCCTTCTTTTATGTTTCTATGTGTGTGGTGTTTTTTTTTTTTTGTGTTAGTGTTTGTGTGTTTGTGCGTCGCCGGAGAGCGTCTTTTCCAAGTTTATACATACATATATATATATATATATATATTTATATATATATATATATATTTATATTCCTTTAACCTTTCCTTATCTTTATTTCTATGTGAAAACATACATATATACATGTATATATTTGGAAATATAAACTAATTTGTCCTAACTTTTAAAACCCTCCAGCCAAGGAAAAATATATGCTTTTTGTTCCGCAGCAGAACATGTCTTTTACTTTGGGTGATAATGAAACCCTTCTGGGAACTATTTACCGATTGCAATTACGGAGGAACGCATTGAACACCGTCTGAAAGCATCGTACTAGATGACTGTCCTTTTTGTCATTCAAATTAACTGGAAGATACATACTCATCAATTCAAGGTCTAAGTAATTTCCAGGAAAAAATGTGTATGTCCTCTAAGAAGGTAGAAATGATCTTTAAATTTTCAGCGACAAACTTGTCGACACATGGTAAGATGTTGAAGTTCTTCCAGGTAGCTTTTTACCTTAGTATAAAAGTACCCGTGAGGAAGTGGGGTTGGGAGATTTGATAAGAAAGAATGAAATAAGATAGCGTTGGAAAGTGGGGAATTCTGAAAGTAAGCGGAAGTTTGAGAGCGGCAGGAAAGGGTTCCTCGTATTGCCAAACGCTAGGGGATGAACTTTTTCGTGAATTACAAATGTGTACCAATGCACTGTTGTGAAAAATTAATATGCTTACTTTATTTGGTGTGTGGCATGTCTCGAGGGGAGCTCAAAAATCAACGTTTTCTTATTCTCAGCGGCAGTTTCCACCGAAGTCCGACGAACCGAATTAATTATTTAATCAAGATCCTTTCCCTCACACCTTGCCTTGCATTATGGAACTTCTTTGGCTCGCATTTCTTTTCCTCAACGAGCCTCGGGGTAATTAAGACGGAAACCCCCGAGAGAGGAAAAAAGGCACTTGCCTCCCTCCGTTTCCCTCCTCTCGTAAATGCAAGCGCGCTTAATTATTCCTACGCCAAAGGCCAAGTGGTTAAAAAGGGCCTCGTGGTGACTCTCTCTGAGCATTTCGGGGTGGATGGTTGCCCCCAATGTTCGGAGAACACACGCAGGCTCGCCAACCAACACCGGTCGCCTCGACCTGCAATCTAACTGACGGAAATGCAGGGAGCGGAGGGATGTCCACTTTCACTCGAGGAGCTCTTGGATAGTGGAAAGTTGATGCACTTCGAACATACGTGGTTTGCATGAAAAGCATCGGGGAAAATTTCGCTAATAAAATAGATTTCTCTCAGATATTGCTGCAATTCCTCTCAAAATTCTTCAAATCGTATCCCTTCCAGAGTCGACACAAGTTTGCGAGTGGCTCTTCCACGACTGGAAGGCTCCCTTTTGGTAGGCGGAAGGTCATTAAGGGTACAAGCGGGCCAGATTCTTTGACGGCACTAAGGGTCGCGTCCTAAAGGTTCCGAGAATGGAATGAAATTAGATAGAAGTTAAAAAATACTGGAAAAATATAACAACACTTAGGATGTACATACTCTTAACTCACGACCCCTCTCGTTGAATGATAAGTAACGAAGAAGCGGACAAGATACCACACTAGTAAAAGTCATGTTTTACTGCAAGCATACTGAAAAAAACGTAACATAATTATATAAGGAATATGTTTTCTTTCGCTGTTTGGTCCCATTCAGAATATACTGCTAGTATGTGGAATGTTTACGAACTCGGTTCATTTACTGAATTAAATCGTGCGTAAATGAAGAGAGGAAAGATTTAGGCAAACATTTTGAAAACCTTTTTATTGTACGTAGGAAAAGTAGCGCTGGCCTAAGAGTCACTCATGGAGTGAAGGTTAAATCACAAATTACGTAATCTTGCATAATCTGGAAGGTCTCCTTAGCAATGATTTTATTGATGAGAATCAGTCGGTCCACTTACTGTCTCCTTGTCGAAACCGATGCCAACCCCGAAGGAGACACATTTCTTAAAAAACTACAACTTAAGACTTCAGTTTCTAAGAGGAAATGATGTCGAGATTCTTCCCTCAATCCACTTGCAGAAGCATAAATAAAAGTTTTGGATAGACCAACGCAATTAAATATGTTACTGATAATTATTAAACGATGCTTTTATCTTTGTTCATAAAAAGGAAAATCGTTAGGATATTGCAAGTGCTCGCCACATGATATTTCAGGTACCACGGACAACCGCCATTTCCGTCTGACCGGAAATGCGCGATCCCCCACAGTTTCTGAAAGTCGGAATAAATTTTCTTTTGCATTCATACCTCTCATTACGAAGTATTTAATCACTGCTCGAGCTAACTCAAGTTACTCCATTTTCACATATCACTGGACGGGAGCAAAAAACAGAGAGGCGTCCGCACCACAGATTTCTTCCCAGAGCACTGACGTGTCCATTCATGAAGAATTATCTATTACCATACGGGAAACTCGTTGCGCTAGCGCTGGCATCTAATGGTGATTCCGAGAACCTTTAAAACTACCCACGTGCCTGACGGAAGGCATTGAAAATTGATGGGGTTAAAGGGGATTTCGTTGTCGAGATCACTGGATTATTGTACAAGGATTGGGGCGACGGTTGTACGTTCGGAATTTCAGGCCATTCTAAGTCCGAAGAAGATTTTGCGCCTTTGTGTTTTGGTTAGGTTTGATATCGGAACGGAAAATCTGCGTCAGCAATGGGGTAAGAGAAGAGCGGTCCGCGGCCTCTTTTGTGTCCACTTCCAGGGGTGCGCTTCAAGACACGAGTGGGGTCGGGTCGTCCATTACCCCTGTGTGAACGGGTCAGCGCGCGTCAACCTGAAACACGTGCTCGAGTCAGACCACAGAATTGCATCCCCGGAGGAACGCCAAACGGTGCGACGCCTCTCGCCTAAAATTTAAAACTTCGGAGCAGTCGTCCGCTTGTCTCGGTAATTAGCATTCAGCATTCCCAAGGCGGTTGTGTCCTCCGAGGGCACTTAGGCGGTGCCCTAGGGGGTGGCCCGAGGACGGTAAGACAGCTAGACTCAGTCGCGTAGAGGGTTATGCCTCCGTCACTCCAGTTTATGGAGAGGGAGCCTAGACAAGGGATGGAACGACATATCGACATAACGCCTACCACAACGTGCCACTACTGGGTAGTTCTAACACGGCGCCTATAATGCTGATGCGCTTTAAAGAAACTTGACTTCATTAAACGGGTGGTGGGGAAATGTAATGAGAAAGTTAGAGAGAGGTGTTATTTTGCTCTAGTTGGACCACATTACTACTTAAGTAGATCAGACCACAAAGGTAAAATAAGGGAGATGAATTCC
Organism: Hetaerina titia; assembly: GCA_037158775.1. NCBI lineage: Eukaryota > Metazoa > Arthropoda > Insecta > Odonata > Calopterygidae > Hetaerina > Hetaerina titia. The sequence goes on along the minus strand of CM073771.1, from coordinate 121,414,730 downwards.
AATACAGATAGATTAAAATACTCATTCTTTCCCAGAACAATCAGAAATCATAATAGTAAGAAATCAAAGTCACTTCAGAAATATTAAAGACACAGCAGACAAGTCAGGGAAGATTAAACTTTGTGTAGACATAAGGTATACTCGTATGTGCGCATGTGCATGTTATTTAATAGCATATACATAATTGCATGCTTGTAAATTATTAAGGTTTTCGCATGACTATGGCATTCGCCCCTGTGGGTGTATATTTTTTATACTCTTTTAAGGGTGACGACCTAACGCCCACGGCCACACGCCCCTGCGGCGGCTTACGGGATATTGTGCAGATTTAGACTACATTTTGTCACGTTAGCGGGAAGCATGGGGTGCTATATCACCAATGTTTTTCATTTAAAGCCGACTAAGCGTGATGTTTTCACGATATCAAAGTCGGATTCCAGTTGCCTATGTTATTCGATCATTGTTTCTAGGATACTTAACCTCATGTACGTGTATGTTGTGATCTTGGATAGTTGGAGAGGAGAAAAGACGTGTACACTCTTCGAGGACGGTTCTCATTGGAATTTCCACTTCCAGGAATATGTTTCCTTAGCTTCAAGGATTTTTATGCTCCTCCTGTATCCGTCAGCGTTCCAAATCCCCTCCCTCTCCCTTCTCCTCCTCATTTCCTTCTGCTTGCAGTCCCTTTTCAAGATGTCCCCCTGTTCAGTTTGCCTTCCCTCCTCTTCCAGTACATCTCATTCTCCCCCAATTCGAAGTCCTTTCTCTCCTCAGCTTATTCCATCCATCCTTCGCCACATCTCAAAGTTTCCCAATGTACTCATCTTCTTTTTTCTGCCTCATTGCCCATATTCCACAGCTCACAAAACGACAATCCATTCGTGTCACTAACCATAGTTTCTCCTTAATTCTCCGCTGATAATTGCACTTGTTAACAGTTCCCTTGTATTTCCAAACGCTGCTTTCCCCTGAGCAAACCTGCTCCTGATTATTTGCTTGAAGCATTCAACTTTTCAGGAGTCGGAGAGCTCTTTCTTTTGCCTACCTATGTATGTCTTGGGAGAAACTGTCACCTATCTAATTATGCCGGTAGTGTAGTCTGTTTTTCTTATTTTATTATTCAGATGCTCTGATCAGTCGATGTCTGTTGTCTGGGAGTCTAGTAATACCCTCCCTGGCGCAACAGGTGAACCCTGTTGTCGCGTACGAACATTTGCTTACGCCAAAGTATGGTTAAGTAATCGCAATTTGCGGCTTAACAATTTTGGCTTATTCTAGATGTTTCCCTGCCACCACGTTATCGTCAGGTTCTTCAGGTGCCATTGATATCTGAAGGCAATGGAGTAACATCGAACATTAAGTTTATGCTCAACATGCTTCTAAATGTGATCTCGCCAGTGATAAAGACAACCTCTCCTGCATTCCAGTGTTATTTTCACCTGTTTGTACGTGTAGTGATTGAAATCCAAATTCAACTCTTATACTAAACCTCCAGCATTTATTTCAAATGCAAACTGCTCGATTAAAATTAGCTTTTTCGATCGCTTCCCTCAGGCACTTCGGCGTATTTCATTGCATGTACCTACATTTGCTATTGAAACAGATTTTAATAACAATGCGTAGTCATAACTAACTGGAGCATTGAAATACTCATACAATTAAAGCTACCACTATTAAAACGTACATGACAATAGAGTGCGTTGACGTAGCACTCCCTTCCCGTTGAAGGGCGCCATAGCACGGCGTTCAGGGTACAGGCCGCCTCGTTGCCTCTCCCCCCGCACACCCTCTCCTCTCCTGCACCCACACTTCGCTCGCTCCCGCCTCGACTCTTCTTTTCCTTAAAAACCTCCTTTCCTCGCGTGTGATGGCGACACACACCGTGTTGTGCCGGGAGGCGTCGTGGCGCCAGGATTAACCGCCGAAAAATGTTTATTCCAACATAAATTATTTATCAGCCTTCGTTTCAGATATCGAAGGACAATGAAAGCCTAACAGGAATACATTTCAGCCGCCAAGATACATTACCCACTAGGCAAGTGTATTAGTTTGTTCATTTTAAAAATTTGAACCTTTTCTGTTTCAATACAAACATCGGGAAGAGTTATTAATATTATCTAAAGGGAGAAACATACCTACGATATGATAAATATCAAATCATAATGGAATAACTATCGATAATATCTTCTATCGATATCGGTGTTAACTAAAACGAGAAACGTACTATATGTTTAGCATCAAATATCAAAGAAGCGAAAAATTATCGATGTGATCTTAAATCGATATGTATCGCCTCTCCCTTTTGCTCCCCCTCGAAAGGGAGAGCGAGGACTTCGCCAGGGGTGCGATCCCCCCTAGTCCAGCGCAGACCATTCCGAGTCCCCCGTCTCCTTTGGTCTTCTTTTTTATTACTTGCCTCCCCTACGAGTCCACTCTCCAGAAGCCTTCGGAGCGAAAGAGGCAGAACACCCCTGCCGCCACCCCTTGCTCCCTGCGTGTTCAACCAGGCATTGGAATTTCCCACGGCGGCGATTGAAACCCCCTTCCCGCGGGGCCTGTACCTCGGACCTCGGATCGGAATCACGAACCGATCCCCTTCCCCAGCCCTCTTGTCCCCTTTAGAAGCGTCGGAAGCCGAGGGTTGTCTGTCGCAGGCATGCGGGAGGCCAATTCAACCCTGCGGAGGAGGAAGTATTCGCCAATGGGCATCGGGTGACCAATGAGGAGAGGGAGATGGGCGGGAGAAGGAACATTGGCGAGCCTCCCGTGCGATGCTGTCGCCCGGGATTGCGCCCCGAGCATCATCTCACGACCCGCGGCGTGCCTTCCCCGACCCGCCAGCCGACCGTTTCAACGACGAGGTGCAGTGCTCGCCCACTGGCGGACTTTTAAGCACGACGTATTTACGGCTCGTGTTTTACTGGATTGTTTTTTGGAAGCAGGGAATAAAAAGTATTGCTTCCATAGTTTTACGGAATATCCCCCGGGTTAAAATAAATGTGCAGTTCGTTGTAGTAATGCTGGTGGTTTGTTTGGTACTGATAACCCACGATTGGGGTTTCGTATTCAAGTCGGTGATGGCGATCCTGCGTCCCTATCGGCTCCTAAGGACGGTCAAAACGGGGGGACAATAGCGTGGATGTCGGGGGTGCCGATCGACTGACCACATGGAAGTAAACCTATTTCTTCTCCATCGGATTCAGAGAATCCTTTTGAGGCAGGGTTGGTATTTATGTGCGGTAATTTGTTCAAGGGCATATACAGGATTGTTTTTGGTTTATATTATTACGCTTTTTTAAATTTTATTATTTTATTTTATTATTATTTATATTATTATTATTTATATCATTATTATTATTTATTTTTTATTATTATTTATTCATTTATTTTTTTATTATTATATTTTTTATTGTTGTTATTATTATAAACTATTTAATTTTTTATTTTATATTATTTTTTACTTAATTTTTCTAAGTGTATTTTTTATTTATTATTTTTTCCGGGGTATTTTTTTATTACTATTGATATTTTTAATATTATTATTATTATTTTAATAATGTATTTTGTTTAATGAATGGTACATCTTGCCTGGTATTTGGTTATTTTGTGTGAAGTGATTTGATCTGGTGTGTTGGGTTGTTGATTTTCAGTTGGGTCAGGTGGGACCAGGTTAGGGAGATTGGGAGCGCCCGGACCATGATTGTTGCGTTCCTTGTTATGTGGTTGAGCATGAGATCTGGGAAAGTCTCGGTGTGGAATGTTCAGAGCAGGGTGGAGGGTGATGGTGTGGGGGTGCTTGGATCGTTTTTTCTTTTAAGGTGTGCGGGGAAGGGATTTCATAATTTGGTGCGGGTATTTATATAAACCTGTAGGTAAGGAAGTGGACCAAAGTTTTGAGATTAGAGGGTTTTTAGGTAGTTTAAGCGACCTTCTGTAGCTCGTAAGGGCCGTAGAAATGGCTTCTTTGATGGTGTTTAACTTTAACTCTAATATGTTCCTATTCGGAATAAACCATGGGGCCCCTCCGATCCTGCGGGCGATCTTGTTTTGCCATGTTTGGAGTCTGTTGATAGCGAAATCAGGAACTGTAGTCCATACTGGCGACGCATACATTATTTGGGGTATTAAAATCGAGTTTAGGATATCTATTTTGTTGCTGAGGGAAGTTTTCGAGGTTCTGGTCATGAGGGGTTGGAGGGCAAAAGAAGACGCACGGACTTAAGATATTTTGTGGTTGATATGGGGAGTAAATGAATGTTTTGAGTCCAGTACTACTCCTAAAAAGGTGTGGGAGGATTTTTGCGGAAGTATTTGCTGGTTTAGGGTGAGGTAGGTATTGGTGAATTTGGAGGGATGTCTGGTGAAGCATATTTGGGTGCATTTAGTTGGGTTTACTGATAACCGCCACTCAGCAAGCCAGTACTCGACAAGGTCGAGGTGGTCTTGCAGAGCATCTATTGTTTTATGAGGCCACCCGCTCTGTGCTGCAATGGCTGTATCATCTGCATAAAGAAATAAGTGGGTTAAGGGATGAGTGGGGATGTCGTCTATGTACATGTTGAACAGCAATGGGCTAAGTACTGCGCCTTGGGGTACACCAGTGTGTATAGTTTGGGAGGAAGATGTATAGGAGTTATGGGAAATGGAGAAGGTGCGGTCAGTGAGGAAGGATTGTATCAGTTTGAGAAGGTACTGAGGGATGTTTTTTTGGCTCAGCTTATACAGCAAACCATCGTGCCAGACCCTACCAAAAGCCTGACCGATGTCGAGAAAGACGGCAGAGGTGACAAGTTTGGAGTTGAATCCAGAGGTGACTAATTCGGTAAAACGGTTGATTTGGTGTAAGGTTGATGCTCGGGGAGTAAAACCAAATTGCTCGGGTCGGTATAAGGGATGTGTAAGGTTTTTAAGTCTATTTAAAATGATTTTTTCTAGTAGTTTACTGAGGGTGCATGTGAGGGAGATGGACATGTAGTTATTGACATCGGATAGGTCTTAACCAGGTTTAGGTATGAGGATGATGTTAGACGACTTCCAAGGTGTTGGAAAGTACGCCGTGGCAAGACATGCGTTAAGTATGTCTGTAATATACTCTATGTAGGGCGCAGGGAGAAGTTTAATGGCTTTGGACGAGATGGAGTCAGGGCCTGAAGAGCATTTATTAGGAAGCGAGGTTATGATGTTGGCCACTTCTTTCGTAGTACAGGTTTTAGGTTCAGGGGTGGGTGAATAGAGTAGAGATTTGGTGAGTGTTTGTATGTCAGAGGTGGTACGTTGGTCGGTGTGCGGAGCAAAAACTTGGGACATTCTACCCTGAAAGGCGGCACCTCGCTCAGAATCCGTGTTAAGGACAAGTCTATTTAGTTTTATCGGTGGTGTAGTTTTGGAGGGGTTTCTGAAGGATCTGGCCATTTTTCAGAGTGAGTTTTCAGTTCTATTGAGGGTTGCGACTTTGGTATTCCATTCTTGGGTTCGGTGGTTTTGAAGTTCTTGTTTGACTATGTTCGAGAGAGTGTGGTACTGTGACTTGAGGTGTGGTGAACGTGTTTTTTGATATGTTTTCCTGAGTTTGTTTTTATCTTTAATCAAGGAGAGGATGTACGGTGGTATGGCGCTAGAGTATAATGGCTTGAGTGTGTCTGCATGATCTTTGTAGGGAATCGTTTATGTTTGATGTTAGGAACTGAATACTTGAACCAATTGAAGATTGATTAAGTGTAATGACGAGCGGGTCAGTGGGAAAAGCATTCGAGATTATGTTGGAGAATTGGTCCAGTTATGAGTCTGGGATGGAAGAGGGAGGGAAAGTAATGGGGCAGTTTCGACTGTGTAGATAATAGGCAAGTGGTCGGAGCAGTAGTAGTGGATTACTTTGGAGGCAATTGAGTAAGGGTAGTTTTTTGAAATGGCAATGTCTAGTATGTAGGAAGTGTCTGTATTGTTATATTCGGATATGTGGGTAGGTTCAGCAGGTGCATGAATTGTGTAGTCCAGATCTTGGGAAAGTTTTAGTAGGACTGAACCTTTGTTATTTGACTTCTTACATCCCCAGGTTGTGAGTTTGCTGTTGAGATCACCGAAAATTATGGTAGGTGTTGCGTGGTCAAGAATCTTCGAGAGTAGTGCTATGTGTGGTGATTTGGGTGGGATGTATGAGCTGTGGAGGTTGATGCGGCCAATTTGTGTGTGAATGGAAATACCAACGTCTTCAAGGGCATGTGAGGGAGAGGGGAGTTGTGTGTGCTGGATGGTGGATTTAATTAGAATGGCTACTCCTCCACTTATTTGCTGGTTGGTTGGGTTAGGTGGTCTGTCAAGTCTATGTGTTACGTATCCAGGGACGCGGAGACTATGATTGGAACCTATTTTTGTTCCAGAAAGTGTGATGATGTCCGGCCTGTGATTAGAAATTTTTAAACCTCGCTGGAGCGTCTGGTTTTTTGTGACCTACGGCAGCCCCGATAGTGACCACGAGGCCCTCGCTCTCCGAAGCAAAGGAAGGCCGTCGGGCGGGCCAACGCATCCGCCCTCTCCTCGCGCGGGGATTATTTCCGCGGGCTCAACTGGAACCGAAGAGTGTGAGGGGAGAAGGTCGTGCTATTCGAAGGAATTCTACGAATTATTCTTAGGAATTATCATTTTCTTGAAAATACTTCACCAGAAGCCACTTATGCTGATTCGAAGCATCGTGCCCATGCTGCACCCGTGCTGTGCTTGGTCAGCGCCTCTGCCGGCCAGGAGCCGCAATAAAAGATCCATACAAAAAAGATGAGACTGGTCTTTCTAAGCACTAACTCCTTGACTAATCACAATCAGTGAGGTTAGGCCTTCTAGCGACGCCTATGAGAAGTTAAACACCGCCTTGCTCAAGGCCCTCTTTCGACTCGTATCCGCACAACAGCGATTCTTGTATGAGCTTGCCCATGGTCGCTGTACTAATTATTGTGTCGGTGAGACTGAAGGTGTTGCGGGAAGCAGCGCGTGTGCATTCAATTTTGTTTTAACTTCGAGAAAACTGCAACTGAAACTTATGGAATGATTCAAGAGGCATTAGGCAATGAATCTATGAGTCGTGCAGTGTGTTCTCGTTGGTACAACCGCTTCCAGTCTGGAAAAACCTCGACCGATAAAGAACCAAGAAGTGGACGACCTTCGTCGTCAATAAACGATGCCCACGTCAAGAGTGTGAACGATTTAGTGTAAGCAATCCGTAGCTAATCTATCATGGAGTTTGCAAATTACATATGTATTATGTACGTTAGTGTTGGATCGTTCTTCACCTCTTTCACAGAAATTTGGGGCATGCAGAACATCGCGTCCAATTTTGTGCCGCGAGTATTAACGGATGAACAGAGGCAAAAACGTCTTGACATAAGCTCTTGAATTGTTCAAAAACGACCAAAATTCCTTAAAAGTAATCGTCACAGGTGACGAAATCTGGATTAATGGTTATGATATAGAAACCAAGGTCTAACCACAACCTAATATTCACAGTGAAGGCCTGGGCTTTGGTTAGCGATCTTCCCTACGACCTAAGTAATCACGGATTTCACGATCGCACGTGAAGGTCATGTTGATCGTTTTCTCCAATTAGACGTGGAATATTTATTATGGCTATATCTTCTAAGGACAAACAGTGAATGGGCAGCACAAAATAGAGGTTATGAGAAGTTTAAGACGCGGCATGTTGCGGAGGAGACCACTGATATTTAAAAACAAGTCTTGGTGCCTCCCTCAAGACCCACTGGCGCGCATATCATTCACTGTTACCGAGTCGTTGGCCAAAATAAGCAAACCTGCGATCCCCCAGCCACCCTACTAATCTAAGGACTTATTCTTATTTCCTAAGTTGAAATCCACCTTGAAAGGACGCCGATTTGAAACCATTGAAGACATTCGATAAAATAAAACTTGAATGGCTATCCCGAAAGAAGCGATCCAGGCGGCGGCATTCGAAAGGCGGAGAAAACGTTGAGAGCGTTGAGTGTTGGCGGCCAAGGAATTTTGGTATTTGGAAGGCGATAAGAATGATTCAATGACAACGGATCAAATCGAGTATTTATTCAAACAGACTCATAGCTGTTTCTACAGGAATTGTGTATTGGCAGGGACGTTTTTACACATGCATGGGAACTTGTTAGATTCAAGAGCATTCCAGATTAAAAACGGGTCCAAAAAAACCCTTTGCTCTCGTAAAAGGGTATTTGCGTTAAAGGCGTGAAATGTTTGTGTTTCAAGGAATGTTTGTGCTTCATTGTCGTCAGCGCTCGGAGCTCATCCGAGAACACGTGAGTAAAGTTGTTTTTTTTGTTTCACTGAATGATCGAAAATACAACTCAGCTTCATCCCTCGACTGCCATTAGGTAAGATGGACTTTATTCGGTGGGACGCACCAAAATCTGATTCCCCTTATCTTATGGTTTAGTACGATACATGCAGAAAAGAACTTGAATATTATATCCACAGATTGCGTTGGAATTATTACTATTATTGGCATTTTAAGGTAGGTTATGGATGATAGATGTCAGGTTGTGTCTCGTTAGTGAAGGGAATGCGCCGCTGGTGGGTCCATCCCAATCCTACCTTCAGCGGTAGTTTACCCATAATAATGACCCCAACGCAATCTATGGATATACGATTCAAGTTTCTCTCTAAACTTAGCGTACCACACCATAACATAAGAGAAACCAGTGCTTCGTGTATCTCTGCCACTTCACCCTCATATTATTATATTTTTGGAAGATTACGTACAACGCGACTGAATTTTCGGGTCTCCATATATGATTTTTGGATAAAATTAAGTTTGTAATGCTTAAATATTGAGGTACTCACTCTTACAGCATAGCATCCAGCTAAGAGACAGTCGGTACTCACCTGAAAAGAGAAATAAGGGCATTGTATAAGTTATGCATAATTAATATGATACTTTAACTGCAGTATAATTGATTGTAGCAAGATTTAGAGGATAATACAATTCGCACATATAGTATGTCCTTCCCAGCCGTTGACCTATTTGGACCTCCATTAAAGAGAGAATGCTTTGAGACTGGTCAATGTGAGACCCTCTTCCACACTGTACTTGAATAAGAGCACAATAATTTCAATCTCTGGATATTTTTAAGTACATGAGTTTTATTGCTGCACGCATGGATTTGTCTTTTTCGTTCCCGTTTCATTTCACTCCTCGGCCAGGTGCTGTCGCCGAAGCGGTGGTTCCTCTCTGCTATGAGTTAGTTTTTTCCCGAAGAGAAGAAATCATTTTTAACGCGACCCAAGGTCCCGCCGCTGTCGGCGTTATTTTGCAGGAGTGCCAATTTCGTGAAACAACACTTCACTCTTTTTTTTCTTAATTTTTATTCGATATCATATTTTTTCAGCTTTAATTATTTTTGGGAAATCCATGCTTACCTAAGGGAGAGGCCACCGACAGCTGTTAGGGATTACACGGGAATTCCTGGTCAGGATGATAAACTGCTTCTGCCTTCTATTTTTTTTAAATTTATTGAAACGGCAAACTATAAGTAGGAACATGCACTCAATGTTGAAGGGACCCCGAATGGCTGGTCTTTGAACAGATATTTATGAATGCGTTTTTAAACCTTTAGATTGTAGATACGTATTTGTTAGCATGCTATAAGCGCATAGCACACAGTTGCAGAATATTTACAATGAGCGCAGGTTGCAAAATATGTGTATTTACTTCATCAATGATAAAGTCTAATGTCGTAAATCTTTGATTAAACTTGCGAATTCACTCTCCGATAAAATGGGTGAAAGTAGGTTTTAGTCTGAGAAAGGAAGAAAAAACAAAGCAGGGATTGGAAATTGCGAAGCGAAAGAAACGGGAATGGTTCATAAGGGAGAGAAGAAGAGGGCGTGTGCCAAAGAGTTGGCGGGCAATTTTTATCTTTCACGAAAGATATCAGACGAGTGCTCGATTCCGACTCTCTCAAATCTCCTGTCCTCACTCGTAGAAAAACGACCCTTTCGGAATTCGCGGCCTCGAATCGCACGAGGGAATGGGATTTCCTTGAATTCGCTCGATCATCCGACTCCCTCGCGAAACCATTCGCGGTGGTGCCCGTTCGTGCAGCTCCGCCTTTTGGTGCTCACGGCGCATTTGCGAAATTGCCATTCCCCCTAATAACTCCCACGAAACGAGTTCGCACAAAATCAAATCCTCTGCAGCCTCTGCTTTTAAGTACTTCTCATTCAATTTCCGATTGATAATTGCTCTTCCCAGAACGCATCGCTCACTATCGCCAAGTGCCTGCGATTGCCTTTTCAGTCCGCCCGAGCCGGCAGTCGTTTTCTCCTCGGCTTGCTATCCATGCGACTTCGGCTCTCTGGTTGAATAAACGCCAATGAACCCTAAACACTGATATCTGGAAGAGAAACCTGAACGGAGCGGGCGATAATTCTTCGACGACGAAGGCTTTTCTGCTGTAACCACCGAATTCAGCGGCTTTTAGCGTTATTTTTTCCGCAGTCATAACTCCACTGATATCCGCGGACTTTTTGGCCTGAAATCTTCGCTGGAGTTGCCTGCGTCCAGTGGCCCTCCGCAGGAGGAGAGAACTCGAGGGGGGCCTGACCTCGTGCAAGCCGTTCGTTCGTGAACTGCAAACGATTTACAGCATTTATTATTACTCAGGTGATCTAGAGCAGCTGTAATTACCCTTAACAGCCGGCGTAATGTCCCAGCGGTCCATGCCGTACAACGCTATTCCCTGAGCATATGAAAACAAGTTAGTGTCCGCCGTCCTCTTTCCGGATTTAAATTGCTTAAACCTTTGAATCATCCAATCATTTCAATCATTCATCTTCGATCCCGAATCATTAGGGAAGAGTTCGACAGCAAACCAAGGATCAGAATGTTAACTGTCATCACCTTGAGTGGCTGCGCTGTAGGCATTGTATCTAACCGTTCTGACCAATGATGTTTAAGAAGGGAGTACGTCTTGACTGGGGCTATTAGGGAATGTTTACTAAGAATCATGGAGCGCACAATTGAGAAAAAAGCATTAACAAGGACTTCGAGTAGTCACAGATACAAAGAAAGAACCAAAAAAGAAGCACCCGCCTGGACATGGCCGAAGTTGTTCCGGATTGAGGAAAGTTTGGAATTTGCATTTGATATCTGTCACAAACAAAAGGTGTAAAAAAAAGAATTGACCAAAGTGTCACTTTGATCCAACATATTTCCAACATTTTCCAATAGTTCCTTTCCAATAATTTCCTTTGATCCAACCTTTTCTAATAATTTGGAACCGTGAAAACCTTCTCTATATAATTTAGTCATATCTAAACGAGATTCCGGTGGAAACGTTAGCTGTGGTAAAAAATGTGATGAGTACACAATACTGATGGATTACGTATTCTTCAGTTAGTTGGCCTTTTTCAAGCAAAACTTCTCTGAGGTTTTTTTCAATTTTGAATTTTATAGCTATCCAGGTAATTACACAATGCTTTTGCTGGAAAGTTAAAAAAAACTATACGAGCCACCATTGAATCCTTAGAGCAAATAAAACCATCACGTTAATGGATTAAGTTTGATCGGGAATGGTGAAGTACTGTTCGTTCCCGCAAGAGCCCATGCGACACGATTCCACCCGAAAAGGGATTCTTTTATCACGAGATCGTTCCATGCTTCATGTGCCATGTACGGAAATGTAATGAATCACACGCAGGAAGCCACGAGTGGGATCGGATGATGGCTGTCCGAGAGCCGCCTATTCTCGTCCGCCGGAGAAAGAAATATGATGGCCACGAGAAAGGTAAGAATTGATGGCGTGTTTGCTTTTATTTCACTCTCAAAATTCTTCCGTTGGGCAAAATATGTGCTCTGTTCTTTTGCGGTAAACAGAACCACGCGAACTAGCATGGAAATTCCATTGATATTCAAGGGCCACAGACGGAACGGTGGGAAATACCCTTGGATTAATAATGCTTTCGGCTGCAATTTACGTAGATAGTCTCATGTAACATATCCGTTCGGCAGTCACCGTTATTCCGGCCATCTCTTTTCAACTGTTTAATGCTTAGTTCTTGCTGGCGCGCCCGCCACATACTTCTGCGTGGTTTGAACCCAAAACATTGTAGCGCAACGTGCTTCACAGAGATGACGGTCCAATAGCCTGAGCCAATTTATGCTGCTTAGTCGCAGCCATTGGGGTGGCATAGTCTGGTGTTAAATATGCTTGCGATATTTTTTACTGGCCAAAGTTCCTTGAGAGGCCGTGGGGGGCGGGAGAGGGTGTTGGCAGTTAGAGGGGAATACTAAATGCTGTAACATTTGTTAGTTGCCATATTTCCTCCCTGAGAATCGGGGGTGAAACTGGTGGAAATGGCGGGCAGTTACGTGGAAGAGGAAATGTGGGAACACGTGACCATCGCTTCCGCCGAAAGTGGCGCCGGCGTCGGCCGATATGAAATCCGATTGCATTACTTTTTCGTTTTGATTTCTTCGTCTTCTCCTATTCTACACCTGTGTGATAGCCTCAGGTTCCAGGTGCCGCACATCTCATCAAGACACCGACGAGATGTGCGGCACAGGGTTCATTCACACCATGCGGAGACAGTACGCGGAGGGTTGCGGTCAAGTACAGTACATAAATGATTGGTTACTGAAAACGAGTAACGTTTCAGACAATTAAATTTAAGAGTGTGAAATACGTGGAGGAAAAACCTCCAGCATTGATAGAAAAATCGTGCAAGCAAAGCAATCAAGTAGATATCCACAAAAATAATTCCTGCTGTGCTATCAAGCAAGAAGAATGAACGAATATCAACTACGCGAGGAAAAACGAAAAGGAAAAACCGGAAACATGAAGATGAAGAAGAGACGACTAGTATCAGGGTAGGCCAACACTCGCAGCTACCAGAAAACAAATAAATAAAATAGATAAATGAAGCATTAATGATAAATGATTATATTCTTCCAGAGTTAGAGTTGCAACGTGGCAATAGGGATGATTCTCGATCAGGGAAATTCTGAACAGAAATAGCTACGTAAGGTTAAACGTATTTTCAACACTTTTAATAACAGCTAATCAATTCACAATCACTCGCAAATCTAAATGCAATTTTTCAAGGTTGTGACTACATGCATAGTGAAATGTTTTACGAGATTTGTAATGCCCTGAATGAACGTAATACATGCAATTTTTCAAGGTTGTGACTACATGCATAGTGAAATGTTTTACGAGATTTGTAATGCCCTGAATGAACGTAATACATGCAATTTTTCAAGGTTGTGACTACATGCATAGTGAAATGTTTTACGAGATTTGTAATGCCCTGAATGAACGTAATACATGCAATTTTTCAAGGTTGTGACTACATGCATAGTGAAATGTTTTACGAGATTTGTAATGCCCTGAATGAACGTAATACATGCAATTTTTCAAGGTTGTGACTACATGCATAGTGAAATGTTTTACGAGATTTGTAATGCCCTGAATGAACGTAATACATGGGCCTGTAAAAAGACAAACAGAGGTAATAAATGGACCTAATTATTTTCTATTAAAGTTGGTCTTTCGATGAGTGTCTGAAGAAAACTGAAAACTAGTGACTATTTTACGTGACTGTATTCTGAAGACATATGCATTATAAAAGTGTCGCGACATACAACGATCTTTTCTTCAATTCTTTATCCCCATCATCTTAATCCCATCAATTCTTATGTTTCTCCTCAATGCTGCCCCAGGTTGAACTTTTCGAATCGAGTGTCTTCCGTGAAGTGCTTGATGTCGGTATGTGTGGGTGGTGGGGAACTTCGGATTCTGCGGGGGAAGGAACTTCGGATTACGCGGAAGCTACCGTCATTTGTCCCAGAGGCAGGGGAAATATTACCGCCCGTTCTTCTCAGTCTACACCTCAGGCAAGCGGGTCGCAAGGAAATATCGGAAAGCAGTCGACCCCTCCGGGATATAGTAATTAATGGCGTCCTTCGGAGCACTGGACTCAGCAAAGGGCTGATTTCTCTCAGCATCATAATAGTTTATCGCATAGTAGTGTAGCACTAACTGATTCTCCGAGCTTTCCGCAAAATTATTTGGATCGGGGATTTCTACCGCGCATGACCCATTTTGATCTACAAATTAGGCTGTTATAATATGACAAGTTGCTTGATCAATACTTCCTACTTATAATGCAGTACGGCCACTCAGTCGGGTGTATTGGGAATTCGGAAAAACGAATGATATAGAAATTGTGATTACCAATGAAAATTTCCACCGGATGGGATGGACTTTGTTTGCATAAAAAATTTCACAGGAAAAGTTTCGGAGAGAAAATAGGTTTCTTTCAGATATTGCTAAAATGCCTCCAACTTCTTCAATGTACATCCTTTCAGCGAGTCGACACACTTTTGCCCTTGCGGCTTGTCCTCGACTTTAGAGCTCCCTGGTAGGGGGAGGGTTCTTAAGGGTACGCGGGCAAGCTTCTTTGACGGCACTTAGGGTCACATGGTCCTTTGAGGTAGGGAGGATTTCACTTTTATAGGAATAGGAAATAGTCTGCTGGCGCCAAGTCAGGACTGTGAGAGGGCTGGGGAATCGTCGCGATGCGTTTGCAGAAGGTCTCGCAGGCAGGCACTTTCGATTCTGCTCTTGGACGTCCGTCCAAAGACCTTCGGGAGGACTAATTTAGCGCTGATCTTTCGCATCGCCAAATTTTCAGTGATATACTACCTTGATCAAAAAGTTTTATTGAGATTTATTGAGAAACTTTACCGGAATTTATTGAGAAAATTAAAAATACAAGTTTATTCATCTAAATCTATATTGTCCCCTTCAAAGTAATCCCCATCGACTGCAACACACTTATGCCAGCGCTAGATCCAATCCTCGAAACATTTTTTATATTCGGTATCCTTTCCCTGTGCCGGTTATGGTTTCCCAGGAACATCTGGTACCCGAAAAATCAACTAGCTTGGGTGGAGCTGCAGGTGCCCAAAGTGCCTTGCCCGGGAATCGAACCCGGGACCCTCTGGTCAGTAGTCTAACGCTCTACCCGCTAGACCACCGCGACCCGCTGTATATATATATATATATATATATATATATATATATATATATATATATATATATATATATATATATATATATATATATATATATATATATGTAAAAACATATATATATATATATATATATATACATGTATATATATATATATATATATAGTGCCATGAAACGCACCGTTCCTATCCTTTATAAGATCGTATGAATGCTTTTCTACTATCCTGTCCCCTTCTTGTGTCCCGTCTATTTCTCCTTTGGTGGGTGAAATAGCTCCATAACGCCATCTCTCGGGCAATATGTATCGGAGCACTTTGGCGCTTTATAAGATCGCAGATCTCAAGGTAAATCAGGTTTCCCTATTAGCTCAACTGGTAGAGCGTCCGTGGTTCAAATCCCGGATAGGGAAATATTTTTACTTTCGTGATCTGCTCAAAAACCGCCTTCCCCACATGTCCTGTCTTCGCCTATTATGTGTTTTCCTATCCCCTTTCCTTATACCTATTTCTGTTTGAATGAATATATATATATATATATATATATATATATATATATATATATATAGATGATGCGGAAGTACTCACGAGAGCAATATAACTTTTGGACGGCACAATAGAACACAGAATAAAACAGATAACACGTAAAAGGACACTCACATTGTAGATGATTTAAGCTTTCGGCCTACTCCGAGGCCTTCTTCAGGTCAGACACAGCTGACTGAGTGTCTATTGTGCCGTCCAAAAGTTATATATATATATATATATATATATATATATATATATATATATATATATATATATATATATATATATATTTATGTATATATATATATATATATATATATATATATATATAAATATAGTAATAATGGTGTGTGTGCACTGTCATTGTCTAACAATCCCAATAATACGATCTGCAATCATGCGCACACTTAATCGATTCGGTCTGAATTCAGCACTTCACGCACGCGTCAGGAAAAAATTGTTACTGATACTTTTAATAGAAACCTTGTATGACCGTTGCATCTCAACGAAGGGTCATTTTCAATGTAACCCAAATTCCTCTATTAGTAAGATAGTACATTTAAATGTGTTAAAAGGTCGTTCTTTTTCAATAAAGTATGAAACTTCCTTTGACACTGATTCCTGAAACACATAAAGCGAAAGATCCTCCGAACAACCAGATCGGGCCCAGTGATCTGCCTCGATGTCATTCGCACTTTGGTTGAGGCAGCCAAGAGAGCTGCTGCCCCGAGTGTCTCAGGGCCATGGCATTAGAAAGACTAATTGCGACCAAGCATTTTCGGATCCATTTAATTTCTATCTCCCTTTCTGCCTTCCATGAATAGCTTATCATTTCCTCTCTCTGCCTTGCGCACACAGTAAGCTCTCCTGCTATACACGACTGCTCTACGGAAATTAACTTACGTTTTGAAATAAAATGTTAACATAGCCACGAGAGAATGTTTTATTATATGCATACGTTTGAAGGACGCTTTCTTAAACTATTTTTCCACACAGTCGCCATTCAAATTGAGGCATTTATCATGACGAAACACAAGCCTTTCGATTCAGTTTCTACAGAAATCAACCGCCTTATATTGTAATCACTTGTTTACACCAGAATGCAATTCAGCGTAACTGTTAAAATGCCCTTATTGCAGTGCTGTGTTGCAAGCCACGTCCAGCCATTTTCACGATTTCTTTCGTTGATTTTCACCGCCAGTTCTCATCTGTCAATCATAAGGCTAGGCCGACCACTACGTTGGTCCTCGTCGTGAACATTGGTGCCGTGGCCATTTAAAAACTGAATGCACTGAACTGCCTCACTCCGTCTTCACTCATTATTCTGTCTCCATACACACTTCACACAAAGTTGCCAATGAATTTCGATTCGCTTATGGTTTGCTGCCAGTGAAAAACTAATCTGAGATCGCACTTCACAACTCGCGATATTTTATTTTGAAGGTCACATTTTTCAACAGTTTGCAATGTGAACAAAGTAGAAGAACCGCAGTCTGCACACACAATACCACAGCAGGATGCGTAGCACTGAGTGTAGGGACGTTTGGACACCAAGATGGTGGCTTAAACACCGCCACACAAGACCGAAACGCAAGTTACTCTCCTTACAGCCCTCGCATAAATGATTAAATGGGAATGCTATTCTGACATAAGGAGAGCTTGAATGAAATGCCCACAGCATTGACTTTTGCACGGAGACGAAACCTACCCTCGGATACTGTCCTCGATTGCCGAATAAGGGCGAATCTCTTTTTGGAAATTTGGAAATGACGCCCTCGTCACTTCCCTAACCGGTGAGGACGAAGGAGGTCGACGTCATCCTACCCCTACCCCTCCCCCTCGCACGCCACCCCTCGCGCGGATGGTATCGAGATGCGTCCCTTCGTGTAATTGACGCCGGAGAGAATAGCGAGACACTATTAATATTTTGGGGGGTGGGTTGGGGCAAATGGCGAGGAACTTGTAATGGCTCGTCCGACCGTGAGTCGGCCTCACTCGAGTCGCGACGGCGGGGCTGGAGAGGGGGTGGGTGGGTGCTTTTGTATTCTTTGGGAACGGACAGAAGGGGCAGAGGGAGAGGGAGTGGGGCGTCAGTTAGGGGTCGCTGAGAGGGCGAAACTGACGGTTGAAATTATGGTAATATCCGGAATTTAAACTCTACTGAGCTCCTATTATGTTTTCGGCGCTGAATATTTATAAGGGCCGAATGGGGCTGAAGGGGGCGTCGGGGCCCGCCGGGGGTGGCGGGGTGAGAGTGTTTTGTTTGAGCGGGGAGAAGGGAAATTGGTGAGTGAGGGGGTGGGGGGGCGAAGAGGAACTGAGGGGCGGGTGGAAGGGAAATGAATGGTTTCGCGAGACAATGGAGCCGCCGTTTTGAGGTGGTGAAATTTGATTTTCCTTCTGCTAATTTATCTGGGAAAACGGAGGGTGTGTGTGTGGGAGTGGCGGCGGGGTTGAGGGCTGTCCTCCGCAGGTCCGACCCCGCAGAGGTCGCCAACCGGGGCGGGACGAAGGGCCGGCCGAAGGGGATGAAACGCACTCTCTTCCTGTCGCCGGCGTCCTCGCTTGGGAGTGGACGGCAACCAGGGATGCGGGCCCCACGGGGGTGGGCAGCAAATGAGATGCCCTCCATTCGTCGGCCCTCGTCCTAAGCACGGCCTTTCGCCCTCTGGGCGAATGGCGCCGCGGGATCGCGAGTCCTAGCCATCGCAATTTGTGGTTAGGATCGCTGCCGAGGGACACAATGACGGGCGCTAGTTTGGCTTTGTGAACTGCGAAGGAAGGAGTGGAAGTGGAGAACGAATATGCACTAATACAAGCGAAGAATTTAAAAGGATTAAGTTCATTTCTGACGAAGAGTCCTGAATTTTTATTAAATCTTCATTTTATTGGCAAAACATCCATAGCTAAATAGCCTCCATTTCAGTTATGTAGCGACCTTCAAGGGGGAATATCTACAGTCAATGGTAACAATTATAACATTTTTTTCTACAGATACAAAGTTCATTGCTATTCTTAACAAAACTTGTTGTCTCCGGCGTAACTTTATGGAAATTGCATTCCATATTGAAATGAAATGCTGACTTTGTAAAGTATGTAGAATTACGAAGTCAATAATTTCATTTCAATATATTCATTGCTGTTCACTTTGCAAAACATTGTACATTGAAAACCATGAAATATATGTGAAGAGCCGAGGTATTCCAGTGGTTATGGCGTTGGATTACTGACCTAAGGAACCCGGGTCGATTCCTGGGGACTACTCAGCTTCACCCTAGCAGTCAGTGATTTTCTCAGGTACTGAATGAATGATGTGTGTCTTTCGTACGGCCTGTTGGGTTTAGCAGCTCTGTCTTCACCTACCACACCGACCTCCGTTTCATAACCCTGGTTGTAAGGAATGGTTGCTCTCGTGAGGCTCTGTTTAAGCCCGAGATTAGCTACCCTCTTGTCACTTGTTCGTTGCAAACTTTGTAGAGAGGACAGCGCAGAGTTACGATGGTGAAATAATAGCCAGTGAGATTGTGTGTGAATTGTTTACACGTGGATGCGTGCGGGGGTCATGGGAAGGGTCGGGAGACGAGCTGGGGGGTGGGGGTGCATTGACGGGGGTAAACATCGCGGTTGCGCGGAAATGATTGGCCTCCGGAGGGATGTTTACCCTCCGGGTGGAAACGCCCGTCCGGGTTTCAGTGGGTCCGGGAGACACGGCCGGCGAATGCCCAGCAATTCAACCGTTTCCCACATCTCTCAAGTAAGGGGACACAGGGAGGTTTATACAGCACAATGCATACTATCAAAAGAATTTTTTTGAGAGAACCATGTGAATTTAGGAATGTGGAAGTTTACCAAGGGGGAGGGGGTGAGGGTACTCATTTGAAACCAACATGGTGTGTATACAGGGTATCGGGAAATTAGATTTACGTTTTTTAGTTATTGCCACAATGCCTCTCCAAATTCTTCATGCAGTACATTCCTTGAGGGTCGACACAGTTTCACGGCAGCGGCTTCTCCACGACTCGAAGGCTCCCATTCGGTTGGCGGAAGGTCCTTAAGGGTACGAGCGTGCAAACTTCTTTGACGGCTCTTAGGGTCACTTGGTGGTGGTGTCCTTTGAGGGAGGAAGGATTTCACTTTTGTAGGAGTAGGAAATAGTAGTCTGCTGGTGCCAAGTTGGGACTGCGAGGGGATTGGGGAATCGTCGTGATGTCGTTGTGGAAGATCTTCGCAAGCAGGCACTCCAAACTCTGCTCTTGGTCATCCGTCCAAAGACCTTCGGGACGAGTTTAGCGTAGATTTTTCGCATTGTCAATATTTCATCGATAATGATGTGCACTGTCACTTTCATCTTATCAATGCCAATAATACGATTTACGGTCATGCGCACACTTAAAAACCGACGCGGTCTGAATTCAGCACTTCACGCACACGTAAGGAAAAAATTGTTACTGATAATTTTTATACAAACCCTGTATGCCTATTTGAATCGGGTGGCAAGAGGTTTTTGACGTGTGTTTGTGTGTTTGGAGGGGTAAGTGGGGGAGAGGAGGGGTGGACGACGATGGCGAGCCAGGGGATGAGGCATGGTCAGTTGCAGGCGCTGTGACGCGATGGAATTCACTTATGTTGGTTGAAAAACACTTGATAATTTTCGATATTTATTTATTGCATTACTCCACTGGTTACCACGCTTTCACATTTGTAATAAGCGGTTATATCGCAAAGGGTTGCTCCCATTTTCCCCGATTCTACTCAGCTTGAAAGCAGTAGAAACGTCTAAGGGCTTAAAGTAGGGAATGCCATGGTGAATAAAGCTTGTATTTGCAAAAATACGGCTGTTATTTTCATGGAAACATTATCAGTGGAATAAATGGTTATTAGATACTTAACTATGAAGTAATCTGTGGTACTATGGTTTTTGCGGCGATAAGTGAGTTAAAGCTGAATGCATAGACTCAATGAAATACCTAGGCGTTACCCTCACTCACGATCTCTCCTTGGTGAAACACATGCGGGGAGTATGTGGGAAAGCTAGAAAAACGTAAGGATTAACTAGAACAGTACTCGGTAAATGTGATGAAAAGGTCAAAGAGAAATGTTATCTTTCGCTTGTTATGTCTCATTTAGAATATGCAGCTGGTATATTAAGGGATCCTCGCGAACTTGGATTAATTGCCGAATTGGATCGCGTGCAGTGTAGATAGGAGCTAGATTTGTAAAACGTTGTCTTGATGAAAAGAGTATTGTATCCAAAATATGAGAGCAGCTAGGCTGAGAATCACTCACGGGGTGGAGGCTAAATGACAGATTGAAACCCTCGAAAATAAATTGGAAAGACGTCTCTTTAGCAGTGATGTTGAAGATGTATTATTACTCACATCATACTACGGTAGGAGAGATTATGTCAATAAAATTAGAGATTAAGTGCAGGACAAATAGTTTAAAGAAGTTTTTTTCCACAAACGACAGGGGATCACAATGACATTGTTCGAACGCGGTAGGGTCATATTCATGTAAATTTCAATTAAACAATTATAACGGGCTGTGGAAGTTATTACTTTTGGTATGACATGGCGATGGTGGTAATTTTTAGGACAGAGCAGATTGTAAATAGAATTCCACGGCTTAACTGCTGTGATGACCTTCTTCAGCTTTGTTGAGGGCGGTCGGGAGGTCACTCGCTTGGCGAGGCGACTAACCTCCCCCTCCTTCCCACCAAACGCCACCCCGGGGTCAATTGACGCTCGGAAATGTCATTTATATCTGTAAATGCTTTACAAACGGGGCATGCACCTAGTAAGGCCACGTGACTTAAGAATTCGGGCGCAAAATCCGATTGAAGCCCTGCAAAATTGCTATCGTATCACTGTCTTTAGAGAGTGATAGCAATTTTGCAGGGCTTCATTCTGTGTAAAGATAGTGATATAAACTCTTGAAATTATTAACACTAGTGACAATTGACATCTATTGACAGAAGTATGCCCTCTAAACCTCTAGATCATCGGAATGGGTTATAATAGAAATATGGGTGGGTAGGGGATATGAAACGCGGCGGCCTAAAATACGTTAGTGTGAACAATCGTACTAACGGACTTTCGTCAAATGAAGTACATACACACTAGAATGTTGCATATATTCTATGGAAGAGCTTTGATGACAGTAAGATAAAGGCACCTCCTCATTGAATCTATGCAAAACCCCAAAAATATGAAACTTTAGCAAAATTAGAACTTTCCGCTTGGATTTTACGCGGCAATATATTTTCAATCGAAATTCACGTTTTAGGGTCACAAATATTATCCATATATGTTAAATATTTCATCGATCCCATTTGTTACGGCGGCCCGGAGAATTTCATCGTAATTTGATCAAAATGAGTTCGCAAAGGAGAACCTTGGGAGGTAAATAAAACCGACACGCGCTTATTTCATCATTTATGCGAGAGTAATATTTTATCACTGCAAGTACGTGGGCAGTCCGATAAGTACTTAGCCTACAAAAGAAAAAACGAAAATTTTGGAAAAGTGGCGATTTATTTCTCAACATAGTCTCCTTTTAGCTCGCTACACTTGACCCAGTGATGCTCCAACTATTTTAACCCGTCGAAAAATACGTTTTCTGGAGGTCAGCAAAATAGGCCTCCGTGGCGGCGATAACCTCCTCATTCGACTCAAATTTCTGCCCAGCGAGTGCCTTTTTCAAGTTTCGAAATAAAAAGAAGTCGCTCCGGGCTAAATCTGGAGAATACGGTGCGTGGGGCAGCAATTCGTAGCCTAATTCGACCAATTTGGCCGTGGCGACGGTGGAGGTGTGAGCCGGTGCGTTGTTATGGTGGAAGAGCACTTTTTTCTTCGCCAAATGGGGCCGTTTTTTCTGCAATTCGGCGTCGAATCGGCCCAATAATGCGGCATAGTAGATCCCTGTGATCGTTTTGCCATTCTCTAGGTAGTCGATGAAGATCACACCTTGTGAACTCCAGAAAACGGTGGCCATCACCTTTCCGGCCGATAGGACAGTCTTCACCTTCTTCAAAGAACGTTCGCCGGGAGAAGTCCACTGTTTCGACTGTTCCTTGTTCTCTGGTGTGTACCAGTGGATCCATGTTTTGTCGACGGTCACGAAACGACGCAGAAACTCCTTTGGATTGCGCTTAAACAGCGTCAAACACTGCTTTGAAGTGGTCTCACGGTTGCGCTTGTTGTCCGGAGTGAGCAAACGCGGCACCCATCGCGCCGACAGCTTTCTCATGCCCAAAATTTCATGCAGGATATGACCCACACGGTCTTTTGAGATGCCTACTGTTTCAGCCATCTCGCGCATCTTCAATCGGAGGTCTGCCAATAAGAGATCGTGGATTTTTTTCACGTTATCCTCCGTGGTAGCCGTTTTCGGGGCACCTGGGCGTGGCTCATCAAAAACCGACGTGCGACCACGTTCAGACTCGTTAAACCAATTTTTTGACGGTCGCTATCGAAGGAGAAGAGTCACTGTACATAGCATCCAAGCGCTCTTTGATTTCGCTGCGCGATTTCCCTTCCAAAAACAATAATCGAATTACCGACGGACATTGCTCTTTTTCCATTTTCCTAGAATCCGCGGAGACACCTGCTTCCACGCGTGGTCAAAACAAAACTACGAGTCCGATTCGGCTGAAATTTCAACAATAGCCGTTTATAACAATGTCCTACACGATAGTAAATTGTTCTTGCGATAGTGGTGCCATCGGGCTGTGAGGCTAAGTACTTATCGGACTGCCCTCGTATTGCATTGGAACATAAAAGTATCAAATGTAATCTTACTTTGCATCAATATGGAGAGTCAAATGAAAACCTTTTAAACGTATTCGCATTATTAACCTAGTATTTTCTTGAATACAAAATATTTTCAATAGCATTGTTCTCATATTTACCCTCCATAGTCTGCAATGGAAATAAATATCCCATCACTTTGAAAGCTCACGATAACTCTAGAAATACGAGTGCCATGGCTTTAACTGATGTACTTAGACCAGTGGGGTCACTTGTACTTGGTGTGCCTGACCTGGTCAAGAGGAGTCTGACTCTTGGAGAAGTGATGCTGTTTAGGAACGGCCCAGGTCACGGGTGACTTCATTGGAGTGACAGAGATGAATTTCATTTATTGATTCATGAATTCCAATGTTTCTCACCTCTTAACTATTCATTAAAAGAAATGAGAGTATGCATGTATTCAGCAGCCGTATTTACACCATTGTTGCACCACACTGTTGCCTTCTGGTATCTTGCTCGTAACTGTGGGGCAATCTACCACTATTGCCATCTAACAGGACAGTGGAACACCATTTTGAAATTGAAGTGCAATTTCAAGGATTTCAATTGATTCCCCTACGTAATATACTTTATTGTAATAATTCTCTAATGGGTAAGCTTCTTTCGTCGTTAATTACATCCGCAATAATTTGCGCCGGCCTGTCGTGTGAACAATTTACATTTGAACAATTTAACAGCATTGAGTGGTTCGCGTGGTATTCTTCTCTCTTGCAAAGTGGCCGGAACGATACGTTTTGCACAGCATTAGCAAATAAGATGAGAGGTAGTGGCTTGCTAATATACAAAGTGACAATGGGCGAGGATCATCAGGATAATAACACTTAAATGCGACGAAAACATTCTGGAGGCCGGGACAAAGAACTCTCTAGGTGACTCGGCGGAGAGACGCGAGTGGCGTGATCGGACCGTTGCCAGGCGACAATTAGCATTATCATCACGCCGACCCTCGGAAAGAGTGAGTTTATTGTGCACGCACGGCGGTGCAAGGGGTGGTTGCGGCCTTCCGGGGGGCCCAAGGGCCCTGTCGATGAGCACAAAGGCGTGCGTGAGGGCGGGGCGGGGGTGAGGCGGGGGTGGGGTGGGGGAAGGGCGAGGGGAAATATTAGCCGAGCGCTTTAAAAAAGGCTCTCTCGTTTTATGGGTCGGGGGAGGTCGGGCTGCAAGGGTTCTGGCTGCAGACGCGCGCACATATAAAAGGGTTCCCTTTGAGCGAGATTCATAAAGGGCCAGCACTACGTCGAGAGACTTGAGGGCGAATTTATTCCGGGAGAGAATGTATGTATTTAGCGTTGAGGAGAAATAAGCCGTTAAAACAACTCTCGCGAGGAGCAAAGGCAAAGGTTTTTTTGGTCAGAGAGCAATTCCCAGTCGAGCCTCTCCGCCCTCTGGCCTCAGTTAAATAAAAGGATGTGGCGAAGGGGGAGGGGATGGATTTAAAAAAGCATAAATAAGTGCCCAAGTCAGATTATCTAAAGGGTTATTTTCAATAGGGAATGTTCGTTCCAATCTAGGATCTGGAATACGAGGACTCTCTGAGTTGCGCCGGAACGACCCTTACCCTTGAAAGCTCTCGTGGGGATTGTTTGGGTCAAAGACCCACCGAACGACGGGACAGCACGGCTGCAAATATTGCGTCACGTTAGATACGAACTCTTCATTGTCACGGACGTGAACTCTTTAGTGAAGTTCCCATTTTCACCGCCTTCGGGTGAAATCCTTATTTTCTTTTCTCGAGACTCGCAGTTGCAGCCGTTATTTATTTTAGCCACCATTTTCCTTTCCGATCGAAAAAAGTCACACTCTCCGTAATACCACGCAAAATTTTGCGTTCAAAATTGTTGCTCGAGTCTCAAATCAATATTTTATTTAAGATTGAACGCATATCTTTCACAATAAATTGAAACACAATGGATATTCGAGGGTAGGCTGACAACTAATGCACGCACGCTTGTAAACCACAAACAAAATTACTTATCAGAAGCACTACTGGTGGTATGTGGAAGTAACATTCCCCCTCAACACGCATGCGCAGGTTTGAGTTCGTTTCATTCATCCAGTGTATTTCGAGAAGCGGAAGTATGGAGACGTGTTCTAGTGCCATGCCAACGCGAGTTAAACAGCGTGACTTAAAAAGTGACTCCCACGGAGATTCGTCGTCGTTTAAAGGCTGTTTATGGTGACGATGCTATTGATAGGTCTACTGTTAATCCATGGGTAATAAAATTTCGTGGTTGCGAGCCTGGAAAAGCCATAATTGTTGTTGAAACTTCTTTTGAGTGTGTTTTGGGATGCTCACCGAGTTTATGCGACCGATTTTCTGGAACGAGGGCAAACTGTAAATTTTTCCCAGTATATAAAGACTCTAAAACAACTCCGACGTCGAGTTTGTCGTGTTAAAGGCAGCCTGGCGCAACTAATCTTGCAACATGACAATGCTCGTCCACACACCTAGCGCGCAACTGGAGAGGCTCTGCGAAACCTGAAATTTGAGCCGATTCCTCACCCTCCTTATTCCCCCGATCCTGCGCCTTGCGATTTTTAGTTTTTCCTCAACTCCAGAGACACCTCATTACACCTCGGACGATGAGGTGAAGGCAGCCGTCAAGTCCTGGATTCGAGAGAGTTCTCGTTGACACAGCACTGGAACACGTCTCTATACTTCCGCTTCTCAAAATACACTGGTTGAATGTAACGACCTCAAATCTGTGCACGCATGTTCACATCTACATCTACATCTACATAATACCCCGAAAACCACCGTAAAGGCGTGTGGTTGGGGATGATAGGTCAACACCCATAAAAGGAAAAAAAACCGCATTCAAAACCAACATATACATGCAAACCGATACCCACAGTGGTACATACATTCATGCAAAAGTCCTATTATTTTACACGCATGGAAATACATATCTACCTCCATTTATTCTACACGCATGCAGTTACATATGCTATCATCTAACAATTAATTGCACCTTAGGATGCAGAAAGAAACTTATCCAATATCGTGCAAGCTAGATTTTGGTAAGTAGCAGGGCGAAATTCCACTACCACAACAACATGCTACGTAAAACGCTCTCCTCCCCAAGGGGACAGGTAAAGAATTTGA
Source organism: Hetaerina titia (assembly GCA_037158775.1). Lineage (NCBI taxonomy): Eukaryota > Metazoa > Arthropoda > Insecta > Odonata > Calopterygidae > Hetaerina > Hetaerina titia. Next base: position 121,388,266 of record CM073771.1, on the reverse strand, counting down.
CCCACAGCTGCGGGTAGAAAAAGGGTTCCCCCACGGAGGAGGACGAGGGATGGAAGGGGAAATTTAAAAATAAACAAAATCAGAGCAAACAATACTGTAAACAGTAAAAAACCAAAAACACAGTAATCAACCCTAATAAGGTCGGTTTAGTAGGTGATGGTAGAGCTCACCCATGTACCATGGCCCGACGGCGTGTGAATATTCACACATCAGGGTAGGGGGGCCAGTTCCTTTCCCTGTGCCGGTTATGGCTTCCCAGGAAGATCTGGTACCCGAAAAATCAACTAGCTTGGGTGGAGCTGCAGGTGCCCAAAGTGCCTTGCCCGGGAACCGAACCCGGGACCCTCCGGTCAGTAGTCCAATGCTCTTTTTCCATCAATATGATAGCGAAAAAAAGCTTAAGCAAAATTTTATGCGAAGATCATGCGCACGTTTATCATTTAAAGGGAACGAGTAAGTTGCTTACAAAGGAATCATTGATCTCTCGGAAGGATATTCGAGCAAATTTAGTACCACAGTACCACTGAATTCCTCACTTCAAGTATCAGATATCGAATGTCAAACTATCCCAAACCGGCCTCGATAAGAGTTCATTTGTCTCACGCCGCGTCGAAAAATGTGGTGAAGGAAGATCTTCTTGCGTCATCGTTTTCACAAAATCAAAAGTCGTAAATTAAGCATTTTATGCCATCGCTCCAATTTCTGTTTCATTATTCAATGTAATCGCTTATTTGCGGGTTTATTTTTCGAAATTAATTTCTACAAATGAATGCTAATCACGTGGGCTTCAATTTTTAATAAAACCCTACTAAGGAATGGCCTTTTTTATTTCCTCAATTGATTATGGAATTTCAAAAATATATTCAATTACGAATTTTATTTACTTGAACTTCAATAAGCACGGAATATTCCTTAAAGAGGTAGGAGTTATAAAATGATGTGAATTTTCACATGTGGAAATAATGAATCTCTATTAGTGTAAACAGTACTACATTACTTAACGGCATTCCAATGCGTTCATGCGGGAAGGGTTTTGACACAACACACAGGAGGTTAGTGAAAGTGCATGCTATTGAGTATAACTAATTGTTACCTAGACGCCGAGGGTGGCAAGTGGCATTTTTGTTATCTACAAGTACCCGTAACCCCATAGTTGTTATCCCGCATTGTCCGTGGGAAGGAGGAGTCCTTGAGTCTGCTAGTTCTGGCTTCTATTTCCCGAAGTTTGTACACATGATCCAAGCGACCAATGTATGTTGAAGTGCGAATAATTAGCGAGACCTCGGTACTGAAACATGCGGATCTGACTTTATTTAGTAAGTTCAACCTAGCATTGAATCGTCTTACTCCCAATGATTCCCATCCCAACTCCATAAGCATTTCAGTGACGCTTTTCGTTTTATCGTAACAGTTTTCCACGAAACGAGCTGCCCGGCGTTGGGCCTTCTCAATTTCCCGAATGAGGCCTTTTTCACACGGATCCCATACGCTACATGCATATTCTAAATGGGGCCTTACAAGAGCGTGATAACAACGATCCTTGACCTTGGAGTCACTCTTGCCAACAATGCGTCTAATAAATCCTAATTTTTTATATGCTTGCCCGAAGACTTTACGTATCTCAATCCCCCAAGTTAAGTCTTTAGTGAATATAACAACGAGGTATTTTACTGAATCAAATACTTCTAGATCAACTCCAACTAATTTGTAAACGAATCCCGAGGATCTTTTAAAGAAATGTAATACCGAATATTTATTAAGATTTAAAGGCACTCCCCATTTTGAACACCATTCCGTAATGTGTGATATCATGTGCTAGAATTAAACGATCCTCATCCGGAGATACCTCCCGATAAATCACTGTGTCATCCGCGAACTTCCTAATCTTACTTTTCACTTCGCGGTTTAAATCGTTAACAAAAATCAAGAACAGTAACGGCCCGATAACACTTCCCTGAGGTACCCCCGAGGTGATTCGTACACTGTCGGAACTAGCGCCATCAAAGACTACCATCTGTTCCCGCTCTGGAAGGAAGTCTTCAACCCAATATATTGCGCTCTTGTGTATAACTGCGCCCTTTAATTTATGGATGAGTTTACCATGTGGAACCTTGTCAAATACCTTTTGAAAATCTAAAAAGAACGCATCCACTTGCCTACCACTTTCACCCGATAAAATTAAGTCATGAGTGAATAATCCTAATTGGGTCTCGAATGAGCGGGTTTTCCTGAATCCGTGTTGATTGTCACTTAAAAAGTTAATGTTATCAAGGTATGTTATCATGGAACTGACACTTTTGTGCTCTAAAATTTTGCAACATATAGAAGTGAGAGATATGGGTCTGTAATTAATGGGGTCCTCCCTGTCACCACTTTTAAAAATAGGCGTCATTGGCGCGGTTTTCCAATTCTTAGGGACTTTGCACTCAGTAAGAAAATTGCTGAATATAAATTCGAGGTACGGGGCGATGTTAGGAGCTAAATATTTTATCACCCTAGCTGGTATGTTTTCTGGACCCGGGGATTTGTTTGGTTTAATGTCTTTGAGCAATTTGACAATTCCTTGCTCGTTCGCTGTTATTTTTGCCATGTGTTCAGTATATATTCTTTGTTGGAGATACGCGGTGGCTACATCGTTCGTGAAAACGCTTTGGAAGAATTTGTTTAGAATGTTGGCTTTACCCTCACTGTCAGTATGAATGATATTGTTACAATCCCTTAAGCAAGCCATGGTTTGTTTGCCTCCATTTACTTCCCTAATATATTACCAGAAAGCTTTGGGGTCAGTGTCCAAATACTCGCAGAGTACTTTACGTTTTTAAGCCTTGCAAAGCGCTACGTAATTGTGTTTTGATTTCAAATTTAGAGGATCTATACTTGTCCGAAAGCTGTTTATTGTCCAAGGGCGATGAGTTCAAGCCTACTTTTTTTATCCTAGAGTGTAACATTCTCTGCTTTCGAAGGGCTTTTAGGCGCCTTTATTGTCCACCTGGGTTCGTGATTTGCTTGAACGCATTTTACAGGGATGCAATCTGTGATTCCTTTGTGCAAAATATTTACAAACTTCGTCCAAGTTCCTTCCACGGTGGCAAGAGATAAGCGCGTTTTGAACTCGTGTAGGGAAGAGTTTAATTGACGGGCAAAAGTTTCAATGTCTGCTTTGTGGTAATTATAAATTTTTCTTTTCGGCTTAACATCCTTTTTTATTTCTACGTTCAAGTAAATACTAAATGATTTATGGTCACTCATACCCTCGTCAGTTGATACACTACTAATGCGTTCCGGTGTGTTCGTAAAAAATAAGTCCAATATGTTTAATCAATTTTAATAAGAAATTGCAAGATTCGCCATCACGGGTCCGAGATTTGACGCTATTGCTGTCCCAATCGATACCAGGGAGGTTAAAGTCACCACCAATTATATTGATGCATTTATTATTTTTGCGTGTAAATTTATTTATTTGTTCAATTAGAGTCTGGAAGTCTACCGAAGGAGCATAAATTAATGTTGGGTTGATTGGATTGCAGTATGGTGCACCAAACACTTTCTATGTTATTATTTTCAAATGCAAGTTGTCTGCTTCCAAGATTACTTTTCACAGCCACGAAAACTCCTCCTCCGGATATTGTACCTCTATCGTGTCGGTAAACTGTAAAGTTTATTGGGAAAATTTCTTTGTCATTGATGCCATTACACAGCCAACTCTCTGTGCCTAATATTATATCAGCCGAATGCCATTGGATTATGTGCTCGAGATCCGCTGTTTTATTTTTGAGGCTTCTTCAATTTAATGCGCGTACATTTAGATGATTTTACTCTTGAATACCGCCCGTATTTGTGTCTGACCGTAATTTAGGACGCGTTTGTGGGGAAGTGCATGTCAAATGTCTTCCTACGTCATTGCCAGGGTTGTTGGTTACTTATACATGTTTAATAATTATATTAGCTTCGCCAGCCGCATAAGTTACCGTCCCACTAACTGACCTACCCTCTATCCTAAAAGTAACCTACAGTGGTCGAGTATCCTATCCGTCACCTTACTCGCCGCCTTCGCAGTGTAATGTACCACAGATCGGTTCAGGGGAGTCCTGCACGATTGGAGGGTGGGCCTTAGGTCGACGAAGGAGGCTCCTATGCCCGAGCAGAAACGCCAATGTCTCTGGTTTATGCCTTCCACTCAGCTCCAAACCAGAGACCCGCGATCCTCCCTCGGAACAATACTGCAGACCGTCAAACTCACCCACACACCCTCGACGCCCTGAACCCGCTTCACTTCGGAGCTCAGTTCTTTAAGGGAACGGAGAACCTCCTCGGATCCACGGTCCGTGACGTCGTTGGATCCCACTTGGGCCACGGCCTACAGCCGAGAGCTCTTCGTGCCTTTGACCGCCGCCTCGATCGCCTTCGTCACCTGAGGAACTCCGCCGCCTGGTATACACCAGGTGGTCACCCGTTGCTCTACGCATAAACGGCGCGCCACTACCCACAATGGGATCATCACACGGTGGACGTTCGAACTACCTATCACTACCACTCCCTCCCTTGCCGTCCGCTGACGTCTTACAGTAGGCGGCACTCTCAGAGCACGGGAGGGGGCTGCAGACACGCCAGTACTCTCTTCCGAAAGCACGTGGTACCTATTGGAGGCGGGGATTGGAATTGCCGCTGCAGTGTCCAATTCCCGCCGCAGCGTTACCTTACCAGTACTCCGAGAGACAACCCACCAACCGTCCGATCTACGGAGGAGCGACAGTCCTTCATTGGGAGGGAGGTGGGGCACAAGGTAAGTCCTTGATCGTCCAGCCACTTTTAGCAATCGGACGAATCCGTGCGTTGAGGGAGAATGTTACCTCCACATGCCATCAGGAGTGCTTCTGGAGTTCATTTTGTTTTTAGTCCACAAGCATGTTCGCATAACTTTTCTCCCTACCCTCGTACGTTTTCACGTCGATTATGATAAGGATAACTGCCAATGGCATATTATAGTTCAACTTAGACTTTCGTGTCGCCCTTTTCATATGGGCGACACGCACGGGTGCCAGTCTCAACGGTCGAAGTGTAATTCAGAGTGATTATTCGAAGTATCCCTCATGGGGGGAGGACTCGGGTTTTGTCTCCATGTCAACGCAGTGAAATGCCAAAATGGAATTCGCATCATTCGAGTGAATATTTGAGTGTTTTGAGTTAGTTAGGATGGCAAATGGGGACCCCCGCGGCCCTCTCGGAGGGAGGGCCTCGACCTATTGCGGTGAGGGCTTCGCCAAGACGACGAATTGACTACTGGTGGCGGCGGCGACGGGAAGGGGGAGTGGGGGGGCATGATATTTGGGCGGGCCGGATTCCATGGGAGAGGGAGAGAGCCTTCGGAGGGTTCCTTGTGGAGTGAGGGAGGGCGGGGAGCTACTCTTTTGAAATTTTAAGGAGGCGCCGGAATCGTAATAACATCGGAAGCAAGAGGACAACTTTCGAGCTTCGACTGAATAATGAATACCCTGCGCGTCACATCTTCGCAATGCCGCGAAAAATCAATGTTGTCGTCAAGATCTCTGCAAAGGGGAAAGAAAGACGGAGACGTGTTTAAATTCTTTGATTCCGTCTTTTTTTGTGCGTCGTCTACGAATAACCGGTTTGGAAAAAAGCGAAGGAAAGGAAAGATGTGAGCCGTTGAAGGGGACAGCGGTGTATTTGTCAGGGAGTTTTGACGAAGACGAGGTTCCGGATCAATTTTTAACCGTTCTTCTCGATCTTTCGGTGCTTCGGCGCGAGTGGTGCTGCTCACACGACGGCCGTCCTCGCGAAATAAGAGCTTTACTACGCACGGTGCTGGTACTTGACCCAGGGTACTTGCACCGAGATCCCTTTTTTGAAGAATCATGGATTGAATGGCGGCGCATCGCTCTCGTCACTCGGCCACTCCGATCCACTTGGCGAGCGCCGTTCCTCCTACCGGGGGACGAGAAGGCATCGCGCCTCCATTTTCCCACGGTTTCACTCGTCCATCGATCAAAAAGATTGCTTCCGCGTGGGCCACAATTCGGCGTATCATGCTGAGCTGTGACCTCCTAGGACTAACTGCGGAACGAGACAGATGTCACTGGTTGGTATTATAACTCTTCTCCGTGGTTCTGGGAGGAACGATAGTCTGAAATAGTCTGACGCATCGGTCGATCCCATTTGCGAGTGTCCTGCTGATGAGACCACCAGAATGCATCATTCTCCCCAAGGCATAGTATTTTTAAAGTACAGGGACATTTTTCCGAAAAATAGATTTATTTTAGAAACTATTGTTACAATGTAAACAATGCCGAGTAAGTTTACGTTAATATGTAATTACGTAAGTTTACGGTCTCGGCATTTTTTGTTTACATTGATACACGACCATAGCCTTAAGTTCCTTGTATATTTGTATTGTTACAATGTCTCAAAATCTTCAAAGTACATCCATTGAGAGGGTCTACACACTTTTGCCAGAGCGGCTCTTCGATGACTCGCAGGCACCCTTTCGGTAGGCGGGAGGTCCTTCAGGATACGTGTGTACGAGCATCCTTGACGGCACTTTGGTTCCCATGGTGGTGGTGTCCTTTGAGGGAGGAAGAATTTCACTCTTATTCGGAATAGGAAATAGTCTGCTGGTGCCAAGTCGGGACTGTTCGTAAGGAGGTTGGGGAATCGTCACGACGCCGTTGCAGAAGGCCTTCCCAAGGAGACACACTCGATTATCCTATTATTCGTCCGTCCGAAGACCTTCAGGAGGACGAGTTTAGCGCAGATCTTTCCCATTGCCAAATTTTCATGTGATAATCGTGTTTGCACTGTCATCATCTTATCAATGTCAGTAATTCGATCTGCGGTCATGCGCACACTTAGCCGACGGTCTGAATTCAGCACTTCACGCACACGCAAGGGAAATATTGTTACCTATACTTTTTATACCAATCCTGTATCTATTGAAGAAAATAAAGCCTAATGACATAATCTGATCACACTTTGCCCAAGAGCGAATATTTTTCAGGAGTGTTTAGCTGGTGAGATTGGCTGTAGTCTCGAATATCATCCTTGAAGTGCCTTGTCGCCTTTAGTGTTTGGATGATAACCGAGGTCACAGCCAATCTCACCACCTCATTACTCTTGAAAAAAATATTCGGTCTCGGGCAAAGTATGACCAGACTATCTCAGTAAGCATTATTCACATCAATCGATGACATATCTCTCGCCTTGGGGATAATCATATATCTCAGAGACTTCTGCATAATTAATGGAGTACGAAATTTCTCTACTATCATTAATCGCCAGTTAGTTCGCAGTTAACCATTCGAGTATAGACTTTCTGACTCTTTGGTGGTAATGTGCCACAAAATACATTTTTAGATTCTGGGACAGGCTTCTGTAAAATCTATTGCACCAGATTTCCCTAATATCCTCATAAAACAATTGGAAAATAAATAATTTATAGCTAATAATACATAATAATTGATAGCTTCTACATCTATAAAATACCCCGCAAGCCATCACAAAGGTGTGTGGCGGCGGGGGAAGTTAGGCCTCCAGTCATTCGTGCACAATCCCAATCATGTCACCCCTACGCAAATATTAGTTTAATCATGCCCTGGAAAACTGTCAATCACACGAAAGAAAGTACTTACATGCAGCAATATTCAAGACAAGAATAGGTGTATACAAATCATGCCGTAGAACTGTTAAAAAGATGGGTTCATTTAATAATGTCGTAATGTAAAATGTGTCTTTAAATTCTTCAGATAAGTAACCTGCCTCAAATTCACGCATTAAAGCCTACCTGAGTTTCAACCAACAGTCAAAGAGTGGCTCCCATGTTAACTCTTCCAATAGTGTCGTGACACCTCACGGTTATTGACGAGATTCATAAATAAAGACGAGATTTACAAGTATTCTACCAAAGTAAGTCGGAGCCTGTAATGTGTATTTAACGTCTTCAGGTAAGTAACCTGCGTGGCAATTTACGCTGTAAATTTAGCCTGTATTGAAGCCTACGGTCAACTAGTGGCTCCCATCCTAATTCTTCCAATTGTATCGTAACACTGCTACCTTGTAAATTAAAAACTTTTCACAAACCTAGCTGTTCTTAAGTTACACTCATTCTAATTCCAAAATGAATCCTACTTCATGAGGATTCAATACACCCGCAGTATACTCAAGGTGGGGCCTAAATAACGTGAAGTAAAAAAGCTCCTTCACCATTTCATTACAATTCCCAAGTTTTCATTTTATCAATCCTAGCTTTTCATGAGCTATTCAACTTCAGGCTAACTCTCCCGCGAAAGAACGAGAGAGGGACGTGTAAGGGAACGATTATTCTCTCCCCCACCACCGCCCTCGCCACAGTGGCCGCGATTGCAGAACCATCCTCAGTTCCGTCCGCCGTCGTGGGCACGTTTTACGCCTCCGATGTGTGGCTTTTATTTTCCTTTTTTTGCGAATCGGGGGTTCGACCAATGGGAGAGTGATTATTTGAATTTTAATGCGCGCGCGCGTGCTGAAAAGACTCCGGGCCACTCAGTCCGTACTTCTAGGGGGCAGGGTTTCTGGTTTTGAGGCCATAAATTGCCAATTAGAATGGCTGACTTTGGATTGAGCGCCTGATGGCCCCATTTAATGATCCACAGTCGAATGGTGTCCCTGCTGCCCCCCCTGGTGAGGTGCCCCCCGACGCGGCGAATGTTCCAGGGGAAGCGGAGTATAAAGAGAAATGCGGGGAATAACAGTTTTCAATTTTTTCATCCTCTCTCTCCGGCTATGTACAACGAACGAGTGAGGTAATTTCAAGTATCATAAATTATGGTTCGAGGATTATGGTGCAAGAATAAAACTTGGATAAATGTGTTTCTATAAATTTTTGGAGGAAGAGTATTTCACCCGAAAACACTAAACAGGGAACCAACACACCTAATGTAGAATCGATGAAATAATTTCATATAGCGATAACTAAGGACATGTCCTTGGGAAAACAAATTCGTGAAATTTGCGGAGTAGCTCACGAAAGGTTATGATTCATAAAAATAATGCTTGGGAAAAACGCCCACTTTAAGTATGATTTAAGTGTATGGCATCCTCATGAAGTAGGCTTAATTTTTGAACTAGATCGAGTGCCACGAAGAGCGGGTGGGTTGGTGAAAAGTTTTGATGAACAAGTATGTAGCAGTGTCACGACACTATTGGAAGAATTAGGATGGGAGCCAATAGTTGGCAGGTTGACTTCACTGCGTAAATTTACTTATCTGAAGATGTAAAGGACATATAACAGGCCAGGTAAATATGATAGATGAGATCACAAACATAAATGAGAGATATCGGTTTCGATATAAGTACCCTGCGATCCACCAAAACGGTACGTGGCAGGGGGTGCAAGCACCAGGTGGAAATGGTAAGTGATAAGGAAGAGGAAGTGAAAGGGAAAAATGCTCGTTGCAAAACTATCACATAACGTGTCAATTTGTATTCATGCTGTAGGAAGATACAATTCATAACAAGGGTTAATTCACCCAAAACAAACTAATTCCTTTCGATGCGAAAAAAGGGAATAAAAATGAAAAACGGAAACAAAAGGTGGCCGGCTGAACGCCCTGGAGGAACTGGAAATTTGGGAATCCCTTCAGTCCGGTAATCTTGAGGTGGTCAACGATATCCTTTACCTCTAGCGTTCCCCTCTCCTTAAATTCTTGAATGCCTCCCCACACCATCCCCTCCCCCACCAAGGCAGTGACAGTCACCGACCCTCCGTTAACGAAGGTCAACCATTGCAAACAAACACCCCCCTTTGTACCGTCTGCATCCAATAGTTCTCCCTCACCTTCCCTTCACCCACCAATGCTTGCTACAGTACCACCCCTCTCCCTAACTTCCCCTACCTGGCTCCTGGCTATGTAAGTTGAAAACTTTTGTTGTTTTTCACCTGATGATGATGCGCCGCATCGAAACCATGGTCGTGTTGCATTAAAAGTGTGTGGAAGTGCAAAGTTTTTCTTTTTTACCCTCTCCATGAAGGAATTCCACAAAGTTAAGCCTGAAACAGTTGGCTTTAATAAAAAAATAAACCATTTAATAAAAATGAACCATGTAGTAGAAGTAGAACGGATGGATTTAAAATATCGTTTTCTCTTCGAACCATTTGAAATCTAAATAGATGTGACAGGAATCGCGTAGGAGATAGTTATGATTGGTAGTGTATATATTTGTCGATATTCTCCATGTTTTTAATTTAATAGATCCATCTTTTTAACAGTTGTACAGCATGATTGGAATACAGATATCCTTTTATTGAATATGGTTGCAGGAGTAGTACTTTATTTCGTGTGATTAGAATTTTTCGGATGCATGATCAAATTAATACTTGCGTGGAGGTAAGTAGCACGATCGGGATTGTGAGTGCAATGCTGGTGACCTAACACCCCCCGCCGTACGCCCTAGCGGAAGCTTGCGGTGTATGATGTAGGAATTCCCAAATCCAGCCTCCCTTTTCCCCCCACTCCCCTTTACCCTTCAGTTTGTTCCCTGCTCCCCTACCCCCCTCTTTTCCCCAACATGACGTATGTCTGTGTTGCCCAAGGATTGTAATTTACCTAAAGATGTTACTCCGTAGCGAAGCATAAGTCGTAAATATAACTATTTTAGGTGGACAAAACAAGGGTCTTCTTTGTTCGAGATGAATTTCTACCAATTTGCACCTGAAACCGTGTTATTAATTATGTATTATGTCTATTATTCGCATTGTATGATGAGATTTTTTCCTCTCGGCCCTCAACCCAATCCGCAAGCGACGCTTCCTCGTCGCTGCCAATCGGCGGAATTATTCATACACCACCGGTAAAGCCTAGCGCAGTGACGTGGAACTGATTTCAAGAGTGCGAACTTCGTGAAGAAATTCCGAAACATACTTATATCAGGACACTGCTTTTTAGTTTAGACATTGCACGTTACTTAACTGCATGTATCTTCAATGGCTCTAGCTTCTGGTGACCCATCTCCTAAAAGCTACGATTCTCTTCACAAATCCTCTAAATACTGCCTTCAATGAAACAGTAAATTTTTACATTCGAAGAAATTGTGATAGAGGTAATTAAAAGTTGCTGCCCCATGTATTACCACCACTAGATTTCGTATTAGTAATTTACAAACTCGTTTACGGTAACTTACAGCTTCGGAAAACGATCGCCATGGAGCCATTGCAAAGGCATCGATTCAAATGATCAATGTAGGGATGATCTTGTTTCCTTAACATCACCAAACAGGTATTCCGAGTTTATGGATTATTCTATTCGTAATTAAATTAAAATTTTCAGATTTCAAATAAATCAGAAATTAAGAAAGCCAGTACTCTTGCTTATACCGTCTCCTTTGATCTAGCTAACGCTTCATCCAGGTATAGTTTCAACATAATGTGAGCCATGAAAATGATATAATATACGATTTGGGTATTCTTGAAGATTCAATGGAGTATTTATCGATTTGTTGAAGAAATGAGAAGTTGCTTAATATCTCCTTCTTCTGCTAGCCTTACTTGTCATTGCGAGTTTTCCCCAGCCTCAAACTTCGACCGTGTATATTTTAGACATATTTAAAATTACTTATTTTGGAAATTGACGTTTATGATAGATGCGCCGTATACTTTTAAGGAAGAGTTCCTAAAAAAATTCTCATGAGGCTGGTGTTTGTATGTATGTATATATGTATGTATGTATGTATATATATATATATATATATATATATATATATATATATATATATATATATATATATATATAACTTTTACAAGGCACAATAGAACACAGAATAAAACAGATAACACGTAAAAGGACACTCACACTGTAGATGATTTAAGCTTTCGGCCTACTTCGAGGCCTTCTTTAGGTCAGACTGACTGACTATATATATATATATATATATATATATATATATATATATATATATATATATATATATATATATATATATACATATATATATATATAGTAATGAGATCACTAATCGAGAGGAATATAGAATACAATCAGGACGTTTTTGTCTCGTCTCCAGTAATGATCCTTTTGATGAATGTGGGATCGGATTCAGCCTCGCAAATCATGTCTTTTGCGACGTCAACACGGTCTCTTTTTTGCATGAAATTGAGGTCTTTTGGCACCAACTTTGCTGCTACACGACGGAAACCCAAATCATTAACCACAATGTCTTGGGCGGATCCATAGGCAATGTTCAAGTCCTCCGCTATTTCTCTGATGGTTAATTTGCGGTTATTGACCAACATTTCTTTTACTTTCTCAATTTTTTCACCGACTTTCGATGTCGATGGTCTGCCACTGCGTTCATCATCTTCGATTGACTCACGACCACTTCTGAACCGCTCGTGTCACTGGTAAACGACCGTTTTTTTTTTAGAGAATCGTTGCCGAAACACTTTTCCAACATTTCCAACGTCCGTGCGCCACTAAATCCGTTTTTTACGCAAAATTTAATACAAGTTCGTTGTTGCAAATTTAAATCCATTTCTGCAATTGTAAAAAATCGCCAACACACACAGAGATAGATGTACTCTTGGCTACGTAACTTTTGCAAATGTCAAGTTATGACACTAAGATTTAAAGGGAATATCAACAACAGATGTACCAATTTAACAAAAAAAACAGAACTGAAATCGGAACGATGGGAGCGCCACACGGTGGTTATTCCGGGAACTTTTTGATCAAGGTAATATATATATATATACATATATTTGTATATATTATCGAGTTTGGCCAACTATGGACCACAATGACCTCAAGACTTCTGGTTTTTCTTCTTCCTCTATTCCCAGGACTTCTTCATTTTCTCCCCTACTGTTCGTCGTTGTTCTTCGGTCCACACCCTCTTTGTTCTTTGTGTTGGTTGGTCTTCAGTCAATCTAGTATTGTCTATTAGTTTTCTGCACCTCTCCCTGCTGTGAACCCCTTCCTCCGTTATTCCAATATTTCCCACATCCCTCCTGGTCTCCTCTAGCCATCCTTTTGTGTTCTTTAATTTTGAAATAAGAGTTGAATATTTTTTTGTTAATCTATTTTCATCCAATCGCTTTAGGTGTCCATATAATTTCAATCTTCTTTTTCGCATCGTATCTGTGATTGTCTCGGTAGTCCTATAGAGATCCTCATTTTTTCTCCCAATCCACATATTTTCTGTGTCTTTCAATGGCCCTAGGATTTTCCTCAAAACATTTCTTTCTTTCCTCTCCAGTTCTCGCTGGTCCCCTTTCTTCTTCATCTTTAGGCATTCCGATCCATATATGTAGCTTCGGGCTTAATGACTGTGTTGTAATGCCTGATATCGGCTTGGATGGATATTGTTCTTTTGTTATAATGATATATATATATATATATATATATATATATTAAATTTTTTAAATATGAGGAGCATAATTTTATAAATGTCATCAATATTTGACTAAATTTATTGACGAAGCGCCTACAGTGAACCGCAATCACTTAACCGATGTCATGGACTCAAAAATATTTTCCTTCCCTCCAATTTTTAACGGAATGAAATATTTTTTGCAGATTTGAGAATATCCTAAATCGCGCCAATCCTTCACCGTATAGCATGCTTTCAATTTTTCTCTATGCTAGGCATATCATGTTTCTGGAGTCTTATCTTGACAACAGTTGATGCCGAAACCATGAGCTGCCGCCGCTATCATCTGGTCGCATTTCACTCCCCCCCCCCTTTCATGCAACAAAAAACAGTCGAAAAAAAGGCTTGCGGCGAGGATTAACCCCCCGCGAACCCAGGAGGTGCTACGGGAAAATTTTTCTGATAACGCCATGATATCGAACAAAAAAGTATCGAAAACCATGTCACTGAATTTGAAAGTCAGTCAACGTCCGAAGCTTGGCAGTGGTGGTCGTCAGTTCGGCATTATGTAGATATTAATCCGTATAATTTGTAGGTATTTCGCGATTTCACCTATTGTCTCGAAAAATAGGTTTGAGTGGTTTTTCAATTTCAAGTCGTCATAATTTGCCTCTCTCGTGTTCACCATGACTACGGAAAAATAATCATCCACTTAGAAAGCCATATCCTACGGATATCCACCATAGAAGATGACCTGGCGTCCAACGAGGGGAAAATCATTACAGTGTTGACATCTACCAGTATAATATTTGCCTCTGGTTAAAATAATTCTAGTGCGGTCTTTTGGTATCAAATACACCGACGCCGTAAGTTGGAAATAGAAGAAATATTTTAATTGCCGAAGCAAATGCAATCACCACGACGCAGTGATCTCGGAGTGAATTTGTGAGGAATCGAATCTTTGTTGATGAAGGCTCCAAGAAAGGTAACAATTTTGACGTGTTCTTCATAACCTTTTAGGCCTACCTAAGCATATCTTTTTCAATCATTTTCAACCACTTCCTATGAGTAAATTGTGACAGCGTCTAATGAATGACGGTAAAATGTTGACATCTGTCGGCTAAAATGTTCTTCAACGTTGATCAGCGTGAGCACTTCATGACAGCAGTTCTTTCATCCTGATTTATCTGCTTCCGAGAGTAACTTCCGATTACATAGACGAACTATGCAGTCATAAAAAAACCATTTGAAGTAACTGCTGCGCCTATTTCGCCTTCTTATACAACCCCCCCCCCTCCCTTTTTCCCCTACTCTTTCTGGCTGCTGACTGGAATGGTCGTCGTGTGTGTTATTCTCGTCACTCGACCTCCTTGTCGCTCACTTTCGCCTCTCTCCTTTCGCCGCAAACAGGCCGTCGAGGCCGAAGTGCTCCCACGAGCAATGAGCGATCACCACCACGAAAACTCGTCAATTGACTTTAAGATCTGAGGAATGTGCGAATGTATAAGGAATAATCAGATGCAAGAGGATTTTTACGAATGATATTATTTTTACCAGCAGGACCACTTATTTCTTTCTTACTCTCGGATACTGTACGAATCCGTATAATAAGCACCATTATCATCAAATAGTGTGCGTAAAACAAAAAAATAAGACTCCGTGAGCTCATATATTTAGAAGCTTCTATTACCTCTAGCGAAAAGTGTGATGGCGAACTATAAAAGGAGGTAAAAGATCAATTAATACCAACAGGAAAGAATAAAAATAGAAATAATAGAATGGTAATAGGTAAAAATGAATAATAATAGGTTTCATCTAAAGGGTCACTGTCCTCCAATGTCCTGGTGTCATCCCTCGCCGTCCTTCATAGTTATAACTCTGCCACACATAACGGATGACTCCGTTAAAGTTACTGTTGCGGCATCTCCCGCAGTTTCTTGAAATCTGCCATGCATATTTAGGTCCATTACTGGGCAGCTGAGGCTGGGTTATACATAATTACAATATTAACTAATGAAACTAATAAAACACATTGTCTGGAGAAATGTGCGCAATACTTGTAATGAAAGGGCGGTAGAATTCGGAAAAGTCCTTCGTGAATTCCTCTTCCGATTAAACCCCTAGTTCTTAAATCTGGAAAGTGTAAGAATGTCTAAAGAAAATAAATTTAATCACCGTCGTTTTTTGACGAATCGATTATACAATTAAATTATTGCAAGATGATTTTTGATTTTTTATCGAAGTAGACTGGAGGCTTTTGAAATGTGAGTGTGGAGAAGAATGGAGAAGGTGAAATGGACCGAAAGGAAAACAAATGAGGAAGTACTGGAGATGGTGGGTGAGGAGAGGGGTTTGTTGAGAGAAATCCTATGGAGACAGGAAAATGGATGAAAGGCGTTTTGAGCGGCAGTGGGATGTTGAACACGGTGATAGAGGGGAGAATGTTGGGCAAACGAGGAAAGGGCAGGAACAGGATAGGGATATTGGACGGGATGAAGGGAGGAAAGAAGTACACAGAGATGAAGAGGGACCTGATGTAGAGTAGGCTGCTGGATTGGGTTTTGTTATGAGTTAGAAGATAGTTATTTGACAGTTGTGTCCATCCAAAAACCCACCTTAACCGGTAGATTACCTAATAATAATAGTAATTATCCAGTATAAGAATTTCTCATTTATTTTTTTAGAATTCGGAACTTCACGCAATGAATGCACTTTAAGAAAAATTGTTACCGGTATCTTTTATACAAACCTTGTATTCCACTCTAATTGTAGTTAAAGAGCACACTTGTAAGGATCGAAAGAGAGACACCGCACTGTGTTTTCCTCGTCCCTCCTGAACTAGGCACGAAAGGCCGCGATCAGGCGGCAATCCGCAGGGGTGATGTGCCCAGGCCCCTCCCTCACCAGACGCTCCCCTCTCTAAGTGTTCGTGCGAATTAAAGTGTATTAATTCGATGTCGCAGTTCTTCCGGCGAGGGGGGGTGAGGGGAAGTTAATGCCTCAGGGGCAATGGAAAAAGGGCACAGTTTTGGGAAGCCTGGCGCCCGCAATGCGGAGGAAACGCGGGAGGATGCCTTGAAAAGGGTAGCGTCTGTTTTGAGCGGATAGGGTGTGTGTGTGTGACCGCGGGGGGGGTCTTGGAAAGGGGCCCAGGACGATAGCGATCGCCCCTCGGGGGGTGGAGGGCGGCCGGGAACACGCGCTGCTTAATTTTCCGCCGCTTTTCTTCTCCGGAATCCGCTCTGAAGGATCAAGAGAAATTGGATAATTGATTATCGGCCATTTGCTAATGGGAGAGCGGTTGGAAAGGGTCCCGAGTGCGGCCCTTCCTCTCTCCCCCCCTCTCCGCTGACCTCCATTGTCGAAACCGCCTCCCAGTCCCGGGGGCGGAGAGGGGCCGTGTCCTTGCCCGCCGCGGGTGCAGCTTCATTCCCGCGACCGCAAAGTGGAAGTTTGCGATTGGTTCTGCGTTGAACCTGCGTAATTTTGATGAACAGATTTAACCCGAAGAGGCACAGATAGGGGATGGTGGTGACGCAACGGAAAATGTTACTCGACGTAATGAGAGATTTGTTTTAGAGGTCACTCCAAATTCACCCGGTCATTCGTTAATTCAAGTAGTATGATGTTCCCGGAATTGAATAGAAAAAAAATACTTACCACAGTGAATGTTTTTATATTTTTAGTGCAGTCTCTCTGTAAACTACTGCACTTCCGCGATGCATGTTGAACTGCGATGTTCCAATGTCATAATCCAGTCTCGAAAATTAGATTCCTTCAGGCCTGCAAAATACCCGACCACTACTTCGGCTGTTAGTTCTTTGTTTGAGGAGAATCTCCGTCCATCGAGGAAAAATTTGAGATTGGGGAAGAGATGGAAATCTGATAGAGAGGCAAGGCATCAGGCGAATAAGGCGGCTGTGGCGACAATTCCTATCTTACTTCACGTACCTTTTCCCTGGTATTGACACTTGTGCATTGACACATGTGAGCGTGAATTGTCTTGATGAAAGATGACTTTCTTTCTTGCCAAGTCTGGCCTTTCTCCGTATATCTTTTACTGGAGTTGGTCCAGGAGGTTAGCACAGTATTGTCCAGTCATTGCATGACCAGTGGGAAGATGATATAAGTATCTACAGAATCCCTTCGCATCCCAGAAAACTGATGCGATCCCTTTTCAGACCGACGATATGACCTTTACTTTCTCTGGTGGTGGCGAATCAACATGTTTCCATTGATTTGACTGCTGTTTTGTCCCTGGGGAATAGTGGTGGACCCAAGTTTCATCTGTGATCACAAACCGGCGCAGAAAATCTTGTTGGTTCCTCTGAAATCAGTTCAAACATTGTTCGAATATTTCCATTCCGATGCGTTTGCGATCCTGCGTCAAAGAGTCGCTGCACACTTCTAGCGGATACATTTCTAATATCCAATTCAACTGTTAAAATGTGATGCTCTCTCGCTCAGATAGCATCCCTACTGCTTCATTGATTTCTCTCTCTTACAGTCGGTAATACTCCACAACCATTCTATGCACTTTTGCAATATTTCCTTGGGGTAGTGGCCCCTTTTGGCCGACCACTGCGCGGATCATCATCATCTAAGCTGTCCCGGCCAAAGTCAAACTCGGTTGTCCTCTTGGCATTAGTGAAATATGAAGGAGCAGAGCCCCCCAGAGTGTTCTGAAAGTCGGCATGAATTTCTTTTGCTTACGTAACTTTCTTTACGAAGTATTTAATCGCTGCTCCAATCTCAAAATTTTACCTCTTCAAAAATCGCTACACTGAAACAACAACAGAGAGTCGTCCGCACCTAAGACCTCTTCACAGAGAACTGACGCGTTATGTGTTTACTCATACAGGAATACCTAATACCAAGCGGGAAGCTCGTTAAGCTAGCGCCGACATTCGAGAACTTTTCAAACCTCTTTCGTATAAGCAAGTGTGGAGCTTTTTCTCACTGTTTTCTTTTCTTCCCCAGTTGTAGGCGCCTGTGAAGCTGACTCAGCTGCTTAAGCTCGTATGACAAACATTTTAAGAGGTTATCGCTTAAATCGATTTATTGCTTACGGTGCATTTTAACACCTTTTCATCATCAAGGAAAATAAAGGTTTTCGATTCCGGAGTGGTGAATAAAATGCGTTCAATTTCCACCGATTGCAAACTGCTGCCATTCTTCAAGCCTGCCTCCATTGCCCTCGCTCTGAGCTTGCCGGGGAGAAGAACAAACCGCAGACCCCGTCTTCGGAGCGAGCCTCCGTCGCCTGTTCCCACTCGCCCTTTTTCTCTCATCCTATCGGTAGGGGGCAGTCACTCCCCACCGGAAGATGCTCATTATCATAATCATGGCCATTATTTTCGCTGCTTTTTAAGCATCTGAATCGATTCCTCCGCACCACTCTCCCGGCAGTGACGAGGGTGGCGCGCACCCGTTTCGGTTAATCTCGAGGGTCGCCCTCGGGGCGTGCTTCAACTCCCCCCTCCTCGCATTTCAGGGGTCCATCGAATGGAATGCGCCTCATGCCTGGGAATAGGGGTGGATATCAGGAGGGTTCAAAGCGCACGCAGTCTGGGATTTGCGCTATTAATTGCTTTCAGCCGCCGACCCGCCCTGGTGGTCACGGGCGAACGCTCTCTCCCGAAGCGCATGGGATGGCTGAAATATTCTCCGTCGATTTATTCGGAACACTTGAAAGATTATCTTCTCATGGAAGAATGATGATTCTCTATTTGCGAAGGTGTCCTCAACAAATATGAAAATATGTATATTTTTGTGTATGGGGTACGAGGGCGAACTGAAAAGTAGGGTATTCTATTTTGTCGTACGTGGAAAATCAAATTTATTCTCAACTTTGCGTGCATCGTTGGATACTTTAAGCAAAACTAGTTATTTAGCTAGCTAGCTATTTGTCTACATAGTCGCCTTGACGATCAATCACTTTTTTGCATCCTTGTTACCAGATTTTTAATACCGGCGTCGTATCTTTCTCCCGCCGCGTCGCGAAGCCGACTAAAGGTATAGGTAAAGTCGAGAGCTAAACACACTAAAGGTTGGCTCGACCTTTCCAACGATGTACGCAAAGTTGAGAATAAATTGGATTTGCATTTTAAAAAAAGGAGACCCTCCTTTGCAATACGCCCTCGTATGACGAAATTCTGATGTTTCGAAACATACAAATGTTTCATTATGTTAGCTATATGATTAGTTTTCCCTTGCGACTTTATACCCTTATTTTATTAAGATCAGTGCTTTCTCCTTTAATTGTACTTCTTGTTTTGCATCTTCTTCCGAGTATTGTCCCGCCCTCTCTCCGAAAGCGTGATATCGTGTTTTAGAGCACGTAAATGGCCCTCTCGCGGCCAACCACATCAACTACTGCATGCGCATGCTGTTTTTCCCAGCGCCGAGGGGCGTTGAGGCCAGAGTAAATGAAATTACATGCGCTTCTGCCTCAAGGATCGGGTCCTCACCGTCAGTTGCACGCCCGTCCCGGCCGCCAAGCTGATGAGTTTCTTGGAGCACGGATGCCTCCTCGATGTGTTTGATGCGGAAGATCATGAGTCAGCCGCTATTCGCACTGATTTTGGAAAAAGGTTTAGTGAAATAATAACTGCTTTACAACTCCATGTACGTAGCCTTCTTAGCGTTTTCTGTCAAATATTTGAAGATTGTCATAAAATCATCCCGTAAAGTGACATTCCATGAAAGCTTGACTACATGCGTAGAAGAAGTGGAGGGGGATCGGGATGGTGCGGTGACTGACGCGCTGGCTTACCGCCGAGAGGGCCCGGGCTCCGATCCTGATGACGGAAAATCTTTCTCAGTAGTGACCCGATCCCTAAGATGAAGGTTCTTTGTGGAGGGCACTTTGGGTGAATACGCCGTCCACCAGATGGGACGTTAAACAATGTGACCCATTGATGCCTTTCGTTAAGAGTAGGTTAATGTCGACGCCGGGTTTCTCTTCACC
The DNA here is from genome assembly GCA_037158775.1 of Hetaerina titia. NCBI lineage: Eukaryota > Metazoa > Arthropoda > Insecta > Odonata > Calopterygidae > Hetaerina > Hetaerina titia. The sequence continues at coordinate 121,367,943 of CM073771.1, read as the reverse complement.
CTTCCTCCTTTCCCATCCATCCCTAATGGTGCAAATGACCTTCAAAGGGTCACCTCCCCTAAAACTACTACTAGAAGTAATGGATGGGCAAACGTGGCATTGTGTATTTATTTTTCTTGAGGTATTTGCATACTACATTCTGATACACCGGCTTAGTAAATATTTCTCGTCTTTACTCGAACTATTTTCGAAAATCATTAAAGAATGCTCTTATCCCACGTGCCAACTTTCTCACACCCCTTTCCTTAATGTACTATTTGACATTCATGAAAAATATCGATCTCCCTCGCTCGGCGTCACGTGACACCAGCGACTTTATTATCTGGCTTGCATTTTCGGGTGGAACTTCGGATCGTTTCTTCGGTTTCAGTATCGAATTAGGATTAATGAATGACTATCGATACAGGCCGATATCTCCCTTCTCTAAAGATGTTTTTTTAATAAATCATTCATTCTTTTTTAATGGTACATTTTTTTATCGCACGAAGTAATTACTCTCCTTGGATGGTTCCAGCGATCAGCGTTTTGAATCGGCAATTGGCTGCGGCCGCAATGAGGCATGATGGGCCGGACCAGGGGCTCCTCCAATAGCCCACCTCCATCCCACGACCCCATGCTCCCCCCCGAGGGGTCCTCCCCCCATAATATCGTCTCCTTAGCACTTCCCGACCGTTCGTCCGCAACTGGCACCGGCGCCTCGTTCTGGACCCCACCCTCGGGAACACTCTTCAAATGCTCCTCGGAGCATAAGGGCCGCTCTCAGCGGAGACCCGCAATTCTCCATATCCTCCGCCAGGCATCGTTTTTCCCGCAGTAGCCCTAAGTGGGGACAGAATATTCATCAACTTGATTATATATTAGCATCCAATTAGAATGCGATCAGCCCCGGCTTCCGTGTGTGCCTCGCGACTACCCCCACACGAGACACCCCTCCCCCCCTGGTCTTCTCCCTCCCTCGGCCAATTTTCATAACGTGATTATGTTGAGGGAGACCTACATTGGGCTCACTTTGCATTCCTCGTAAGAATGTAGACCTTAAAACTCCGTGAACATTAATATGCCTATTCAATTATTCATCCTTTTTTGATGGGTTTCCTGTGACTGTTGATCAAGTGGAAGTGTAACCGTTGACTGAAACCGGTGGTTGTAGCAATTGAAATCAGGTTGAGAGAAAATCCCGAGTCCATCGTGAACCCCTTCCCTCGTTGGCGGAGCGAGGGGCGGCGGAGTGGACGATCTTTCCGGCCTCGAGCGAAGCCTCCCCTGGGGGTGATTAGGTGAAAGCCGTTAACAAGTAGTTGACTACGTGGTAATAAATTTAGTGATTAATGGAAGAAAATGTATTTCAATTGATCCTTTGCATTACTTCAATTACTAATTTTATTGTTATATCTGCTGACTTTTCTGAGAAGTCACCAGCTTCATGTCATTGTTAAAGTTGTAAATAACTTAAATCGATATTTTTTGGTGAATCTACGCTTTCTCATTGTCTGTCTGCTACTACAACTTCCTGGTACTTTTCTGCAGCATTTCGTGCCATTTGTCCTCTCTCCTTCTCAAACGAGGGATTTTCTTATACCCTCCGACTGCTCCTCGCCCCCCTCCACACACACTACACTCCTTGGTTCCCCCTCGAAACCATTTGCTACACAATGCTTCGCCCACATTTCACATTGCGCTGTGGTCAGCAGTTTTAGCAATCTAAGATCAGATGCTGTCAGTTGCATTGATTTTCCTTGGAATTTAAACGAAATCAAATGCCGATTAGGTGACAAGAGGTAATGTTGGGAACCGAGCCATTATTGTGACGTACAAGGTCTGTCCCGAAAGTAGTAGGTCTGAGTCGATTTAAAAAAATGTTTTGCTTTTAGTAATTTGTTGTTGGTGATTTGATGTCTTCGCTTAGATCATATACATTGCATTCGAGGCTACTAAAATATTAGCCCTTTATTCCATCGCAATGGAAGACTGCGTTAAAAGAGTGAGTCCCACATTGTCTGCGTCGAGGCTATCGTGTGAAAGATTGTATGCTGACTGCACGATGGAATTTCAAAAACTCATCAGCGTTCAAGCGGGCGTTGAGGAATCGCCATTGAGTCACGCTTGCATCGAAAGCACCTTTCCCGGTTCGGCTTCGTGTAATTGATGATCAGGGAAACTGTAAGTGTTTGTAAAATTTCATACTGAATCGCTAATCACGAAGGAAATTTTATTCTCTTTATCATGTTGCGCTAGCCAAAAAACCAAAGTCAGGACATAATTCCATGAAGGTGACTATCAGCTAGAGAATGAACCACTTATCCATCTCGTGCGTATTTCCTCCCTAATTATGATGCTCTCCGACGAGAAGATTCATCGGGGAAGCATGAGCAAGGGGACGGGCGCAAGACATTTCGTCGCCAATCCTCTTTACCTTTCCCCCTCTCCTTGCGTCGTGGAATACCCGCAAACACTCGTGCGGCGTGATGCTTCGTGTTTCACTTTGCGTTCCTGTTTGCATAACGAGAAACATAAAGTAAACCGTTCAACCAAATGAATTTCTCTGAGTGTGGGAATGAGGCCCTGGTTTGTTCCTATTGACGATCGAGAGGTGTGAAACTTCTCACCATAGCATCTGACGGCAGCGCCTCCGTTAAGAACATTGGACGGACATATCGAGTGGTGGCTCCAAATGTTGCCTCTCGAGGGAGGATGAGAAAAACTAAAATGGAAACGGATAAGTATGCAAATGAATCGCCTCTACTTCCTGAACAGAGCCATCTTGGTTCTATCGCAGAACTAAGATTTACAACGGTGGAGAATGCAAGCAACTTAGTCCCTAATTACAGTTAGAAATGCATACGTAACATTTGTTGCCAATTTCAATTGTTGGGCAATTTGAAAAAGTAAAGCAAAATTTGTGGCTACATTGGACATGATTATTTACACAAGATTATTTTATTAGAAATGAAAGTTCTATGGTATTAATATTGGGGACATTGCGAAGTTTCACCACTCTTTGAAACTTTACTTTAAAACATATGCTCACAATATACCTTCTAGTGTCCATCCCTGTCTTACGACGTATACCTCTTTTAATCAACCTGTGGACGCCTCTTAGAAAATTTGAATTACATGTACCCATATTATCAGAGAACTTTTGTGACGTCCATTTGTAATCTTGGGTTTGTACTTACCGTTGCGAACAGATTGTAGACATCTACATTTTTTTCTCAATTCGCCTAAATGAATAAGTAGTGCTGAAATACAGGAATATGGTGTTCCTACGACTCGAAATTAATTCACGTAGCTCCCGATTATGCAAAGCACTGTCGAGTAGCCACTCGGCGAAGTCTTACTCCACAGCGGGTTACGCAGATGCCTCCAATGCAGACACGAAACATAGGAGCGGGCACTTCGAGTGACTGGCCTGTGCTTATTATTTCCAGCGGCGTCCACCCGCCCGCCTCGAGGGGAGGCGCGCCCGGCGGGTTAATTCGACCGGCGAATGTCCTTCGAGTGGACGGACGCCCTAGACGGAAGGGGCGAGGGCGCGCTCGCCCCGATGAAACGGGATGAACATGTCCGGGGTTGTTGGGCGTCCCGCTCCCCGGGCGACGGATGACGTGCTTACTGGGTTAATCTCCAGCGCATGTGCGAGGAAGGGCGATGCTCAACTGGGAATTGAGATCTGCTCGGAGGAGGAGATTTGCAATTCACGACGGGGATAGAGGAGGGAATAGAAAACGAGATTGCATAACATCTTGCGGGGCTCACGAGTCTCCCGTCACGACAAATTCACCGACAGTCATAGTATTCTCAGGTCCTCTCATGACTAAATTAATAACAAATAGGCACATGCACGGATGTATAAAAAGTATCGAGAATGGTTTCGTAAAAATGGAATTATTTCACACATTACTCATATTGGGCCTCAGAATTCCTCAAAGTACTACCTTGATCAAAAAGTTCCCAGAATAACCACCGTGTGGCGCTCCCATCGTTCCGATTTGAGTTCTGGTTTTTTTGTTAAATTGGTACATCTGTTGTTGATATTCCCTTTAAATCTTAGTGTCATAACTTGACATTTGCAAAAGTTACGTAGCCAAGAGTACATCTATCTCTGTGTGTGTTGGCGATTTTTTACAATTGCAGAAATGGATTTAAATTTGCAACAACGACCTTGTATTAAATTTTGCGTAAAAAACGGATTTAGTGGCGCACGGACGTTGGAAATGTTGGAAAAGTGTTTCGGCAACGATTCTCTAAAAAAAACGGTCGTTTACCAGTGGCACGAGCGGTTCAGAAGTGGTCGTGAGTCAATCGAAGATGATGAACGCAGTGGCAGACCATCGACATCGAAAGTCGGTGAAAAAATTGATAAAGTAAAAGAAATGTTGGTCAATAACCGCAAATTAACCATCAGAGAAATAGCGGAGGACTTGAACATTGCCTATGGATCCGCCCAAGACATTGTGGTTAATGATTTGGGTTTCCGTCGTGTAGCAGCAACATTGGTGCCAAAAGACCTCAATTTCATGCAAAAAAAGAGACCGTGTTGACGTCGCAAAAGACATGATTTGCGAGGCTGAATCCGATCCCACATTCATCAAAAGGATCATTACTGGAGACGAGACGTGGGTTTATGAGTACGACACGCAATCCAGACATCAGGCAAGTGAATGGCGTTCACCAAATGAGCCGAGACCAAAAAGACCACGTCGTTTTCAGTCAAAAAAGAAGGCAATGCTGACGGTTTTCATGGATTACAACGGTGTAGTGCATCATGAATTTTTGCCAGAAGGCCAGACAGTAAACAAAGAGTATTATTTGGGCGTTATGAGACGTTTGCGTGAAGCAATTCGCCGAAAGAGACCAGAAATCGTCGCACAGTGCGTCGAGACCGTCGCACAGTGCTATCATTATTCGTAATTTTTTGACGAAAAATGCAACAAATACCATCCAACAGCCACCGAATTCACCTGATTTGGCTCCCTGTGACTTCTTTCTGTTCAATCAAGTTAAAAAACCATTACGGGGAACGCGTTTTAGCAGCCGAGAGGAAGTAATGGAAACCGAATATAAAAAATGTTTCGAGGATTGGATCAAGCGCTGGCATAAGTGTGTTGCAGTCGATGGGGATTACTTTGAAGGGGACAATATAGATTTAGATGAATAAACTTGTATTTTTAATTTTCTGAATATATTCCGGGAACTTTATGATCAAGGTAGTATATCCCGTGAGCGTCGACAAACTTTTTCCAGCAGATTTTTCCACGACTCGAAGGTTCTTTCGTGGGCGTATTCCGGAAGGCCCTGAAGGGCACCTGTGTAACCTTCTTCGACGGCCCAAAGGGTCGATCCCATGTTGGTGTCATCTGAGGGAGGATTTCACTTTTATAGGGAATAGGAAATAGTCTGCTGGTGCCAAGTCTCGGGACTGTAAGGGGGTTGGGAAATCGTCGCAATGCCGCTGCAGACGCTCTTTGCAAGCAGACACTCTCGACACTGCTCTCTGTCGTCCGTCCAAAGACCTTCGAGAGGACGAGTTTAGCGCAGATCTTACGCATCACCAAAATTTCAGTGATAATAATAGCTTGTGCACTGTCATCTTGTATCAATGCCTACACACGATCTGCAATCATGCGCATACTTAACCGACGATCTTAATTCAGCACTTCAAGTACACGTGAGGATACAAGTGTCATTGATACCTTTTAAGCAAACCTTATTGAGCAATAAATATATTGATCTGTCAACATTACTATCAAACCAAACACAAAGGTTGGTTTGATAGTAATAGATAATCGTAGAGGTAATCTCGTGCTAAGCCGTGTACGGCGTATGAAATTCACACATCATCGTCGGGGGCGCAGTTTCTTTCCTTGCGCAGCCTGAGGTTTCCCGCGGAACCGAGCCGGTTTTATAATCCGGTTGACGTCGTTAAGGGCACTCCCAACGTCACCCAAGCTCTTCTTCACTCGTGGGAATCTCCCGGTGGCAGAGGAAATAAGGAACTGCCCGTAAATATCATCTTAAAATTGTTGATATTGGGATGCATAGTTTTATCAAGTCTATCTTCCCGCATAGGTATACCATTTACCGCTCGCTTGACTAGGCGCAACATTTTATTCCCTACAAGCCTGCGTCTACGTAGGGAAACCGAGGGCACACATTGGTCGCAATAATTTGCCTTCATACATATAAATTTCCATTTTGATTGCTGAAAAGATGCTTTGTAGAATCTACAAGAAATAGATCGGTAGGTTACAATTTCTCTTAATGGAGTTCCTTAAGGTTGCTGGACATTTTTCCTTTATATTAAAATGCGAAAATGTCGTTTCCTATTCGAATTCGAGTTATGGGTGATGAACGTCGATCTATAAATAGTTTTCTTAGACGACCCCATGAAAAATATTCCTAGATTAACTTTACCGAAAATAGAATTGTTTCCAAAATATCATTATCAACTTTCTTATTAATGACCAAATGGCAATACTTTTCCACTGGATGTTGATTTATTACGACCGGTTTCGATCATGGACACCATCTTCATCTGGAGGTGATGTGCTGCATCGAAATCCGTCGTGTGGTAAATTAATATTTTGTGAAAAAGTGTTACCATATGATCATTACCCTTGTCGATTTCCAACAATCCACACCTGAAACTAAGAAAATTGATCGATTTTCTCTTTTCAACCGAAGCAATTGGGCAACCGATTGATTGAACGGGCACCTCAAAATATGGCCTAAATTCATTGTGGATTTATTTTTTCGCTTTTGCCAATGCATTGATAGAGAGTCCCTTGAATTGGGAGATATTTCATTCATTCTTTGAATTTAAAACCCGCGAGGCGAATCGTGCCTTATATTTCATAGGCATTGCTTATTACTCGTAGATGCGCCGATGCCACACTTTCCCCACCCTCGACTTTAACGACGAATTAGTATTGGAGTGATGTCGAGTGTGAAGAGAATTAATACCCGAGCATGTGGAAACGAGAGCTTTGTAATGAGAGAGTCGCTGATTATGCAAAAGGACATTGCTGAACTTAATAGATGCACACCTGAGTGGGTTGCAAATGGCGCCGAACCTTGGCATGGATCGCGGCCGGCTGCTAAGTGGGCCATTGAAGAAATTCGTGATTAAAGTGAGCGTGAAGCACGACCTCGTGATTGAGTGAATGACGAAGAGTCGCTCCAACGAGCTCGAGCAGATCTGTGATTGAATAGCCCGCGTGATGAATGGCTTGGCTAGTACATCGACAAAGGCCTCTCCACTGGACAGAGAGTAGTGACCAGAATAACACGAAAAAAGTCGACCCGACCAAATGCTGCGGAGTCGAGCTCGGGTCGTTGGGGTGAGAACACAGTGCAAGGTCTGTCCCGAAAGAAGTAGGGCTGAGTCGATTAAAAAAATATCTATTGCCAGAATTGATACATTCACTCGATAGTCTTCAAAGTAGCTCCCTTGTGCGTCCACACACCACTGCCAGCGGATTTTACACTCCTCGTACGCCCTCTGGAAGGCGGTGTCCCGAACGCTGCTTAGCTTCCTCGTAACGGTATGTTGTAACGCTTCCACCGAGCCGTGGTGACGTCCTTTAAGTACGGGTTTTAGGTGGGGGAAGGGGAAGAAGTCTGGTGGGGCAACGTCAGGCCGGTAATGTAAATGAAGCATGGTCGAGAAGCTTTTGGCAGATCCGCGTGCGAGTTTCTTTTTGTTCTTCCGCGAGCACTTGCGGCAACAACTTCGCACACACCTTTCTGATGCCTATGCTTTCGGTCAAAGATAGATACACATCACTTTTAGGGATTCCAAGATCATCAAAACCGTGCCAACTCTTGATCTGCGATCATTGTCCAACAAAGCCAGCACTCTTGCAAGATTTTCGTCATTTTTGAGATCGAAGGGCGTCCTGTACGTTCAGCGTCTTAAACATCTTCTCTGCCATCCAGAAACAACTTGTGGCACTGAAAAATTCGATGTATCCATGAGGTTATCACCATAAGTTGCCTTGAACATGCCAGGAGTCACTCTCTCGGTTTTTCCCAGTTCCATTCAACATTTGATGGCGTAGAACTGTTCCGATAACCGGTTCATGACGGAGCGCAACGAGGCCAAGTTATAGAGGTTTCACAAATGAACGATCCGCACTCTGCAAAGGCTAGGAGCCAACTTTCGCCGGCCTTCAACCTTTCCTGAGACTACACTCCCTCGAACCAAGCCAGATAAACCGCCGCCCATCCGTCCTTCTATTCGAGAAAAAATAAGTCACTACTTTGGTACAGACCTTGTTTCATAGTCCCCCATAATCTCGCCAGTCTGCAGAACCAAGGTGAGGTCCGCATCTCTCGCGAGTCCTAAGGCCTATGTGATTTCGCTACTTCACGTGAATAGGAAATGGCAACCGTGCTGTTGTGTTGAATCCCCGGCATCTGTCCTTTCTCTTTTACCCCTCACGTCCGCCGCGTCCTTCTGGCCTCTGGCCGTCGCAATCCCCTTGCTGCCGTATGGTAGAGCAGGAAGAGTTTTTTCGCAGACTTCCCTGGCTCCCATTTGTCAGTGCTGTGACGAGGCCGGCCACCGACAGGATTTCAGCTAGGAACACACTTCGATTGATTTCCTTCTGATTATGTTATACGTTTATACGAAATGTTAAATATTGAATTCTATTATTTGCGCAATTTTACATTGTAGATTATTGTATTGAAATGTAATTTAATATACACTCACTTAAACAGTTCAAGGAGTGATTTCGATGAGTTATTAATACGATTGATTGTTTGAGGCTGCATAAAAATCTCATACCCCATTTACCCCTGCAAAAATTAATAATGAAAGTTTTTTAAATAATAATTTAAGTGAAAAATGTTATCGTTTAGAGAGGATTGAACCTTAATCTTTCTAGAGCCCTCGCTTGTTTTTCTCCTTCGCTTTTGAAATGATATTGGCATCGTTAACTTTTTCCGGAATATTCGAGTATCAGACAATGCCTTATGCAATGAGAACAAATATTGGGAAGGAAAATGTGTTGCATTCATGAAAAAATTAGACTTAGAGATTTGGACGTCAATATTTCTTGCAAATCGCCCCTCAACTCGTTTTCACCAATTTTTGAGGCGAATGTGGGCGTGAAGACTAAAGAATATTAACTTGAACACGGTAAATTTTCTGCTTAGATCAAAATATCTCGAGCGGAAGTGACGTTTTTGGTCTTCTTTAAACGTGTGATAGTTGAAAAAATAGGAACAGGGCGTATCGATCGGCAGTGAGATGTTGAAGACTGTAATAGAGGGGAGAATGTTAGGCAAACGAGGAAAGGACAGGAACAGGATAGGGATGTTGGACGGGATGAAGGGAGGAAAGAAGTACACAGAGATGAAGAAGGACCTGATAAAGATAAGGTTACTGGATTGGGTTTTGTTTGGAGTTACAAAATGTTTATTTGATAGTTGTGTCCATCCAAAAACCTACCTTCAATGGTAGACTACTGAATAATAATGAACAACGTTCGTGGAGAAAATGGCATCTAAACTTGATCTCTTCTACACTTATTCGCATTAATTTTATTGACACGATGTCTTCTGCCTTATTACGATAAGGGTAATAAATCATTTTAGGCATCACTGCCAAAGAGACTTCTTCCACTTTATCCAAGGGATTTAATCTGTAATTTAACCTTTGCTCTGTGAGTGATTCCTAGCCTAGCTGCTGGAATATTTTACTAATAACGCTACTAATATTGTCAAAACAACGTTTTACATATCACGTAACTACTCTAGGCTGCACGCGATACAATTCGGCATCTAGATGCTTGATCCTAAACGGGGAAGAGGGCTCTAGGGTAAACTAAGCACTTAACCATTCGAGGTTATTTATTTTGCCTCAAGGTACGGGTTAGCATCTTCAAAACACCTGGATAATAAAAATACATTCTTTTTCGGTCGATTTTTAAGTGTTCCTCCTTCAAAATTTGGAAAATAAAATGGAGAAAGTAATGTGTTGGTATGTAATCATCATATCAGGTTTTTTTATTTGTGCTTATGCAGTTCCGCATATTATTTGCGTCGAATATCGAAAAATTGCCGTGCAATGTGTACCGTCGCTGTTCCTCGATCCTCCATACTGAGTCCAACCGATAGCATGGAGTGGCCTCGATGCTCCAGGAATAGAGATGCCCCTTTACGGATCGGGCTTCCAGTGGCTGGACATGGCTGGAGAGGGCGGAGGGGGCAGAGCAAGGATAATCGAATCTCGACGAAGCGAGCGTGGGGCCACGAGAACGGTGCGGCCCTCCGCGGTGCCGCCGGCTGCGAATGGCGTGACGGCCCCGCAGCCCTCATTTTTCTCGCGCGAACATTCACGGGTCGAGTCGTCCGTCGCTCCGAGTCGGAATTCCGTCGGGAGTGAGCCAAACGGATGACCCGCGGCTGCCAGCCTTAAGCGTAATTGATAACTGCTTCTCCCGACTCCTTGGCAGTGACTTGGCGGCGCCTCGAATTGCGGAATTGAAGACTATGGGTTATTCGTCCAGTCGCGGAGAGGCAGGGGCGTATAAGTGCCCGTCTCCGTGGCAGAGACGGGCTCCTTCTCGATCGGAATAACTGGCAAACCTGGTGCTTTACTTAATAGTGAAGGAAAAAACGTCAAATTATCCTATCATTACAGTAAAGTACAAGGTTTGTATAAAAAGTATTGGTAGCAATATTTTCCTGATATGTTTGCGTGAAGTGATGAAGCAGATCGCCTTTGATGAAATGGCAGGGCACACACCATCGTCACTGAAAACTTGGCGATGTGAACAAGATCCGAGCTAAACTAGCACCGAAGGTCTACGGACAGATGACCAAAAGAAGAGTCGAGAGTGTCTGCTTGTGAAGACCTTCTTTAACGGCATCGCGACGATTCCCCGACCCCCTTACAGTCCCGACTTGGCACTTGCAGGCTATTTCCTATTCTCTATAAAAGTGAGATCCTCCCTCCCTCAAAGGACATCACCACCATTGGACCCTAAGTGCCGTCAAAGAAGCTTGCACGCGTTACCTTAAGGACCTTCCGCCTACCAGGGAGACTACGAGTCGTAGAAAATCGCTGGAAAAAGTGTCGGTGCTCATGGGATGAATACTTCGATGAACTTCGAGACATTGTAGCAATATCTGAAATAAATCTAATTATTTCCAAAACTTTTTTTACAGACCATTTATAACAATGAGGTATTGGATGGCCGAAAAAATCTCGTTTATGTTTACCCTTAGCGGTTCCTTCGGAAGCCACAAGGGTGTACGCTTCGAGCTTCTCTTTTGTTTCATACATTCGTCGTTGGTCATTTTAATCGCTAAAATCTTCGATTCTAGACATTTCAAAAATTTGTTTCGGTAATGATTATATTTTAAATCATCTCCAAAAAAATTACGGGACCGAAAAGAACCCTTGAAGCGAATTCAGATTAATTCCGAAGGTCGGCCATTAGTTTCCCTAAGACCGCATCTCTCCTCGTCCGTTCAGGCACTCAATCAGCCCCTTAATCTCTTCGGGAGGAGCGTCCACGTTAAAACAAATTGTCTCGGGTAATGTCGCCGCGGATCGGGCAGGCCTCTTAACCCGCCGCGACAAATGGCTTCCGTCTCCAGCGGAGGGTAAAATACTCCCCGTCGTCGCAGTTGTCTCTTCGCATCCTTTTCACTGACGCCTGGTTCTTTTTATCCGCCAGCCTTCACCAACCGATCACCGTAATCAATCCTGGGGTTAGTGTGATGGGCGAGGGTAAAGTTCACCTCGGAGACCAAGCTGTGTAATTCAAACACAGATAAGGGGGTCTGTTCATTTCCTCGTGTGACTCTACTGCTGCCTTCCCCGAGAGGATCCCCCTGCCACCCGTTCCATTGGGTTTCCGTAGGGGGCCTTGTCGGGGGCATCTCCCGGTTTCGAGCCCGCCTCTCGGAAAGGAAGAGAAAACCTCTTTGAAGATCCCATGTAAGAGGATGGGAAATAATGAAAACCGAAGAATGAAGCCAAAGCATGAGGTGTACGCGATGGGTACCCTCCGAACCGACCGTCGATCAACACGTCTGATGACGTGTAGACGCTGTCGCATCAACGTGAAATAGTTGCTGACAGAGAGACCAGTATACCGGCATCAGTGAGTCAAGTGAAATCTGAAACAACTATGCACAATTTAAAATTTCATTGCGCGCTTAATCATAAATTATGGGTTAAAACATGGTTATGCGTCAACTAATGCAATCTGGCGGCCATGACGAGGACTATAGCCCCGCCCAATAGCGGCGCTAGTTCCCTGAGACCCAATGAGCCGTCTGTGCTTGGCGGATCGTCAAGCTGTGCGTATGGTGCCAATTGTGTTAGTTTCTGTTGCCTTGGTTTTTACTGTTTGTCGAAAAAGGAAATTGATGAAATCACAAAGCAACGAATCAACATTAAGTTTTTTGGTGAAGTGCGTTAAAGCTATCAAGAAATTACTGTAATGTTGACTGCTGGTTACGGTGGAATGCTCTGAAGGAAACATCCGTTTTCAAGTGGATTAAGCGTTTTAAAGATGGCCGACAAGACCCCAAGACGGATGGTGCAAGGCCGGGACCACCTCCAACAACCTGTGCCGACGACAGTATTGAAAGTGCAATGGGAAATGTAGACTTTGACAAAGATTGGGCATAACTGCGTCAAAGTGTCCACCTCTTCATACATTGCTCGTCTTAAAATTGAAGTTTGATATTTCGTCGGAAGCTTGCTTTACAGACAGAGGTGATGGCGATGTTTTTAAAATTCCACATATTGATAGGTTGAGAAATGTTACTACAAACACGGTGTAAATCACAGCTACTCTACTTCACCTGCATCATAGTTAAGTTACAATTACAGTATGAGTTACCCGATGTATAAATATGTTTATGATGCTGATATTTAGCTGTCGCCATTTTCTATTCTACCCGTCGAAAGAGAGCAATTCCAAGGCATAATACGTTAATAAGTGTGCGAATACCTACGCTCATTTGGGTATTGTCGTTTTTCCTCGGCATGCAAAAAATAAAAAGATAAAACGCCGCAGAATCGAAAAAGTACACGTTATCAGGGAAAAATATTCCAGGAAACCTCACGACTGCCATTCGAATCAACGACGAAAAGGCGAAATTTTTCTCTGACTAGCCATAAATATTGCCTATACTCCTTGAGATTCCATCTTTGGAATGATGTTTGGATTCGATAAAATATGTACTCGGTATTAGAATGGCCCTTCATAAGATGATTGCATAAATATTCCCTTTTAAGTGAGGGGTAAAAAAATAATTTAGAACTTTTAGACAATGTATACATTTTAATACCCTGTAAACCACCGCTAGGGTGTGCGGCAGAGGGTACACACCAGACTAATCATGACCAGCATATGACCCTACCGCGGTCGGAAAAACGTAATTCTGATCCTTTATCGCTCGTGGGAAAAATGACGGCTTAACTCAATCTGTTCTACACTTAATCTCTTTCTAATTTTATTGACATGATCTCCTCTAATATTTGGGATAAGTTACTAAGTTTATCATAACAGGTTATCGTGAAGACATCCAAACTACGGGCTCGTCAAATCAGCCATGGACAATTTCATAATTCATGCGTCATCAAGATGCCGTCGGCTGGGATATTCGTTTCTCGTGCATTATTCAAACCCCAAAAGGTCTACCGTAACAAAAATAATTTGTTTTCAAGGGTTAAACTCACCTTATGCCCACCTTATCTCATCTCAAGTATTTCTAAATTTTTAATATTTTATATTAAAAATTTTAAATATTTGGTCGAACCTGAGTGACCCCACTTATTATTCGGGAGTCGGATGGCACGACATTTCCTATTGCGTACTTGTCATCTCGTTGCTATTCCCGTCGGATTACATCGCAGCGTAGGAAGGGGACCGCGGTTGGGTGGCTTCGCAGTACGGCCCAACGATGCGGGAACAACAGTCAAGCGTCGGTGGAAACGAAAGGGCCGGGAAAGTAAAAACAATAGAGGACTGATAATGAAAAAAATAACGGGATAAAAGTGACGCGATGGACAAAATGTAATCGAGGGTCTGATGTCCCTGGCCACTTCCTTCAGGACCCGGGGAGCTATCGTGGGGCGGCATTCGGGAATTGTCCAAGGGGATCACTTATTTTCCAAAGGCCCCAGAGCGTAGAGAAGTATTCTTTTCGAGGCATCGGCGTAAGAGGCGAAGAGGTGCACGCAGAAACAGAATGGGCAGAGAGGAGGCGGAGGAGGGCTGGAATCATAGCCGCACCGTGATGACTCCAGCCGCCCACCGTCGATCCTCTTCCTGGATTCTCCAGGTTTCCCTTCACGGCAGCCATCAAAAGCGCTTAGTGACCACCGGCACGCAATGCTCCGCTGACGGAAACGACTTTCCCCTTCATTCTCTCCCCGGCAGCACCACTTAAATCAATAGGGAACCAACCATTCGAACGGCGAGCTCATTTAACCGCGCTGATTGGCTGGTTGGCTTGAAAGGGTGTTATTAACGACATCCGTGCCTCGAGCCCCCTCCCCGCCCTTGATTGCAATTAGGAGGGAGGTGACGTCACTTCGGTTGGCGGGAAGCAGGAGGAATGGGTGCTGCGGAGGGAGGGGAGAAACAAAATGGCTCCTTGAGAACGCGTTAAGGAATCGGAGCTTGGGACATGGGGGAGTCACACACATGGCTTGTATAAAAAGTATCGGGACAAGTTCCGTAAAAATTATATTTATATGCAATTTTTATACAATGCCTCAAAATTCTTCCAAGTACATCATCCTTGAGCGTCGATACACTTTTCACGCCAGCGGTTTTTCCACGACTCGGAGGCTCCCCGGTAGACGGAAGATCCTCAAGGGTACAATGCGTGCAAGCTTCTTTAACGGCACTTAGGGTCCCATGGAGGTGGTGTCCTTTGATAGACGGTGGATTTCGTTTGTAGAAATAGGAAATAGTTTGCTGGTCGGGGCTACAATGGGGTTGGGGAATCGTCGCGATGTCGTTGCAGGAGGTCGTCGTAAGCAAGCACTCTACTCTGCTCTTTTAGTCGTCCGTCCAAAGACCTTCGGCAGGACGAGTTTAGCGGAGATCTTATTCACATCGCCAAAATTCCAGTAATATAACTATGTGCACTGCCACTGTCTTATCAATATTAATACGATCTGAGATCATACGATCACACTTAACCGACAACGGTCTGAATTCAGCACTTCACGCATACTTATCAGAAAAAATTGTGACCGATACAAACAGTGCATGTGGTTTTCTTCCCACGCGCGACATTATTCTCCCTGATTTAAATGTTTCTTGCGTTGTAGAATGAGAGGGATTCCTCAAATTAGATACTCTGCAATATATACATGTGTTCCATTGTTCTAAATATATAAACAAGGTTATTCTGGAATTGCTGAGAACACACTATATAACGCACACCACACTACGACCATTTAGGGGGCATTGAATGTAGGATTTTTTAAGGTTATCTACCGGTTAAGGTAGGTTTGTGGGTGGACCCAACTATCAAATAAACATTTTGTAACTCCAAACAAAACCCAATCCAGCGACCACCTCTCCATCAGGTCCCTCTTCATCTCTGTGTACGTCTTTCCTCCCTTCATCCCGTCCAACATCCCTATGCTGTTCCTCTCCTTTCCTCGTTTGCCTCACAGTCTCCCCTCTATTACAGTCTTCAACATTCCACTACCGCTCAATACGTCCTGTTCCCATTTTTTCAACTATCACAAGTTCAAAGAAGACCAAAAACGTCACTTCCGCTCGAGATACTTTGATCTAAACAGAAAATTTGCCGTGTTCAAGTTAATATTCTTATAAACGCCGTACTCATATAAATGGGCAAAGGATGGGCGAGGGAAATTAGAAAAGATATAATCAAAAATAACTGAAAATAATAAAATAGTGATAATAAAAGATGATAAAAATAATTGAATTAAATAGATCACGCAAACGGTTAGAACCACAATGTGTCTGGTGATTAAATTAAAAGTTATACAAATAAATGAAAATTAATCACGCACTCTCTAGATAGGATGTATTTTGCAGCATTGATCCTTACTAGTCTAAAGCACTCACACTCAATCAGTACTTACGAGAGGTTTCCCTCTGCGTCAGTGGTCCGACAGTCACACGCATTATAATACGTGTGATATAATAATTATTATTGTTAATCTACCGGTTAAGGTAGGTTTTTGGATGGACACAACTATCAAATTAACATTTTGTAACTCCCCACCTAGCAACCTAATCTACATCGGGTCCCTCTTCATCTCTGTGTACTTCTTTCCTCCCTTCATCCCGTCCAACATCCCTATCCTGTTCCTGCCCTTTCCTTGCTTGCCCAACATTCTCTCCTCTATTACCTTCTTCAGCATTCCACTACCGCTCAACACGCCTTTCATCCATTTTTCCTGCCTCCATAGGATTTCTCTCAACAAACCCCTCTCCTCACCCACCATCTCCAGTACTTCCTCATTTGTTTTCCTTTCGGTCCAGTTCACCTTCTCCATTCTGCTCCAAACCCACATTTCAAAAGCCTCCAATCTACGTCTATCCTCTTGCTTCAATTACCACGTTTCCGCGCCGTACATAGCTACGCTCCATATCAGAGTTTTTACGAGTCTTGTCTTAACATCCCTACTCAACGTCCCCGCCATCAACTCCCTCCTCCTCGAGAAAGCCTCCTTACCTAGGGCAATTCTTCTCCTTACGTCCCTACTACTTTGACCGTATTGGTCCAAAACACTTCCGAGATATGTAAACTGCTCTACCTGTTCTATTTTTCCCCGCCTATTTTAATATTTAGCTTAGTCTTTTTCTTTCTGGAAAATCGCATAACCTTTGTTTTATTAATATTTATTCTCATCCCATATTTATCGCACTGAATATCCAATTCGATCAGCAATGCTTGCAACCCTTTGGCTGACTGAGCAACTAATGCTTGGTCATCAGCAAACCTAACCGATTTTACGAATTCCCCTCCGACTTTCATTCCTACCTCCAGTTCTTCCCATGTCTCTTTAATCATTTCCTCCACATATACGTTGAAAAGCACCGGTTACAATGGCAAAATGTACAACTATTTGGTTTAAAATGTCTTTCCAGGAATGACCAGAGAATAGTTGCCATCTAAATCACCCACGACATTACTCCTTAGAGTATATTGATTCAATTTGGAGATAATGTTAAAGGATCCAAGACTTTATGGCATTCCGCTTGTTTTGTGGAAAAAAATTCTTGCTGCTCACTCAGTATGCGCATAGCACAAGGAAAAGCTTTAATCTTCAGAGCATCTCCTGCACTTGGCAAATTCCGCCTATAATTTGAGATACAAGCAATTGGCCTTCAGTTTGTAAAAAAATCTCCATAGTTCATGTAAATTGGCGAAGATTACTACCGCCATTCTACCCATTGGCCTTTGTAAATGAAAGCAACTTGCTTGGAAATGAAAAATGGCGTTAAACAAGGAAGATCACTGCACGGGACGAATAAAAAAACAAGACTTGATTTTAGGCGAGAAAAACGGGAAATAAAAATAATATGACGTGCATGGGCTTTATTAAAATGAAAAAACGAGAGGTTTCAGTAATCCTTCTCTTGAAACTAATAACAATAGTAATACCCGTGATGAATTGAAAGCTGATGATGAATATGGTCCATTGACGGAAGTTGTACCATTTTTGTAAAATTATTTAAATTTTGGTATTTATCATTGAAAGTATAGCACAAGGGCGTGGCGGAGAAGGTTGAGAAAAGAGCAAGCCAGTTTGATATACAGGCCATGTTACTCCTTTCCCAATTCAATCTCTCTGCAGGTCGCCAAAGGAGTCTTGCCTTGCAGTCTTAGTAAATTGTCCCGTCCAATTAGTTAGCGCTTTCTTCTTAAATAGTAAACCTTTGTCTTAAATATTACGATTTTCTCTATTAGAGCATTAATTAGTGTCGTTGGGCGACAATAGTATTCGGATTAGGAAGAAGAAAGGAAGATACGTAGTAACATTGGAACGTAGTTACGAGATTGTTTGACATTTGATGTATATGGTAACATCTACGTGAGGCCCTGCAAGCCACCGTTTGGATGTGTGGAAGGGGGTGATAGTACACGAGACATGCAACATCACGAATTACGTTTTCATGAATTGTTAGTTGCCCGGTCCAAAACTGCAACAGACACGTTCATGTGCAGTGTGTCGTAAAAATATTTGCTCCACTCACAAAAGTCACCGCATGTGATTGTCCCCAAACTTACGTATTCGTGAGTATTGAAATGAAAAGCATAAATTGAAATTTCCTGATACGGTGACTATTACTTGGTACCCCTATTTTTCGCATACGATGTTTTCGCAGAAAGTAAAATCATAAACGCCAGGATACAAGTATTTGACGAGTATCTATATAATATTACACTCCATTATCCCTATTAGGTCAACAATAGTCACTGCTACACACACAAGACTCTTAAAGTAAGACGAATCCGTCTTTGAGTACTGTTTTCACCTCCGCTACAGTCACAACTGTTCACAACACACAGATGAGTGGATGCACTTATTTTCCTAGGTCAGTTGTATGTATTCACACCTATCCCTTGTGCCCAGCTTGGCGTGGATATTAACCAATCATCGTTCACGTTCAAGTGGAAATGGAAGAGTGGATTGAGTGAGGGGGCTCACGGTAATTAAAAGGAGGGTGGAACCGATTCTTCGATGCGGTAAGACGTTCACGATGCAGAAGTACCGCCGTGCATGGATTGTGTCGAGGGCCGGAGAACTTAAGAGGCTCATTTGACTCACAATCAACGCACATGGTGAGAAGCCTTTCAAGCGACCCCTTCCCCCCCCCCCTTTCCCTCTCGTTTCGCGAGTGCGGGGTCGTTAAGTACTCGAACTCGACGTGAGAACCCCAACAGCAGTTGCATG
Organism: Hetaerina titia; assembly: GCA_037158775.1. NCBI lineage: Eukaryota > Metazoa > Arthropoda > Insecta > Odonata > Calopterygidae > Hetaerina > Hetaerina titia. Next base: position 121,349,015 of record CM073771.1, on the reverse strand, counting down.
CGAATGTGCACGGGTGCAGAGGCGTTTGTGTGTGTTCACCTTTTGGCTCCGCGTCAGCGGGCCGCCCTCCATCCCGCCGAAGGCCCCCCGTCACGGGTCGAGCCCTCCCGCCGGACGACCTTCCTGCTCCACTCCATCCGACGCTGGTGCCCACCAGATGCGCCCTCACCCCCCCCTCTCCCGTTGTCCCAGCAACCCCTCTCCCCCCGCCCCGTCGTCGCCCGCTGCCTTAGGGGTCGCGTGATTTACTGCGGTTACTAATTACTGGAGCGGCTGCGAATGGATTCTCCAGAAGTGGTCCGCTGAGCATACTCGAAGGCGGCGGTGGAGGCCCTCCCCGCCTCTCAGCTGTCGTTTAACACCCCACCCCACCCCACTTCTCCCTTCGCCGATCTCTTGTTGTTGCGGAAGGCCCGACGCGTTTGCTGAGAATTGTGTTTTCTTCCTGTATCTCCCTTTCCACATACGAACTGTACAAATTTCTGAAACTCGCTAAAGACTCAAGGTTCGTGCAAAAAGAATCGGGATAAGATCGGGTATAATACGTTTATTTCAGATATTGCCTCAATATTGTTCAAAGTATTCTTTCTTCCCTTGAGCGTCGAAACACTTTTGTCAGCCGCTCTTCCACGACTCGAAGGCTCCCTGATAGGCTTTGGATTCCTGAAGGCCCCCAAGGGTACCCGTGCAAACTTATTTGACGGCACGTAGGGTCCGATGGTAAGAATCGTCGCGATTTTACAGAACGTCTTAGCAAGCAGACACTCGACTCTGCTCTTGGTCTTCCGTCTGAAGATATTTGGTAGGACGAGTTTAGTGCAGATCTTTCGTGTCGCCAAATTTTCAGTAATATAATGGTGTGTGCATTGTCATATACTTACAATGCCAGTCTAAGTTCTGTGATTATGAGCACACTTAACTTACGAGGTTGTACGCATTGAAGACTTCTTTTGAAACAATCTCTTAATGTTCTCATAAAAATCCACCCTGAAGAAAAGAGAAATCCTAGCATCAAAGTTTTCTTGTTGTTTTCTCTTCGCCGAAATTTATTTAAAAGATATTTTCCGAAGAATAAATATCTCCTTCGTCATTCTAAATTTTAAAATCTTGGATGAAATGCGCCTCTTTCATGGTTTCGTCTCTCTCTCAATGGTTGAATGACGTCATCGGTGAGTATTACTTTGTTTAACTACGTCTAACTCTGCGTATTACCGTGCAAATCGCCAAAGGGGCCTTTGATAGAAGGTACCATATGCCATTAGTGGCTGAAAATGACCTTTCACCCACACTGTCTATTAATTTTATCTTGCATTAGTATGGAGTGCTTTTAATTTTACCTAAGGCACTTGTTCTACGTAACGCCCTGAAATCCACCAAAGGGAGAGTGCGTGCCAGAGAATCGCCAAGTATTAGCTTATACCTACGGTGAGGACTGTCCATGCTACGTGAAAGTGATCTTGAGAATGAAAACTATTCTGATGAAGAAATTGGATATTATGGCCTGTGACATTACATTCCGGGAAAACCTTAAATGAATGGCAAACATCTGGATTCATGCACTCAATCGCGCCTAAAACCTCAACCTCAAGTGATGGACGCAAAATTTAGTACGGTGGTATTTAATACGTGTAGCTAAGGCATGCAATTAATTATGAGATCGGATAATGTCGGGTCCGAGTACATAATGTTTGAAACTGAAATTTTTCCTCATTTTCCGATAAGTATCTCCTTCCAAACATTATATAATTAATAAACTTGGCGAAAAAATATTTCTAGGAATTAATTATTTGTAATGAACTTAATTTGCAAAATAAGATCCAGATTTCTGAATACGGATCTTCTCATTAGAACGGCCTTGCCACTAATATGAACTAAAGCTAATTTGCAAAACAAGGTTGCTTACTTGTGCTGTGCACCGAAGCGTTCATTTGAATTTGCACCATGCGCGAAGGTGAGCACCAATTCACCCATCTGTGTCATATTTAGTCACTTCATTCGTCAACGTATTAAACTTTTCCCTAGAAATCGGGAATACCTTAATTTCATATTACTCAGCTTAATTAGAAATCAGGGCTTTAACAATTTTCACCCGTGAATTGATGAATTCGTGCGTGAATGATGAATTGAGACCGTGTCGTTTAAGTGTGAATAGCATATCGTGTTTTGGCATTGACAAGAAGAAAGTGCACACAATTATCACTTTTAAATTAGGCAGATTTGAAGGATCTGCACTAAACTGGTCCTCCGGAAGGTCTTGACGGAAGACTTCAGTAGATTCATGTGTCTCTGTAACGGCATTGCGACGCAGTGACGCAAAATTTTGCCCATAAGTGAAATCCTTCCTCCCTCAAAGGATACCATTAGTGCCGTCAAAGAAGATTGCACGCTTGTACCCTCAAGGACCTTCCGCCTACCGAAAGGGAGCCTCCGAGTCGTGGAAAAGCCGCAAGGGCAAGAGTGTGCCGACGCTCAAGGGACGTACTTTTGATAATTTTGAAGTACTGCAGACAGAGTATCTGGAATACATCGATTTTCTTTCCGAATCTTTTCCCGATACTTTTCATAGAAACCATACGTGAATTCTGTAGAAATAAACTAGTGATTAACTGAATAACATTGCTATTGAAAAATACTGGTCGTTCTTGTATGAAGACGAATTGACGTGAGCAAACTGCCATATGATGGGTGGTTCTCTCGGCGCAAAGGGAGAGAGAGAGGGGGGGTGGGTGGGGGAGGTCCATTTGGCGATTTCTCTGGCGAAGTGCGTCCGACGCGATTCCTATTTTGCTTCTCCGGTGGGAGTATGGGGGATGCGCCCGGGGAGCCAATGGAAAGAGAAGATGACCTCCGCGTTTATCGGAGAAGTGTGTGGGAGGAGCACATTCCGGGGACGCTTCCCCCCCCCCCCGCGCTGACCACGCTCGTATCGATGTTTGCGGAATAATAATCCGCTCGAAGGCTCGATGGGGGTGGGTTATAGGAGCAAGGCGCATCCTATAGGGGGCCCCCGCGAATGGGGACTGGGACTCGACGGGGATATTTTAGATAATTTTAGATATATTGGTACCCTGCAAGCCCTCGATAGGGTGTGTGGCAGGGGGTGAATATACACACCGGACTAATTTTGGCCCGAATATTTGTCCCCCTACCGCGGTGGAACAATGTTGTTCTGATCCCTTATTGTTCGTGGAAAAATTACATCTTAAATCTATCTTTTTTACACTTAATCTCTCTAATTTTATGAACATGATACCCTACTCTCCCCTACGGTAGTTCGTTTGGGGTAATAATACATTTTCAACATCACTGCTAATGAGACATCCTTCCAATTCATGCAACAGATTGATTGTGTCTTTTAACCTTCGTTCCGTGAGTGGTATTCCAAGTCTAGCCACTTAATAATATTTTGAATGGGCTACGAAGTTTATCATAACAACGTTTCACAAATCTAGCATCCTCTACGCTGCCCGCGATCCAATTCGGCAATCAATCAAGGGAGGAGGGGCGGGGATCCTTAATTGGAAATGGGGATAATAAGAAGGGCGAAAGGAGAAAGGGAATATGAAATGGCGATTCCGTCCGAAAGAAAGCGACCGGAGCGAAAGATATGAGAGCGAGAGAGAGAGGAAGAAATAGCGACTCTATTTTTTGTCATTGGCATCGGTTTCCTGGAGACCGCAGAAGGAGACATTTAACCGAAAGAAATGTATTCCGCCACTATCGGATTGGGATGAAACGCCGGCTCCGTTCCAGACAACCGGTGAACAATACCACGAGGAAACATAAATAAGTGCACACATCCACGTAAGAGTGTGCATGTGGGTCTGCGTATTAATAACACGGGAGGAGAGGCGGATTCGATTTGTTTTCCATTTACTAATGGCATTTCTGGTAGAGGGAGCCAGCGGGTTGGGAGTCATCCGGGAAGGAGAAACGAGGCTGGGATCTCGTTTCCACACCCCCTGCTCCCCCTCCGGTATACCCCCTCTATGCCACCCTCCGGCGCCGTTCACTTCGCCCTATTCATCGCCGCGGAGTGCATTCCGAGGCCCTGGCGCCGAGAGCGGAGGGATAAGGGCCTCGCACGGGCCGTGGCGAAACAAATGAAGTAGGGAATGGCGCGGAGAAGTAGTGGCTAGACTGTGAGTGTACATGTATGAAGGGTGGGGATGGTGGAAATCGATGTTTTTAGGGGGTGAGAGGAGGGGGAGGTTGGCAGATGAGGAACAATGGGGTGGGGGAAGTAGTGGGCCCTCGAAGGACGCAAGGGTGGTGATGTGGCAAGGGGGAGGGAGGGAGATGGGGAATGGAAGGGGAAATAAGGGGGTTGCCTTTTGAAAATTTGATGCCCCACGGCACACAGACCTCCGATGTGGATGGAATCTATGGATTGATTCATAATTAATAGAATCCAGCTGCCCCGCAGGATCGAGCTGTGCACCGTGCAGTATTGACGAGGATCCTGATTTACATATGTCTGAACTACATTTACATGTCTCATCTACATCTGCACCATTACTCTCATTCGTCCTTAACCCACCGCCGTGCTCATTGTAAATGTCTCTATGTTTTGTAGTATCTTCCAATCCATTCTGGTGGGGAGGGGTCGCTTGGGTGGCTAACTCGAAGAATTCATGTCTACGTAAAGAAATCAAGTTTCACGATTTATATCTTGTAAAAGTCTTGGTTCTGACAGCTGACGAGACTTCTTTTCGGGTTAAAGTGCTAAATTTCTCGTAAATTATTTTATTCGCTTAAACACGTTGCATTTTCCGAATATATCCATTCAAACGATGGATAAAAAGTAGTGCAATGCACACGTATTCACGTGGAAGATTACATAATGGATTGGCAGCCAGCAACGAAGCACAAAGTTGGAAACAAATTTCGATCTGATATTAACATATCATTACTCGACTTGAGGATGGGCGGATCGTCCGGCCTGTGTACGTTGACGCACTAAATCGGTCTCTCCGTCCAAGGATTCGAAGGCAATCGCGATAGCGCTACGGCTAAGCAGTAAATGAAATCGCCTCTCCGAGAAGACGACACACTCGTACTGATTCCTCTCTCCTCTCCTCATTCCTGCAAAACCCTGTTGACTGACGCTGAAGTGTCGAAGCCTCGCTCCGCCGAATGCGTTCATCGCTTTGTAAGATTGCCTTTTTACTGCGGTGCAACTCGTGTCCGCCAAATTTCTGTGACCGTTGCAGTATTCCACGGAAATTGAAAGCAGCTACTGTGGGCAGCTAAATCTTTGATATGCAATTAATATGTAACCTCTGAGATGAAAAAGGACACTTTGCCTTTCCACATAGATTACTTTTATTACGACCTATATTTCGTTACAGCGGAGCATCTGCTCATAATTATGATACTCCATGTGGAAAAGCAAAGTGTCTTCTTTCTTCATCGAGCAATTTCCACCAATGTTACGCCAGAAAATGTGTTATTTATGTTGCTTATATACTACAGTACTTGAATATGGCTTCATTGAAGAGATTTTTAGATTTTTTTAATATGAAAATGAATATATAGATAAGTAAATGGGAAAGGAGCACACATAAAGGACGAACAGAAGAGAGGTGAGGATGGCGGATGTGAGCAGATCACAAATATAAAAATATTTTCCTCGACCGGGACTTGAACACCGGATCTCTCCACTTTATATAAAAAATATAAATATATATATATATATATTATTATTAGGTAATCTACCGGTTAAGTTAGGTTTTTGGATGAACACAACTATCAAATAAATATTTTGTGACTCCCCACCTAGCAAACTAATCTATATCAGGTCCCTCTTCATCTCGGTGTACTTCTTTCCTCCCTTCATCCCGTCCAACATCCCTATCCTGTTCCTACCCTTACCTCGCTTGCCCAACATTCTCCCCTCTATTACCCTCTTCAACATTCCACTACCGCTCAATACGCCTTTCATCCATTTTTCCTGCCTCCATAGGATTTCTCTCAACAAACCCCTCTCCTCCCCCACCATTTCTAGTACTTCCTCATTTGTTTTCCTTTCGGTCCATTTCACCTTCTCCATTCTTCTCCACACCCACATTTCAAAAGCCTACAATCTACGTCTATCCTCCTGCTTCAGCGAACACGTTTCCGCGCCGTACATAGCTACGCTCCATATCAAAGTTTTTACGAGTCTTGTTTTAACATCCCTACTCAACGTCCCCGTCATCAACTCCCTCCTCCTTGAGAAAGCCTCCTTGCCTAGCGTAATTCTTCTTCTTACGTCCCTACCACTTTGACCGTGTTGGTCCAAAACACTTCCGAGATATGTAAACTGTTCTACCTGCTCTATTTTTTCCCCGCCTATTTTAATATTTAGCTTAGCCTTTTTCTTTCTGGAAAATCGAATCACCTTTGTTTTATTAATATTTATTCTCATCCCATATTTATCGCACTGAATATCCAATTCGATCAGCAATGCTTGCAACCCTTTGGCTGACTGAGCAACTAATGCTTGGTCATCAGCAAACCTAACCGATTTTACGAATTCCCCTCCGACTTTCATTCCTACCTCCAGTTTTTCCCATGCCTCTTTAATCATTTCCTCTACATATACGTTGAACAGTACCGGTGACAATGGGCAACCCTGCCTTACACCTCTTCCTAACACTGCCCATCCGGACTCTCCGTTCCCCACTCGCATCTGAGCAGTCTGAGACATGTACAGGTTGCGGATCAGTCTCCTGTCCCTCCAATCCATTCCTATTTTCTGCAATTCACGCATTAATTTTTCCCAATTCACTCTATCAAACGCTTTTTCGAAATCTACAAAACAGGCAAAAACGTCCTGATTGTATTCTATATTCCTCTCGACTAGTGATCTCATTACTGCAATGGCATCACGCGTACCTCTTCCTTTCCTGAACCCAAACTGATCATCCCCTAAGTAATCATTTGCCTTACTCTCTATCCTTTTGTTGATGATCCTGAGAATAACTTTAGCTGCGTGGGATATCAAACTTATTGTTCTGTAATCCTCACATGACGAAGCCTTTGCCTTTTTTGGAATAGGAACTAACACCGATCTCACAAAATCTTCCGGCCAGATTCCTTCCTCATAGATACTACGAATCAGTCCATATATGGCCTTCTTCCCACCTTTCCCTAACCATTTCAACATTTCTACAGGAATATTGTCCACCCCCACAGCCTTATTTGCTTTCATCCCCTTTAATGCCCTTTCTATTTCATCGTCGAGTATGCCTGGATCTAAGCTATCTTCTTCTACGTCATGTTCATTTTCTGTGTCTAACCATGCCGGCCTAAGTTCTTTACCATACAGTGTTACTATATATTCCTTTCATCTCTCTTGAATTTTTCCTGGTTCAACTATTATCTTACCCCATTTATCTTTAACTGTTAGGACAGATCTTGCCTTCTTACTTCCCGATAATAACTTAACCTTGCTGTATAGAGCACCATTTTCACCCTTCTTCTGTAAACTTTCCATATCCTCGCATTGCGTTTTCCACCATTCTTCTTTTGCTTAATTTGTGGCCCTTCTCAATTTATTGTTTAACTCTTTGTACTTCATTTTGCCTAACTCTGTGTTTACATTTTTCCATCTTCTTCTCTCATCCATCTTTGCAATCATCTCATCCGTTACCCATGGTTTCCTTATCCTTTTCCCGTTAACGGTTCCTATAATGTCTTTAGCGGCTTCCAATATCCCTTTCTTGATACATTCCCATTTTTCTTCGATAGTACTCATTTCTTTACCGTCATACATCATTTTCTCTACAGCTTGCTGATACTCCTTCCTCGTTAATCCATTTAATGCTTCTACGTTCCATTTCCTAATCCGCCGCCCTTGTCTTATCTTCTTGAAACGGATGTTATATTTCATAACAACTAAATTGTGGTCAGAGTCCGCATCCGCTCCTGGCAAACTGTGCGAATTTATCACACGGTTTCTAAACCTGTGCCTAACCATAATATAATCTAACTCATACCTTCCTGAGTCACCTGGCATTTCCATGTTTACGTACGCCTTTTGTGGTGTCTAAACCATGTGTTAGTGATGACTAACCCCTGTCTCCTGCAGAATTCAATTGCTTTCTCCCCGCGTTCATTCCTCGTGCCTAACCCATAGTCCCCCACCTCACCACCATCTCTTTCTTCGCCTACCGTCGCATCCCAATCCCCCATCACTATCAAATGTTTCCCTGCAGGAACACTCCCGACTATATCCTCTAACTCATCATATATCCTATCGACTTCTTCCACCTTGTGGTTGCTCGGTGGCATGTATACCTGAATAATGACCAAGTTCGTCGGCAATTACGGCAACCCCTCGTTGGCTCTCCTCCCCGCCGCTGTATATTACTCTATAATTGTCACTCCAGTAATCCCCGCTATCCTTCCATCTCACCTCGCAGAGGCCTAAAACATCTATGTTACCTCTTTCCATCTCTCGCTTAATATTTTCTAATTTGCCTCTCCTCAACATTGTCCTGACGTTCCAGGTTCCTATTCTAACTACTTTCGCCTTCTTGTGAGTGTTCTGTCCTGCTGAAGTTATTTCTTCCCTACTACGGTTTCGTGGGATGACGATCGCGGAAGCCTTGCCTCTCCCGCTGCCGGGCACCACACACGGCCTCTTTGGCCGAGTCCCGTAGTTGCCAGGACTCATATTATCTATAGTGCCCATCATTATATTCTTGGGAATCATAATTGAGGTGGTTTCCCGTTGCCTTCCTCAATAGTGTTTTTAATGTGACACCATCACTTAATGGCCGCCCCACTGGGGTCAGACGCCATTGCAGCCGCCTCACTGAGGAACAGACGCTGCGTGGACTACCTTTCGTCTGGCTCCTAACCTTCGACCTATCTGGCATGGGTGACCCTTCCAGGAGTAATTATTATTACTCCCGCCAGCACAGCTCTAGGGGTCATCGGAACAAGCCCTTCCACCACGACAAGGTATATATATATATATATATATATATATATATATATATATATATATATATAACTTTTGGACGGCACAATAGAACACAGAATAAAACAGATAACACGTAAAAGGACACTCACACTGTAGATGATTTAAGCTTTCGGCCTACTCCGAGGCCTTCTTCAGGTCAGACTGAGAGGTTTTGAGGGAAGAGTGCCTGGGGAGGGAAGGGGGGTGGAAGGTTTAGGGACTGCTGGGAAGGAAATTAAAGATGGCGGTTAAGGCTTTGAATTTTAAAGGATCGGAAATATAGGATGTATGCGGATTCGCGAGTTCTCACCTCGCGTGTTGGTGGCTGAATCGGGTAGGGATTTTAGAACTGTTAGGGAAAAGCATTCGTCGAATGATAGGTTGTGTGAACTTGCGTGTAAAGGGATAGGAAGGGAAGAGAGTGAAGCAGGATTACAAGAGTAGCGGTGATTGTTCATTCGGATGGATAAGGGGGTAATGCATTCGCCTATGTAGAATGAAGTGCATTGTTTGCACGACAAAAGATAGATAATATTTTTTGAGAGGCAATTAGCGTGGGAACGGGGTGAAGGGACAATGAGGTAATGTGGGGAGAGGGGAGCAGATCTGATCAGCAGACATGTTTTACAACGGGGGAGATTGCAGGTAGGGGAAATATGTAGAAATTTGTCAGGGCGGGGTGCCAAAGGGTTGGTGGATCTCAGAAGGTTTCTGAGATTGGCTGGTCGTCTGTAAGCGACAGAGGGGCATTGGGGCAGTAGGGATGTAGTCGCGTCATTGTCATGTAAAATAGGATAAAGTTCTTTTGAGAAGGGTTTTCAGTCTGTGGGATCCGGGGAAATAGGTAGTGCAAAGGTTGAGTCCAGCGTCAGATGTAGGGTTTTTATTCTGTGGTGTGTGTGGTCGGGTGGAGCGGTAGATTTTATCCTGTAGGAGCTATTCTGGGTAACCGCGTTTGTGGAGTGCATGGTGTAGATTGTGGAGGTATTTGTTGAGATTAGCCCTGTTGTTGCAAATCCGATGTCCGCGGATAGAGAGAGAGTTGCGAATTGAGCGTTTGATGTGAGAAGGATGAGTACTAGTATAGTGTAAATATTGTTGATGATTAGTGGCTTTGATGTGTACTGAAGTGGTGAATTTGTTATTGTGAATTGAGATGTCTGTGTCAAGAAAAGTGATGGTGGAGTCTGAAATGGACGAAGTGAATTTAACAGTGAAAGAAGAATTTAAGGCCGATAAGAAATTGTCAAGAGAATCAGAGCCGTGTGTCCAGAGCATAAAAATGTCGTCAACGTAGCGGACCCAGAAAAGAGGTTGGAAGGGTTGCTGTGAAAGGAAATTATCTTCAAGGTGGCCCATGAAGAGATTGGTGTACGATGGCACCATCCTCGTTCCCATCCCTGTGCCTTTCGTTTGGAGATAAAAACAGTTTTGGAAAGAGAATGCATTTTTGGTCAGGACGACAGTGGCTAGATTGAGGAGAAATTCGGTCGAGGGGCACTGGGGTAGGGGGCGTAGAGAAAGGCAGTGTCGGAGGGAGGATAGGCCTTCTGCATGGGGAATAGAAGTATAGAGGGAGGTGACGACGATGGTGGCCATAAGCAGGTTGGAGGTGGAGGGAATGGAGACAGAGTTTAAACGGTGGAAGAAGTGATACGTGTCTTTCGTGAAGGAGGGCAATGAGAGTACGATAGGTTGTAGGTGGTGATCAAGGAATGCGGAGATTCTTTCGGTGGGAGAGTTGAAACTAGAAACTATAGGGCGACAGGGGATGTTGGGTTTGTGTGTTTTTGGGAGGAGATAAAACTGGAGTTTTCTGGGGTTTGGGGGTGAGAGTAGGGATATGTCTTGGGAGGTGAGGCCTTCTTCTGGTCCAAATTAGAGGAGAAGAGACCGAATTTCCTTTTAGAAGGTTGGAGTAGGGTTGTCGGTGAGAGTGGTATAGGTGGATGTGTCGTTGAGGTGACTGAGGGCTTTGGAAATATAGTCTTGGGTGTTTAAAATTACGACTGAGGAGCCTTTATCGGCGGTTGTGACCACGATGTTGGGATTGGCCTGTCGGGTTTTAAGGGCATGACGTATCCTTACGTACCCTTTTACGTGTTATCTGTTTTATTCTATGTTATATTGTGCTGTCCGAAAAATAGGTATAAGGAAAGTGGATAGGAAAACACATAAAAGGCGAACACAGGACATGTGGGGAAGGCGTTTTTTTGAGTAGATCACGAATGAAAATAAATATCCTTAACCGGGATTTGAACAATGGACCTTCCACTTGCCGGGCGGATGTGCTACCAATTACACCACTAAGGAAACTTAATTTATACTGAGATCTGCGATGTTTTTTAAAACGCCCAAGTGCTCCGAATCATTTGCCAAAGGAAGGCTTTAGGAAGCTGTTCCACCCACCAAAGGAGAAATAGACCATACACACAAGAAGAGGGGACATTTGGTTAGAAAGCATATACTATCATAGAGAATAGGAACAGTACGTTTCATGGCACGCATAGCCAGAAAAAGAGATGAGCCACATTGGCCAGATACACATTCAAATACGAAGTCCCGCCATACGGCGCACAAATATTCATTCAAACATAGAAATAGGTATAAGGAAAGGGGAGAGGAAAACACATAAAAGGCGAACACAGGACATGTGGGGAAGGCGGTTTTTTGAGCAGATCACGAATGTAAAAAATATTTCCTTAACCGGGATTTGATTTTATTATATATATATATATATATATATATATATATATATATATATATATATATATATATATATATATATATATATATATATATATAGATGATGCGGAAGTACTCACGAGAGCAATATAACTTTTGGACGGCACAATAGAACACAGAATAAAACAGATAACACGTAAAAGGACACTCACACTGTAGATAATTTAAGCTTTCGGCCTACTCCGAGGCCTTCTTCCGGTCAGACTGAAGACAGTCTGACCTGAAGAAGGCCTCGGAGTAGCCCGAAAGCTGAAATCATCTACATCTACATCTACATAAGTACCCTGCGAGCCACCAAAAAGGTGTGTGGCAGGGGCATCTACAGTGTGAGTGTCCTTTTACGTGTTATCTGTTTTATTCTGGGTTCTATTGTGCCGTCCAAAATTTATATATATATATATATATATATATATATATATTCATTCAAACAGAAATAGGTATAAGGAACGGCTTGTGTGTTCCGATGACCCCTAGAGGTGTGCTGGTGGGAGTGATAATAATTGCTCCCGGTAGGGTCACCCATGATAGATAGGTCGAAGGTTAGGAGCCAGACGAAAGGTAGTCCACGCAGCGTCTGTTCATCAGTGAGGCGGCTGCAAAGGCGTCTGACCCCAGTGGGGTGGCCATTAAGTGATGGTGTCACGTTAAAAACACTAATGAGGATGGCAACGGAAACCACCTCAATTATCATTCCCAAGAATATAATGATGAACAGTATAGAGAATATGAGTCTTGGCAACTGCGGGACTCGGCCCAAGGGGCCCTGTGTCGCGCCCGGCAGCGGGGGCGGCAAGGCGACCGCGGTCGTCATCCCACGAAATCCTTGGACCGGCAAGAGAATATTAAGCGAGAGATGGAAAGAGGTAATCTAGATGTTTTAGGTCTCTGCGAGGTGAGATGGAAGGATAGCGGGGATTACTGGAGTGATAGTTATAGAATAATATACAGCGGCAGGGGCGAGAGCCAACGAGGGGTTGCCGTAATATTAAATAAAGGGGTAGGAAGAAGGTAGTCAACATCGAGCAAGCAACTGATATAATATTACCTGTAGAGATGAAAGCAGAGCCGACAAACTCGGTCATTGTTCATGTATACATGCCACCGAGCAACCACAAGGAGGAAGAAGTCGATAGGATGTACGATGAGTTAGAGGATATAATCACGTATGCTCCTGCAGGGATACATTTGATAGTGATGGGGTATTGGAATGCGACAGTAGGCGAAGGAAGAGATGGCTGTGAGGTTGCGGAATACGGTTTAGGCACAAGGAATGAACGCTGAGAGAAAGCAATTGAATTCTGCAGGAGATAGGGGTTAGTCATCACCAACACATGGTTTAGACACCATAAAAGGCGTACGTAAACATGGAAATGCCAGGTGACTCAGGAAGGTATGAGTTAGATTATATTATGGTTAGGCACAGGTTTAGGAACAGGGTCATAAATTCGCACAGTTTCCCAGGAGCGGATGCGGACTCTGACCACAATTTAGTTGTTATGAAATGTAATGCTCGTTTCAAGAAGATAAGGCAAGGGCGGCGGGTTAGGAAATGGAATGTAGAAGCATTAAATGGATTAACGAGGAAGGAGTATCTCCAGGCTATAGAGAAAATGATGTATGACGGTAGAGAACTGAGTACTATCGAAGAAAAATGGGAATGTATCAAGCAAGGGATATCGGAAGCCACAAAAGACACTATAGGAACCGTTAACGGGAAAAGGATAAGGAATCCATGGGTAACGGATGAGATGATTGCAAAGATGGATGAGAGAAGAAGATGGAAGAATGTAAACACAGAGTTAAGCGAAATGAAGTACAATGAGTTAAAGAATACATTGAGAAAGGCCACAAATAAAGCAAAAGAAGAATGGTGGAAAACGCAATGCGAGGATATGGAAAGTTTACAGAGGAAGGGTGAAATTGGTGCGCTATACAGCAATGTTAAGTTATTATAGGGAATAATAAGGCAATATCTGTGCTAACAGTTAAAGGTAAGTGGGGTAAGATAATAGTTGAACCAGGAAAAATCCAAGAGAGATGGAAGGAATATATAGAAACACTGTATGGTAAAGAACTTAGGCCTACAAGGTTAGACATAGAAAAGGAACATGACGTAGAGGAAGATAGCTTAGGTCCAGGCATACTCGACCATGAAATAGAAAGGGCATTAAAGAAGATGAAAGCAAATAAGGCCATGGGGGTGGACAACATACCTGTAGAACTGCTGAAATGTTTAGGAAAATGCGGGAAGAAGGCCCTATATGGACTGATTCGTAGTATCTATGAGGAAGGAATCTGGCCGGAAGATTTTGTGAGATCAGTGTTAGTTCCTATTCCAAAAGAGGGAAAGGCTACATCATGTAAAGATTACAGATCAATAAGTTTGATATCCCACGCAGCTAAAGTTATTCTCAGGAACATCAACAAAAGGATAGAGAGTAAGGCAAATGATTACTTGGGGATGATCAGTTTGGGTTTAGGAAGGGAAGAGGTACGCGTGATGCCATTGCAGTAATGAGATCACAAATTGAGAGGAATATAGAATACAACCAGGACGTTTTTGCCTGTTTTGTAGATTTCGAAAAAGTGTTTGATAGAGTGAATTGGGAAAAATTAATGCGTGTATTGCAGAAAATAGGAATGGATTGGAGGGACAGGAGACTGATCCGCAATTTGTACATGTCTCAGGCTGCTCAGGGGCGAGTGGGGAACGGAGGATCCGGTTGGCCAGTGTTAGGAAGAGGTGTAAGGCAGGGTTGCCCATTGTCACCGGTGCTGTTCAACGTATATGTAGAGGAAATGATTAAAGAGGCATGGGAAGAACTGGAGGTAGGAATGAAAGTCAGAGGGGAATTGGTAAAATCGGTTAGGTTCGCTGATGATCAAGCATTAGTGGCTCAGTCAGCCAAGGGGTTGCAAGCATTGCTGAGTGAATTGGAGGTTCAGTGCGATAGAAATGGGAAGAGAATCAATATTAATAAAAGAAAGGTTATGCGAATTTCCAGAAAGAAAAAGGCTAAGCTAAATATTAAAATAGGCGGGGAAAAATTGAGCAGGTAGAGCAGTTTACATATCTCGGAAGTGTTTTGGACCAATACGGTCAAAGTGGTAGGGACGTAAGGAGAAGAATTGCGCTAGGCAAGATGGCTTTCTCAAGGAGGGGGGAGTTTATGACGGGGACGTTGAGTAGGGAGGTAAATAAAAGGCTCCTATAAACTCTGATATGGAGCGTAGCTACGTACGGCGCGGAAACATGGTCGCTGAAGCAGGAAAATAGACGTAGATTGGAGTCTTTTGAAATGTGGGTGCGGAGAAGAATGTAAAAGGTGAAATGGACCGAAAGGAAAAAGAATGAGGAAGTTCTGGAGATGGTGGGTGAGGAGTAAGGTTTGTTGAGAGAAATCCTATGGAGGCAGGAAAAATGGATGAAAGGCGTATTGAGCGGTAGTGGAATGCTGAAGAAAGTAATAGAGGGGAAAATGTTGGGCAAGCGAGGAAAAGGCGGGAACAGGATAGGGATGTTGGACGGGATGAAGAGAGGAAAGAAGTACGCTGAGTTGAAGATGGATCTGATGTAGAGGAGGTCGCTGGATTGGGTTTTGTTTGGAGTTACAAAATGCTTATTGATAGTTGGGTCCATCCAAAAATCTACCTTAACCGGTAGATTACCTAATAATAATAATATATATTTATATACATAGTGGTATAATTATGATAAAATCTTATTGACAATGTAGTAATTTAACCTGTTATAGATAAATGATCGTGTGTAATATAATATAGTTATTATGCACCAACCCCGGGGTATATATGATGTAGTTAATCTGAACTGGTCGTGTAATGAATCAATATCCAGCGGACAAATTCTACCCTGTTCGATCTCCACCATAATATGCCATATCTACGCACCTTGTTCACTTAATTCTATTCAACATGCGTTTTCTCTGGCACCCCCTTTCTCTCTTATCCGACAATTTTCGCCCAATGTCATTATTTAAGAACTCCATTGCCATTCGGTACGCGTTGCATTCACTTTTATTGAATTTTCCAAACTCTCGGAAGATATTTTTATTTAAAAAATAGCTCATAAATGCTCTAAATAAAATATCTGTAGTGAAATCAATGTGGAGTTGAAAGAACCATATTCGTATTCGTATCCGCATTACATTTTTTCACACCTTTCAAGGGAACCTAACGACGATATGTTCACTTTAAATTTAGATTAACAATTGAACATAACAGAATAAGTTTTTTTAAAAATGACCAACACGTTGAATGGGAAAATGTCGAAATGATATCTTTTTATTTCCCGGGAGATGCTCTGCTATTAATTAGCCCTGTATAATTGAGGGAAATATAAAAGTTTGTAGCATAAATTACTCTTTAGACGATCACTTCAAGTAAAATCGAGGCTGACGCGACAGCTGACAAAGCCACAGTTTGGCCTTCAATGGTGAGCGCAGAGTTTGACGAGTGCTTGTCGCAGGCCAATTCCAAATCCCCGGAGATATATTCTCCGCGTGTGGTCTGGGCGTTGGTAGAAGCTCAGAATGCTCGTGTACTACACACAGAGTTTCAATATTATGCTTTCATTGATGCTATTTTTGATTAATTAAAAATAATTTTAAAAGCTATATAAAAATCGAACTAGTAGTATAACCAGTAGAATAATCAGGTGAATACTTAATGACGAGCGAGTTTCTTGCCCTTCTCCAGGCAAAAATCTTCTTAAGGATTATCGAGCAAGCGGAAGGATACGTGTTGGATTATGGCAGAGGGTGCTAACGTGGTGAGGGAACCACCTCCGGTAGCCTAGAAAATAGTCCGTGGCTTCCAAGATAAGATGTGCATCTATCTTCACACTGGGCTACTTAGCTAACAAATTGTTTCCTTAACTCAGTCGTTGAAATATACCCTGATCCCTTGATTTTCACGTGAAATTTATGACATATTCAATCTGACCATTCTACATGTTTTATAAGTCTCGTGTCATTTCTGTGACAGAAGTTTTTGTTTCGTGTTCCTGTTTCTGTGTTTGTAATTCTAAAATGAACGTACCTGCGGTCGTGAAACAAAGAAAAAGGGATAACCGAGACCGTAAACTTGCACTAGAATTGTAAAGGGGGGGAATAAAATAAAGTTGCAAGTGAGGGGAAATATAGGGAACACACATTAGGTCACTTGGGTGTGTTTGGGAACAGTGACTCACGTTTACCTCGATCACACACAAAAAGGCGATATCAATAATAAAAAATAGAACAAACTTACAACCACTCGATCACTAGGGTGGGCCAAGGAATAACAGTCACTCTCGTGAATTGCATTCACACACACACACACTCAGGGTTCACAGGGATTTTTCCTATGCCAGTGACCCGAACACACCTGAGGGATTGAGTGAATGAGCGAGTGCGTACGTACATCTGGTTTCTATTTTTGCATTAATCTGTGCGATTGACGGGTCACTGGCATCAGAGATAATCCTTGCAAACCCTGAACGAGTGAGCGAGTGCGATTCACAAAGGTCTAACATGCCAGAGAGATTGAGTGATTCGTGTTACGTAAGTCCTTTCGTTTCGTTACGTCCGTTTTATAATTTGCATTCATCTGTGCGATTGATGGGTCACTGGCATAGGAGGAATCCTTGTAAACCCTGAGCTTTAATTAATTTCGCCTTCTGAGTGTGACTGAGGTATATGTGGGCCATTGTTTTCCAAACACACCCAAGTGACCTAGTGTGTGTTCCTTATCTTTCCCCTTAATTTTAACTTTGTATTAACTCCCCTCCCCCCTTCAAAACCTAGTGCCAATCAATTAACTTAGTTATTAGAAATAACTTAATAATCATTCATATCCTAATATTTTCTTAAAACGACGTCGTACAACAAACCTGTCTCCTGCACATGATCAAATGCGGCAATCAAATCGCCTTTTGTTTGTTATTGACAGCATATTAACCAGGGCAAGGTCCTATAAGGCTAACCTTCTCCGCGTATTTCTTGTGGTACTCTTGTTGCTGGTTTCAGTCGACTTAATCCCTGACGAGTAAAAGATTAAAAGAATATAATATATCCCTAAAAGAATAAAAGCAAGAGGACGAATTCTTTACTTCTGAGCGGAGAGCGGGACGGCAACACCGGAGCCGGAACGGCAACACCGGATCCTTGTGTATGTATGTGTCAGTGGTTGTTGGTGTGTGTGTGTGTGGGGGGGGTGGTGATGTTGTGTGGACGCGGCGTGGATGTGGGTCAAGAGAGCGCGGCAAGTAGGTTCTCTCGACGTCAGGGATCAGAATTGAGCCTGGAGGACGACGATTCGCGCGAAAAAGGCGACTCTTACCCTGATTTCCTAAACCTTGCCGCCCCTCCCCCCCAACCCCCCCAACCCCTCCATCCCCCACCCGCGGAGCAGGAAAAGGGAGCGGAAGGGACCCTTCTAGCATGACTCCGTGGCTAACCGTGCAAGATGACGACAATTCCACATTTCTTACTTCCTCCCCCCCCCCCCTTAGTTGACCAGGGGGCGTGCGCAACATGGTGGGCGACCACGAATCGTTATCCCGGCGACAGAAACGCCCTCGACGGATGTCCACCATGGTGACGTTTCGCCCTGCCGCTTAGGGAGCTCGTTCGCAGCTCGAAGCAGCGCAAGGATGTGTCAAACCACTGAGTAGCAGTAATAAGGTTGTAAAACCATTGGCACGAGCACAAACCGCTTTTGCGACGGCTGTCCAGGAGGTAATTTACGTTTCGGCCTAGCGTGGCGGTGGGTAGGGCTAGAGCCACCATCTTGGTGCTTTAAGGTCCCTGCACTCTGTACTACGCAACCTGCTGTGGTAGTGTGTGTGCAGACTGTGGCTCTTCTAGTTTGGTCACATTGCGAACTGTTAACATGTGCGCTGCAATGGAAAATCCCGCGAGTTGTGAAGTGAGATATGTGAATGGGTTTACAAGAAAACTGGCGAAAAACTAACACAACTCAATTGATGTTCATAGACAAAGGCTTCGTGAAGTGTGTTCAGAGATGGAATATTCAGCGAAGGCGGAGTGAGGCAGTGGTGCA
Source organism: Hetaerina titia (assembly GCA_037158775.1). NCBI lineage: Eukaryota > Metazoa > Arthropoda > Insecta > Odonata > Calopterygidae > Hetaerina > Hetaerina titia. Next base: position 121,330,255 of record CM073771.1, on the reverse strand, counting down.
TTCAGTTTAAAAATGGCCGCAGCACCAATGTTGACGACGAGCACCACATTGGGCGGCCTAGCCTTATGGTTGACAGATGGCCCAACTATACTAACAGCACCACTGACGCAAAACACTTGTGACTCTTCACTTAGTCGTTGCACAGCACAAATTTCCCGATGAATGATAGTGGGTTTGAATTTGTTCATCAGTCACTGAACGAAATTTACACTTGGCGGGAATTTCAATTGTATTGTTCATTTTGACAAGCTTTTATGTGAACAAACGACAAGCGGCGCGACCTTCCATTTCCTGCAGTTCTCGATACTTGCTGCCCTAGTGTGTATGTGTGTGCCAATGGAACAAACATTCGGCTCCCCCCACTACTTCGCTCGGCACACGCAAACGTCACTTATCGAGGTAACTGGTTCACAATAGAACCATACATTGATTTAATCATCTCTGATTATTTTCGTTCATTCGTTTTGCTGGCAGAAATTTTCGGAAAGAAACAATGGTAGAGGATTCGAGAGGGAGTTGCCCTGTGAAGTCGGAATAGGGCGAAGAAAGTGGGCGGGGATTATGGTGAGGAGAGAGGGGCGATGTTGAAAAGGCAGTGGTGAAGAAGGGAGAATGTTATGGGAGGAAAGGCAGGAATAGGAAGGAAATTAATAAAATACCGGACGGAATTGACGGACCGGAGGAAATGACGTAGCGCAAAAAGAGAGAAGTCCACGAGGCCCGTCATTAGTTGGGGGGCTATTTAAGATCTATCTTTATGATCACAGTCTACTATTACAAATATTAGGGCAAATAGGCTGGGAATCACTCAATAGAGCGAAGGTTAAAATACAGATTCATTAATTGGAAGGATGTCTCTTTAGCAGTGATGTTGAAAGTACATTATTACCCCCATCGTACTACGGTAGGAGAGATTGTCAATAAAATTGAAGAGATTGAGCGTAGAACAGATAGATTAAAGATATAATTTTATACACGAACAAAAAGGGATCAGAATAACATCATCCGATTACGGTCGGGGTGAAAATATTCGGGTCAAAATAAGTCTGATGTATATTCACCTCCTGCCACACACCCTAGCGGTGGCTTGCAGTGTAATAAAATACCTATGCACATCTTAGTGGACTTTCTGTGCCGCTAACTCCTATTTCCCCGTCTTATCTCCTTCTCAAGTTCTTCAGAGTTCCTAAATCAATGTTTTTAATTGGAAAAATTTAGAAATTAGTTTTCAGTTGTTCTTTAAATCTTAGTGCCAAAACGTTCTACGGGAGACTTTGTGCAAACAGTTTTATTGAGAAAATCGAGCGGGCGAGTTTTAAAAGGGACCTTCAAGAGACGACAAATGAATCTTTTTCGCGGATATGTATAAATATATACATAAAAAACTTAGACAGCGGCACTACCGCTCAATACGCCTTTCATCCATTTTTCCTGCCTCCATAGGATACCCCTCTCCTCACCCACCATCTCCAGCACTTCCTCATTTGTTTTCCTTTTGGTCCATTTCACCTTCTCCATTCTTCTTCACACCCACATTTCAAAAGCCTCTACGTCTATCCTCCTGCTTCAGTGACCACGTTTCCGCGCCTACGTTACATATGAGTTTTTACGAGTCTTGTCTTAACATCCCTACTCAACGTCCCCGTCATCACCTCCCTCCTCCTTGAGAAAGCCTCCTTGCCTAGCGCAATTCTTCTCCTTACGTCCCTACCACTTTGACCGTATTGGTCCAAAACACTTCCGAGATATGTAACTGTTCTACCTGCTTCATTTTTTCCCCTCCTCTTTTAATGTCTAGCTTAGCCTTTTTCTTTCTGGAAAATCGCATAACCTTTATTTAATTAAATTGATTCCATCCCATATTTATCGCACTGAACCTCCAATTCACTCAGCAATGCTTGCAACCCCTTGGCTGACTGAGCCCCTAATGCTTGGTCATCAGCAAACCTAACCGATTTTACGAATTCCCCTCCGACTTTCATTCCTACCTCCAGTTCTTCCCATACCTCTTTAATCATTTCCTCTACATATACGTTGAACAGCACCGGTGACAATGGGCAACCCTGCCTTACCCCTCTTCCTAGCACTGCCCATCCGGACTCTCCTTTCCCCACTCGCACCTGAGCAGTCTGAGACACATACAGGCTGCGGATCAGTCTCCTGTCCCTCCGTGTGTGTGTGTGTGTGTGTGTATATATATATATATATATATATATATATATATATATATATACACACAATAACCATAAACACAGTAATCAACCCGAAAGTCGGTTTAGTAGGTGATGGTAGAGCTCACCCATGTACCAAGCCCTATAAGGCGTGTGAATATTCACACATCAGGGTAGGGGGGCCAGTTCCTTTCCCTGTCCCGGCTATGGTTTCCCAGGAAGATCTGGTACCCGAAAAATCAACTAGCTTGGGTGGAGCTGCAGGTGCCCAAAATGCCTTGCCCGGGAATCGAACCCAGGACCCTCCGGTCAGCAGTCCAACGCTCTACGCGCTAGACCACCGCGACCCGCATATATATATATATATATATATATATATATATATATATATATATATATATATATATACGTATATACACACACCTACATCTCTAGGACATATTCCCGGACATATCCTTCTGGCAGAAAAATGAATTAAACTGAGCGAGATTCTTTTGTCGAGGCATTCCTTTTCTGTGTCCTCCCCTCGCCCGGATGCCATCACTGGGGATGGGCGGAGGCGGGGGCTTCATTCCGGCCTGAGCGGGATGTCTGAGGCGTGTTATTAAAATATCTCGCAGTAGGTTTTCCGGTCGAACGATTCACGAGGACACCGGTTGGACAAAGAGTGCCGTCTCGAGGAGGAACACGGCACAAAAAAATTAATCGATGGCTGCGTAGTGGGAACTTGACCGGAAGAATTTCCATCGTGATCGATCCCTGCTGCACTTTGACCGCTGCCCTATCCTGTGACTTACATAAGACTTTTTAAGCCCAGAAACGGTATTAAATTACGATACTCGTACTCCGCTCCACGTTTGCCCAAACATTCGTGGGAGGGGAACAAGAAAGGGCTTTCCGGTCCTAGGAACATGCTATTTATAAACGAAATTTATAGAGGGGAGCGATACATATCTCTTATGAAATAAATTCTATTATGGACGAAAATATGAGATTTTCCAGTTGGTCTCTTCCGCATTGGAGTTTACAGATGCATTTGTTCTGCAAAATAATGAGAAAAGAACGCGTAATTCCTTTTAAATTTCGCATGCTTAGTTTGTATAAATAGTATCGGGAAATGTTTCGATGTAAATAGATTTATTTCAGATATTGCTCGTTGAATGCCTCAAAATTATTCAAAGTACATCCCTCTTGGCGTCGACGCACTCGTTCCGGCGACTTCCCACGACTCGAAGGATCCCTGGTAGGCGGAAGGTCCTCAAGTGTACTATGCGCGAAAGCTTCTTTGACATGGCAAGGGTCTTAGGGTCGCATGATGGGGTGTTATTTGAGGGAGGGAGGATTTCCATTTTAGGAATGGGAATAACAGTCCACTATTGGCAAGTGTGTGCTGTAAGGGGGGTGGGGAATCTTCGCGAAATAAGGTCTTCAAAAGCAGGCACTCTCCGCTCTGCTCTTGGTCGTCCGACCAAAGGCCTTCGGGAAGGCGAGTTTTGCGCAGATCTTTCGCATTGCAAAATTTTCAGTAATGATAATGGTGTGCACTGTCACTGTCTTATCGATGCCGCCGTGCGAGGTATAGTCACTTAAGTGATACGGCCTGAATTAAACACTTTACGAACACGTCAAGCAAAATTTGTCACCGATACAGTTTATATACAAACCTAGTGGATGTCAACCAAATATGTGAAACCAAGTTTTATTCCGTCGTGGAACTTCAAGACGATCTCTATTATTATTTCAAATTATGTAATTATTTGAAATCATCCTGAAAACCAGTAGAATTGTGTTATAAATTAAACCCCTGGTTTTACTCTAGATATGTTTGACACAATGTTAAAGGGAAAGGAATATGAAAAGAGTGAATATGGCGGCGAGACGCCATCATGCGCTGAATTTGTTACCCAATTCAACGGCTACATTACCGCTCAAATATTATCAATTCGTATCATGAAAATAGTAATGATAATACTCGTTTTATTCAGCCGACAGAAATGTGATGAAAATAGAATTCCGAATCGGATGTGTCTCCGCCATTTCATCCAAGGAAAAAGCCTTTCCGAAATTAAGGGAACGGTATGGCGGGGATTTTCCTGAAAGAGGCCTTTTTTTAGATCCCATTTGACGGGAGAAGCATAAATTACGCTGAGGCCTTTTCGTTGCGTCATATCGCGAAATGTGTGCGTGTGAGCGCAGGGGAGTGCGTGCGCTATAATATGTATCTTTTTTTCACTAAGCAGTGGTCGGGGGTTTCCAGCGGATCTCTCCGTGCCGCTGAAAAGTGTTTCCCTTTCTCCCCCGTCCCTTTCCCGCCTCCCCTTTCGCATTCTCCCTTTCAGAATCCCGAGCATCCTTGATTGTCTCGCATTTCCATCTTTCACGCGAAATACCTTTTGGATTCCGTCCGCCAACTTGCGTCACTACTTCCCGTGCAACGAGAGAAAATCATCCGGGAGGAGATGAATTGAGGGGAGAGAAATTTATCCGAAATTTGGACCTCGTTGCTCTGCAAGTGCCGCAAATTATGGAATCCGGGCGGTTCAAAGTGTGCACGGCCATTTTTATATCATTAAAAACCCGACCGCTTACGTAAAATGAAATTAGAGAGATCAGTAGAACAAATAGATTTAAGATGGATGAAATTTTTTCCACGAACGATAAGGGATCGGAATAACATAGTCAGACCGCGGTAGGGTCATATTCGGGTCAAAATTAATGTGGTGGGTCATATTCACCCCCTGCCACACACCCTGTCTGAAGCCTACTGGGTACTAAAATATCTAAAAATAGAAAATTCGAAGAAATAATAAAAAATTAACGAATAATGAAATTTTTAGTCTAATGACCGGAAACGAAAGAGCGGAAAAGAAGAAGGGTTAAAATGTTTTCTTTCAAACGGACACAATAATAACTACCAAAAAAATATCCTTAAACCGTAAAGGGTTTTTTATACGCTACTGTAAAATTAAAAAAAGGAGGGGAAAACTTGAAAGTGGTGTGGTGATTTGCGGAGAAATTTAATCCCCCGCCAGTGATCAGATACGCATTCAAAATATTACGGCGCTTACATTTAAAAAGGGGGGGGGGGGGTTATGAGACGTAATAGATGAGGGAAGTGTCCCCGTGTAAATGTGAACGCCTTAGTTCGTGGCGAGTCCCAGCGTGGACGAGTGTTCCACTCCGTCGAGGGGGCACGGGGAATTGGCCTGGGCTGGCTCGCCATCGGCTGCCGCCGCCAGTCTTCGGGATGTGTTCTCTCCGCGGGACGCGATCGGGACAGGCGGGCAATTAGCCTCGTCGACCTGGTTGGTGCTGCCCCCGCGTCAGCGACGCTAAACAACAATTTTCGCGGTTCATTACTCGATGAAAATGTGGAGCTGCGCGAAATGGGAAACGTGCTGTAAACACGCCGCGGAGGACATAATGGAAATAAAAGGGGCAGGATTAGTTGGAGAGGAGGGTAATAAAAACGTTGACGGCGAACGTGTGGGGTTTGGGGTGGGATTTATGGCGCTGGGGCCTGACCCGCAGACAGGGCAGGGGACAGTGTACCCCCCCCCCTCGGAATTCGAATTAAAGGGTCGACCGTGAGGACCATGCCGGTGTGCGTGCGTAACGGGGCGACATCTTCGCGTGATGGTGGCAACTAATCACCTCGAATTGAAATACGATTGACTGCCGTGTATGTCTACAACATTGCCAATCTATCATCCATGTCATTCATTGGCAAATTCGTCTACAGATAAACGAGGCTAGTTTGGAAGGTTGAGGGAATCACCACCAGCTGTCAGCGCTAGCGCAACGGGTTTTTTTTTATTATTTTACTTTATTAATTTTATTTTTATTAATTTATTTATGTATCCATGAATCAACCTCTAGAGTGTGTGGCAAAGGGTGAATACACACCAGACTAGTTTTGACCCGAATATGACCCAACCGCGATCAGACAATTTTATTCTGATCCTTTATCGCTTGTGGGAAAAATGACATCTTGAATATATCTGTTCTACACTTAATCTCTCTCTAATTTTATTGACATGATCTCTCCTACCTTAGTACGATGGGGGGAATAATATACATTTCAACATTCCTGCTAAAGAGACCTCCATCCAATTTATGCAGGAGCTTCATTCTGTAGTAATTTAACCTTCGCTCCATTGAGTGATTCCCAGCCCAACTGCTCTATTAGTATTTTGGACACGCTACTCAGTTTATCGTTTCAACGTTTTACACATCTAGCTCCTGTACGCTGCACGTTGTGATCATACACGGCAATTAAAGATTTAAGGATCCAATAATATACTTGCAGCATATTCTATTAATGATGCCTAACCAGCGAAATATCACATTTCTCTTTGACTTTTTCATCACATTTACCCAGCACTCTTCTAATAAATCCTAAATTTTCCTTAGCTTGTCCACATACTCGTATTCCTCGTATGCGTTTCCGCCAGGAGAGGTCGTGAGTGAGGGTATCGCCCAAGTATTTAATTGAGTCTACATATTCCATTTCGGTGATCCCGATGCAGATGGCGTTCGGGTGGAAATTGCTCTTTTCCCAAAAATTCATCAATACGCACTTTTTTAAGTTTACAACTCTGAACTCGCGCCAACGCTCTGTGAAATTAAGTTGATCTACTAAAGTTATTTTATCCTCAGTTTGTCCGCGTGTAGGAGCGTCAACGGCGAGGGTCTGGCCGAAGCAGTCGAGACTGGGAGTGAGAAAGGCACGCGTGGATTTTTGCAGCCCCGCACGCATATATTAAGCCCCCCCCCAACGGCTGGCGAATCCATAAAAGAGGCGAGTTAACTGTGAAAAATGTGGGTCCGCATAACCGCCACCAAATTTCCAGGGGAAGTTCCTCCCCCAATCCATCCACGCGCCCACCTCCCCCCACCCCCCCATACACCCCTCCAGTCTCCCCCGCTCCATTTACATCCCCCGATCATCCCCCCACGGAGCGGAATGAGCCGCACGGTCCATCATCGCCGAGTTATAGAGGAGGCATTTTTCACCGAGGGAGCTTACTGTATCATGGCGGAAGAGATGGAACCATGTTCCCTCTCCAGAGCCCCCCGTCGCGGCTCCGGGGAACCCTAGTGGCTGGGAGGGTTCCCCGGAGTTGTTAAGCTCTCGGGGCACTGCGAGTGAATGGCAATGACTATCTTGAATTATTCAGGATTAAAGGTATGTGCGCGTGCGCGTAAAATAGCGCATCTCCAAGTCACTCGCGCTCCTAGAGACATAAGGCAGAGTTAAGGAGTTAAGAAAAATTCATTTGATCATCCCAAGGCTGGTCACTGGTGCTTGGTATAAATTCCACTTCGTCGCAAGAGAAAGTGTTATGCAATCGCTGAACAACAGACATAAAAAAGCGTCCTAGACCCTGGAGAGGCTTGTGCCTAGAACAGGGCTTCCGTGTTAGTTGTACATTTAACTTCCTTTATTTTCTGTTACATATATGTTATATTTTGTTATTTTGTACAACTATCTGGAAAAAATAACACCTTTTTGAATTTGAATTGAAACGAGATGGCCGCAGAGATTAAATATCCCCGAAATTCACTGCGCTTGCGTTCCTACCGTTGCCTACCGGGAGTTCTCCACGTGGCCTCATGGCAGGGCGCGCCATTATCAGCTCGTGTGGTGCTCGGGATGTAACTTGGGATGACCGGAAATGGTGTCCGCGTGGACGACCACTGACCGCCATCGTATGAACTCGTGAAAAAGGGGTGAGTCCCTTTCCCTTTAAAGGGTTCCCAGCAATGGAGCACCTCGCTTGGGATGGTTGGGTGCGCGCGTGCCTTGAGGGCATCTCATCGTGGTGCGGTTTTACTAATTCACCACCGGACGTGTGCCCATCGCTGCTCTCTTTTGTTTACCCGAGTGTAACTAAGCAGCGTTCTCACACACTGCGCACTGGCATTTTATTATTGCCACTGGGGAAGGCGTGGCCTTTTTTGTTCTTATGCATTAGGGCCCTGAAATCTCGAACAAATTACCTATAGACTACAAGCTCTGTCCCGAAAGTAATAGGACTGAGTCAATTAAAAAACATTTATTGCCAGAATTGATACTTTCACTCAAAACTCTTCCAAGTTCCGCCCTCGTTTTTTCCACGCCTCGTAAGTCTTCTGGAAGGTGGCGTCCAGAATGCTGCTAAGTTCTCTCGTCACGCCCTGTTGTAACGCTTCCACCGAGCTGTAGTGACGTCCTTTCAGTCCGGATTTGAGACGACAGTGGGAGAGGAAGAAGTCTGGTGGAGCAAAGTAAAGGCTTCTGGGTGAGGCATCGTCGAGAAGCTCTTGGCAGATCCGCGTGCGAGTTTCGTTTTGTTCGTCCGAGAGCACTCGCGTTACCCAACTTCATACACACTATGGGCATGTTTTCGGTCAAAATCCGATGCACATCTTTTTTTGGGATTCCAAGTTCATCAGAAACCATGCGAATACTTAACCTACGATCCGTGTCCAACAAAGCCTTCACTCCTGCAAGATTTTCGTCACTTTTTGAGGTCGAAGGGCGTCCTGAACGTTCTCCCTCAGCAAAATCTTTTCTCCCCTCCCCAAAAAACTTGTGTCAATCAAAAAACTCGATGTACCCATGAGGTCATCACCATAAGCTGCCTTGAGCATGTCATGAGTCTCTTTCCCGGTTTTTTCCAGTTTCACATTGGATGGCGTAGCGCTGTTCCTACAGCTGGCTCACGACGGAGCGTGACGAGGCCACGTTATGGAGGTTTCACATGCGAACGATTCGCACTCCGCAAAGGCTGTGAGCGGACTAACACCGGCCTCCAGCCTTTCCTGTGACTCCCCTCCATCGAGCACAGCCAGAGAGACCGCCGCCCGTTCATCCATCTATCCGGGGAAAAGTAAGTCATACTGTCTTTGGGACAGACCTTGTGTTTTATATTACGGGATTGTCAAGTCAATTGATGAAATATCTGATAGTTTGTGTATTGGTTGGCCAATAAAGGAAAGGCGTCCTAAATAGCAGTACTTTGACCAGCTGTGTGACCACTGATGCGAAGGAGAGCCTGCTCTTTCCGAGATAACGGGACCATCACTGTATTTGACGTGATGTATTTCGCGATGGACCACATCATGCAAACTTCTTCGGAGTATTTTGTTCGGATAGAGAGAAATATATTAAAGATGAATGATCCAGGATAATGACGATAGTCGGAAAATAGCATTTGCCAAAAACTAATATTGGCCGTTAAAGAAAGCGAAGTAAAGGCGGGCACTTGAATGGTCATCAGGGGAAATATATGCACCACTTACCGATTGACACGTTCTTTTGATCGGGATACCACATTTTTTATAATAAATAGATGTGATACTTTGTAAAATTAATAAATATTCAAGTAACATTTACACACCTCAATTGGACGACCTTTTTGAAACTATTTTGGAGACATATCCCCCCAATTTCATGTAAATCCAAGGCAACGTTAACACTTCTTCTATGTGGGAGTGTCGATTGATCCTCGTGCATTTTCAAAATGAGTTAAAAGAAAGATGGAGCCGATATGCAATTATTGGAGGACACAGCATCTGGGCGAGGCGCGAAAGAGGAAACTCGAGAGCCGAGAATTTGCAATGTAAACGAAGACGGAATAAGGATGGAGGGTGGAGTGCATCATTTCATTACGACGAACCCCGGGGGGAGGGGAGGGAGGCGTCCCGAAGATAGAGGAGTGCGAAATATAAATATATGCGACACCCTTACTCCCCAACCTGGGGGCCGCGCTGATGGCGCCCAATTCCTGCGCTCTCGATCTCGAGAGAGTAAATATGGTTTCCGCCGGGGGCGCTCACCCCTATGGAAACGATCACGTGATCGCCCCCCACGGCCTCCCTGGGTGGAAACAGGGTGCGTCCCTAGGCCACATCCGCCCGCCAGCCTCTATCTCACGCTCCACATACACCCACGCATTCCATATTTAATTTTTTGGTACCCTGCAAGCCACCGCGAGGGTACGTGGCAGGGGGTGAATACACACCAGACTAATTTTGACCCGAATATTTTTTACCCCTACCGCGGTCGGACAATGTTATTCTGAGCCCTTGCCCTTCTTTCTTGCAGTCTTTCTAGAACAAAATTAATTCTTAAATTCTATCCATTCTGTACTTAATCACTCTAAATTAACTGACGTGATCTCTCCTACCGTAGTACCACGGGGGTAATTAGTATACATTTTCAACTTCACTGCTAAAGCGACGGCCTTTCAATTGTAATGCACGAGTAATCTAACCTTCGCTCCATTGAGTGATTCCCATCCTAGCTGGTCTAATATTTTGCATACGCTACTGCATGAATAGAATGGTTCTAGGCGTCACTTTGTGCAGGCAATTCATGCCTGAAAAGACACTACTTTGTTCTTCCGGATACATTCTATTATTCACCACTTGCGACAACGTCATCAACAGGATGCGTAAGGCGTCGGCTGTACGGAGTGATAAGGACAACGTCAGATTTCAAATTTCAGAGTTTAAGAGGACGCCGCGATAGCTTACCTGGCTAAAGCACTCGGCCGGATGCCGAGGATTCCGGGTTCGAACCCCGGTCACGGCGAATGATTTTTACTCTCTGAAATTGTTGCATTGTAAGACAACGTCAGAGTTCGGGCCAGTCAAACAGCGATTTAGAACCGATGTCAGATGGGGTGTAAAAATGAGGGTTAGGATTAAATCCCAGAAAATATAAAACATCGAAGTTTAGGACTAAAAGAGAAGATAAACAAGAAATTAATTACAAATTAAATGGGATCGAATGAAAGAACTGAGGACAGTTGAAGTACTTGGGTGTTAGACTACAGCAAAAACTCTCAAGTAAGTGCCTTCCAAGAAGCTTTCACGCTTGTACCCTTAAGGACCCTCCGCCAACCGAAAGGGCCTTCGAATCATGGAAAAGCCGCTGGCGTGAAATGTGTGTGGACCATCCCAAGGGATGTACGACGGATGGAGGGATGTTAGGTTCCCCCACTTCGTACGAAGAACTTTGAGGCATTGAACGAGCAGTATCTGAATGCATTTCTCCGTATTAACGTTTTATACAAACCATATATTTCATATATTGTAAAAATTGAATTGTTTTTACAAAAATAATTTTTGGCAGTGTAGGTATTTGTAATAATATCACGAAATGCGATTGGTAGTTCTATGATGAAAACAGAACTGCTCCGCCGACCCTCCATGCCATATAGTCGACGCAAAATACCGAATAGGGTGACTGAAATGATACAATTGAAAAGGCCACATTTGGTTGTGGTAGGAAATCCATCGGAACATGAATTCGGGAGCGTTTTTGAAGTGAGTTCTGGGATCCGATGCATGTTTTGAGAAAAAGATGGGAAGGGCGATTGATATAATAAATCCGACAGAGTGAGGCGGTAGCGCGTAATTTCCGCCCATGCCCCGATATCCCCTCCCGTCTTCCCTTTCCGTGAATGCCCTCCACGTCACGTGTTTTCGCTCGGAGTACTCGTCCCTGGACGGAATAAACCATTTATTGCTATCACACACCTCCCGTCCCCCACGGGTGGTCGGGCACCCCCAGCGATCACCAATCGCACGATTTGTTTTCCGCCATTTCGTTAATGCATACGCTCCCTCGCGCCCGCCTCAGCTCGTGTGCTGATGCTTGCTCAGGGGCCCCGCTGCGGAGACGTGCTAAACCACAATCAGCAGCGAAGGGATCATTAAAACGGTTAGCCCGCCGCCCTTCTGGGACAACGTGTCCTCCATTTCGATTCGGCCAGGTCGAAGGTCGCGTCAATCAATTTAATAAAAAGCAAAGCCTTTTTGTTCTTCGGCCGACTTCATTTGTCCACAAAACCAAAACCAACCGCACCAAACCAACTCCGAGGGAACGGAATCAATCGGCCAGCTCAGCGGATGTCAACAAACCAACAATCGACCCCAATCGCAACAATGACTCATCCGCCGGGACGTCACAATACAATTCACATTGTGCGTGAAATATGTATAATAGATTTAGAAGTCCACTTCCACTCTCACTCATGGGAACGTTTTGCAAATAACCACTGACACTATTTAAGTTTGCAGGCGCAATAAATTTGGAGAAGAAGTTGTTCCTAATGTATTGCCGTGCCGTGCAATAGCCGCTAACCCCCCCCCTCCCTCCGCGGCCCCCTTCCCCCCGCGCACCATTCTAAACTCCAAAAAACTCTCCGGTCGACCGGTTAAATAAAAGTCGGAGGGAAGAAAGGGTCATGGGGTCATCGAACAGAGGTGCGGATTTAGTCCCCCATGACCACTGTCGTGACACGCATCCTGTGAAGGAAAAAGGGTTTCTCGTGCATGATAAGGGTTCCTCGGCTGTAGAACTTCCCCCGGTGGACACTTTCTCACCACTTTAGCGAGGATTTATAATTATTCCCCTCCGTGCGTTGTCGTTAAATGCATGCAGATTGAGCCATGCTAGTATTTGAAGTCACAAATCCAATCTTTGGGCTAACGATTGCTCCCAAACCAATATTTTAATGACAATTCGAACTTAATGATAATGGGGAAAAGCCACTCTTTACACTAAAGTTTTCATTAATCTTTTCCGTTGTTTTCTTAAATTCTCTGAAATAAAAAATAGTCCATCACTTGCTGTCACCTGCGCTTTATTACACAATTTAATTTGAGCAGTCACTGTGGGACATAATTGCTTCCGCAGTGTAATTAGGCCAGTTTCACTTAAATGAAACCTACAATGATTTGGCTGCATTCGGATTTATCGAAGGTAACCATGCCAACTGTTAGCGCAGTTCATGTAAGGTCAAGGCGACCTCTTGATGGAATGGTACTTCGTATGCAATCGCACTTCAGTCAAATGTCCCATGAACGAAAATTCGGATTCTTTGTTTCAGTGACGTCATTACAACCCGCTACTTAATAATTATATATATAAAAAAAAACCATAAACACAGTAATCAACCCGAAGGTCGGTTTAGTAGGTGATGGCAGAGCTCACCCATGTACTAAGCCCTATACGGCGTATGAATATTCACACATCAGGGTGGGAGGGCCAGTTCCTTTCCCTGTGCCGGTTATGGTTTCCCAGGAAGATCTGGTACCCTTAAAATCAACTAGCTTGGGTGGAGCTGCAGGTGCCCAAAGTGCCTTGCCCGGGAATCGAACCCGGGACCCTCCGGTCAGCAGTCCAACGCTCTACCCGCTAGACCACCGCGACCCAATTATATATATATATATATATATATATATATATATATATATATATATATATATATATATATATATATATAATAATTAATAATATTCTATAATACTTTTGATTATTGATTATCGCAGATACGGAAACATCACCAAGTATTATTACGTTGCTGGCAAACAGGGCGGCGGTTGTTCCGGAGACTATATGTTATACGCTCACATATTTGTCGATTGTTCGCGAAACCTTTCACTTCGGAAAGCCAAAAAGAATTCGCATCGGTCGACCCTCTGAGTCGACATCGCGACGATTCCCCAATCCCCTTACAGTACCGACTTGGCCAGTCCAACAGACTATTTCCCAATCCCTATAAAAGTGGAATCCTCCCTCCCTCAAAGGACACCACCACCATGGGTGCCGCCAAAGAAGCTTGCACGCATAGTACCCTTGAGGAGCTTCCGCCAACCAGAGAGCCTTCGAGTTGTTCGGAAGAGCCGCTCTGGACAAAGTGTGCGTCGACGCTCTCAATGGATGTATTGATTGAAGAATTTGGAGAGGCATTATAGCTATGGTATCCGAAGTAAATCCAAAATTATTCCAAAATTCCAAAAAAAAACGAATTTTTCCAAAACTCTTCCCAATACTTTTTGCACAAACCATAAATATGCACCTCGATATTTTTCATCGCGAGTTTGTTCGGTAAGCCACGCTCTCTTGCCGAGAAAATCACTGCCCCCCGTCGCGGGGGAGAAGCGCCCCCTACTTCATCATCCTCTAAAGAGATCATTCGAATAATCGACGTGCAGGCCATTCAATGCCCGCGTTGTTGCTTAGCTCCGCCGAAATCGGCAGAGGCCGCGCGCGTGGCCCAACTCGGCCACTCAGCTCACCTGCAGTATCGTCTAGAATGTCTTGAGAGACTTGACTTGTCATTTGGGTCCTTCTTCAAATTCTTCACAGTGTTAGCCAAGAGAATACGGTGGGTACTCTTAGACGCGTGAACATGGTTTTCCGGTTAGTTTTTTAGTTTCTTATGGGCAATTATTCCGTTCAATTCACATAAGTGAATAATTTTTTCCTCAAAGTCCCCTAAATGTCGCTATAAAAAATGAGATACAGCTTATACTCCATTGAGTCGTAAGCACTAATAAGAAAGGCATCTTAATTTTCAAATTACTTTGAGATGTGTGGTCGGAAAATCATTCGGAAAAATCCAATTATATCTGTCATTTTCATCATTATTACGTAGAAGTCTTCCAGAAGCATTAGTTAGCCAAAAGACAGTCGCTTCAATCCAGAAAAAGTTTCGAAAGGTCTTTCATTTAAGTTTCGTGTGGAGGCTTCAATTGAACCAATTAAATAGATATAGCAATGATATTATGAGAAGTCTCTCTCTCTGAATTATGGAAAAAAATCCCAATTTATTTTTTACCCGCGAGCAATAGAGCGTTTATTAAAATGTACGACTATCAGAAGACACCAAAATGTATGTATTTTTGAAATAACTGTGCCATGAAATCTGATTTGAAAAAATTTTTTCATTGGATTACAATTTTCCTTGTGCTCTTTATTTTTTGGTGATCTAAAACTCAATCCTTTACTCTGTACGGTTAAAATGGATGAATTTTAATTTTTTTGGAAACATCTGCGTTTTTCGATCATATTTCGGTAATGCGTCGTTTGCAAGTAACTCTTGATGGGCTGTAATCCATTTTCCTCTTTTTTGTTCTCCCCCGGGAGACAAGTTGGCCATGAAAATGATTCCATACATTTCAATGAACACGAATGCCTAAGGGTTCGACTCTGGCTCGATATATTAACGCAACACCCAGTCCAAGGTCCAGTTCACTTATCGCCTGCCTGGCTATTCGTCCGCGGGGCCTTCGCCGTGTGCTTCTTCTCCTTCGCACGCCTCCTGTCGCGCGGGACACGATATGGCCGTCCGCTGCCCAAATATTTGCGAACATGTTCATTTCTCTCTCTTCCAATATTTCAACGAAGTATTTGCGAAAAAATGTCTGTAGTTCAACTCAGATCGCATCGCAATTGATATTTCGATTAACCACACATCGTTATTACTTCAGGATGGCTCGTCGAGATTTACGGTGAATCGAGGATTTTTACGACATCCATTCCGTCCACGACGAAGGTAAGCTCATCCATTTCATTCATTCCTACCTCGGCCATCATCCAGTGTCTTTTTTATTTCCTACGCCCTAAATCCAAAACGATCGCGTGTTTCAAACCATTGAAATATATGCGAACAATTTTTTCCCGAATGGAAAGCTGTCCTGCTTCCATTTCCATCGTGTCCTCCGGGCGACAGGAGAGGAAATATGCCGTATCAACACTTTTGTCGGTTAAAATGTCGGTGCATTTTGTAGGAGATTGTGTATATATATATATATATATATATATATATATATATATATATATATATATATATATATATATATATATTTATATACATAGGCTGGTTCTTCGACCGATGAAACATATGCATGTCATTTCTAAGCTTTACATTGATGGAACATTACCTGTTTGTGAGCACCCTACCGTGTTCTAATGTGATTTGATTTGCTGTACAAGGGACGCCGCTTGGGAATGGACGCGGTTTCGGCTGTGTTTAATTCAATTTCACGAATGAAAGATGGAGAATTGTTGGTATATTCAACAAACCACATTTTCATAACAAATTAATTTTTGTTTTGATTTGCTGATTCAATTCCACAAAAACGAAAATGGCCGCTGTACTCCATAGTTGAAAATGTATAATTAGCTCGATTGTGCGGCGGTAGGAGAGACCATGTCAATAAAATTGGAGAGATTAAGTTTAGAAGAAATAGATTTAAGGTGTCGTTTTTTCCACGAACACCAAGGGATCAGAATAGCATTGTCCGACCGCGGTAGGGGTACAAATATTCGGGTAAAAATTAGTCTGGTGTGTATATTCACACCCTATCGTGGGCTTGCAGAGTACTAAAGTTAATAAATGTAACTATCTATCCATAATGCACCATTGCCAAGATTGCCGATTGCAGAATGTCGACTTTAAAATACTCACAGCGAACACTCAAGTCTTATCGATTTCAATGCACTCAGTGTTGTTAGTTATTTTAGTACCCTGCAAGTCATCGCTGGGGTGTATGGCAGGGGGTGAACACATGCCAGACTGATTGACCCGAATATGGCCCTACGGCGGTCTGACAATGTTATTTTGATCCCTTATCGTTCGTGGAAAAAATGAAATTTCCAATGCATCTACAATTAATCTCTAAATTTATTGACATGATCTCGCCTACCTAATCTGTAATATAACCATCGCTCCGCGAGTGATTCCCGGCTTAGCCGCTCTATTATTTTGGATCCATCACTAAGTTCAACGTAACAACGGTTTACAAATCTAACTCCGGTCTACGCTGCACGCGATCCAATTTTGGAATTAATTTAATTTCTTGAGGGCCCCATGCAGTACTTGCAACATATTCTAAATGAGACCTAACCAACGAAAGATAAGATTTCTCTTTGACTTTTTAATCCCATTTACCTAGTACTCCTCTAATAAATCTTATTTTTTTTTACTTGTCCACACATTCCCCCTAGTATGTTTCACCCAGGAAAGATCGTGAGTGAGGACAACGCCTAGGTATTTAATCAAATATACACATTCCATTTCGGTGTTTCCTGGAGGCCGTAGGAATTTGTTAATGAACACGCCCATCACTTTGAGCCGTGGATGAAAAATATTAGTTTTTCATGCTTGTGGATTAAATAACAAAGTAATATTAATTAATCCCCAACATTTCGCTTTTATTTATTTATTCTTGCTCCAAAAACAACACTTTTTGGCCTTATACGTCGGACTATTAATAGTGATAACAAGGGATACGATTACAAGCCCAAGCCCTAGGTGGAAGAAAACCCACCCAGGCGGGATTCGAACCCACGACCCTTAGATTGGCCGACGAGGACGTCATCCCGCCGCCGCCGGAAAAAAACTTCCGTGAAAACTCTTCTTGTGTTCCAAGCTAATGGTTTGTTTAATGCTGGGCTTGCCGCAGCGATCAAGAGGGAATGCGTCTCTCCTCTTTGAAAGGTTTTGAAGCGAAGCACTAAAGATTATCATTTCGACGGATCGCGGTCGGATCCCGTGCCCGACTGGTCCTCCGCACGGAAGCAAGCGAGTGGATTTATGGCGGGTCCTCGGTGGTCGAGTTTACGTCCTCAAATTAAATATCTTCAGATCCAAGCTCTCTCTTTTCATTGGCTCAAAGCACCGGCCCGAGGGGGGGGGGGCACAAAATGCCTCCGTCCCCTTTGACCCACGAAGGGAGGTATTTTGTGTCGCTGGGAACTTGGTTAAGTGAGCGTCTTCTACTCCCGTCGAATACGAAACATCTCGTATGCTTCCTTTCGTCTGATACGCGTGTTTAAGGAGGAAAGGAGCTAGATTTGAGAAAATTTGCTCTGATAAACTTAGTAGCGTGTTCAAAATATGAGAGCAGCCAGGCTGGGAATCACTCATTAAGGGAAGGTTTAATTATGTACAGTGTAATCCCATGCATAAATTGGAAGGATGATGTCTCTTCAACAATTATGTTGGAAATGTATTATCACCCCCATCGTAACATGGTAGGAGAGATCAAATTTCGTATAGATAGGTTTAAGATTTCAGTTTTTCCACGAGCGATAAGGGATCAGAATGAAATTGTCCGAGCGCGGTACGGGTAAAAATATTCGGGTCAAAATTATTCTGGTGTGTAATCACCCCCTGCCACATACCCTAGCGGTGGTTTGTAAGGCACTAAAATTAAATAAAAAAGTAGTGTCGCACCGAGCACGTGCGACCTGCCTCGTCGTTGCCTTGGTAACCCCTTTGGTATGGGAATCAAAATTGTCAATTCAAATGTATCAACTGATCGGCTACGGGCTATCGACATGATCATTGTATTTATTGATTCAATATTATCGATAGTATTGACTAACCAAGTGACAATGGGAGAAACGCCAACTTTTATTCCTTGTGAAACATCCTTTTCATTTCTGTTTGCCAAAAAGAATGTTTTTTTAATTGAAAGACGTCCTCAAAACTTACTGGATTCTTACTAACTATTACAAGTTCCCTACTGACACTCATGACTGACTCACCTAATGAAAAATATCTGGGTAACTCCAGTTGAAGCGATATTTTCCATTACTGTACTGGCTGATATCCTGTTATGGCTGAGAAAAACATCGAAGATCTCAGTCAAGTGATCCGAGTTCGAACCCTGAAGCAATTACTAGTTTCAATGCAATTGAGTGTGAAAATCGAAAATTTTCCATGGGGACCCAAAAACTTTCACTGATCACAAAACGCAGTAATTTGTCCTATGGCCATAGAATTTGCACTAAAATCCGGTTAAAATTGTCAAGCTTTATTATTCTGCAAAGATATTAGCGTACCACGGTGCAATTTACGAAAATAATTAATTCGTAAAATAGTTCATTAGAAATATGTCATAAGTAATGAGGCATTAATGAAGTACTTTGTGTTGAAGCTAAGTCTTCGGCATAGGCCATCGGTGGTGAACGACTTGTGGGTACAAATGCAAATAATTTTTACAAAATACATATTCACTGTGACAAAGTTTTTTTCACAATGATGACAACGTTGCATGGAAGCGTAATGCACAAAGAGGAACGCACGCACACACGGGAATGAAACCCGCTCGAAGGAGCCGACACGCACGCCACGACATCAATAGCGAACAGCGCGACAAACGAACGAACGTATTTGCGCTAAGTGATGAGGATCAATTGATAAACTAAGTGCAGTATGACAAAATCGCAGGAAACAAGCCGCGGGGGAAGCCCGACGGGCGGTGAGCCGCGGCCGCGGAAGATTCCCTGTCTCGGCTTAGGGCGCCATTTGACGGGTTTTCCTTCTCGTGTGTGTATCTACAAGGTTGCGAATGCGAAAGATCTGCGCTAAACTCGTCCTCCTGAAGGTCGTATGAACGGACGACCAAGAAGAGCAGAGTCGAGTGTCTGCTTGCGAAGACCTTCTCATCAATGGCATCGCGACCATTCCCCAACCCCCTTACAGTCCCGACTTGTCACCAGCAGGCTATTTCCTATTCCCATAAGTGAAATCCTTCCTCCCTCACAGGACACCCCCACCATGAGACACTAAGTCAAGCCGTCAAAGAAGCTTGCACGCGTAGCCTTAAGGAAATTCCGCCTACCAGGGAGCCTTTGATTCGTGGAAAAGCCACTGGAAAAAGGATGTGTCGACGCTCTCAAGAGATGCACTGAATGAAGAATATTTAGGCATTGAACGAGCAACATCTGAAATAAATCTATTTTAATAGTAGCAATATTTAGGGGAAGCGACCGACAGTTGAGGTCGTTTAGACGCGCCATTAGGGATGGATGGAAAAGGAAGGGTGTAGAGAAACCCGGCGTCGGCATTAGCCTGCTGTTAACGAAAGTAGCCAAGGGATCACTCAGTTGAACGTCCCATCCGACGGACGTCGTACTCACTCAAAGTGCTCTCCACAAAGCACCTCAAGTAGAGATCGGGATACCACTGCAAAATATCTTCTACTCCATCATTCGAACCCGGGCCCTCGGGTTGGGAAGCCACTACATTAGCCACCGCACCAGCCCGATCACCTAAATCTATATTCTCTCCGAAACTTCTTCCCGAACTCTATACACAAACAATGTAGACCTGGGCAATTCTGTCACATCCACCGAGTACATCATATGCTCACATCCAGTAAACAGCACAGTGACACATCCTACGTACGTGGTTAGTCTTGAATTTCATGCTGAAATGATGATGAAAAATGTTCCACGAAGGTGTTCGTCCACATTAGGGAAAAAGTGTCACATGGAGCTACGCGTAGATTTAAGTGAGGATGAGCAACACAGATTTCACGCTGATTTCCGCGAGTTAATCGCAATTTTGCGGAGGGTTTCGTGGAAACCGTCTCGCAACAAACACGTCTGTCTCACTCGCAGTTTCCCTGTTACTAACGTGTGGCCGGCACCCAATGAAATGCTCAGCATTTTGGCGTTGAAACGTTCTTTCACAACGGCGGAAAAAGGTGTTTATGCTCTGAAACGGCAGCACTGCTCCACCTTGCTTTGAAAAATCCTCTTTTTCAATCTCTTAAAACCATATTCTAGCTGTGCTTCAATTGAGATATCGTTGAGGCTTTAACTTGTCAATCCGTTTGCTAAGCACGAAGAAAGAATCAAAGAGTTGGCGTTTCCAGAGGAAAGAATTCGCTATCGTTGACTAGTTCCGCTAAACTGCAGGATCATCTGCTAGTCGACAGTAATACATTCTTTCCAACCCCCTGTAGCGTGTTTCATTGGTTTTGGTTGACGATTTGATCTGGATAAATAAACCACTCAGTTCAGGGTCACGTGTGACCCACATCGTTTTACTGTAGGCTAACTGAACATGTCTAACCGTGCAGCGGATGTTAATGTGCAAGACTGTAGCCAATTCACGGAATTTTAAGCTCATATTCATTGAGCATACACACAGACAACACTGTACGAGACTGACCATATTAAATAATATTTTCCTAAGTCGTTAAAGATTGTAAAAAAACCCTTTACAGCTTAAAGATATATTATTTAATATAGTATAATCTAAAAAGAGACCGTAAGAAGCTGAATTTATCCTTTTCAACAATGCAAAAATTATGCACAAAAATTGGCACAAAAAAGGGGAAAATGCTGTGAAAGCGAGGCAAAGGGAGGAAAAAGACAAAAATTTGGACGGGATTTGAAGGGCGATGTAAAGTATTCCGAGATGAAGAATGATTTATTGCAACATTAAGTTAGTTTAAGTGTGTTAATCATGGCCGCAGCCCACGTGAAAATGCTTAAATAAATAGAAGCGTACATGCATACACCTGTAAGTACGTGCATCCATCTGGTTCAAGAGGAAATTGTTACTTAGTCTCGCCGCACCCTGTGTGCCTATGCTTTCATTCCTTTCCTTTGTCAAACCTCAGAATTTTGTAGAGCCGGAAGTTCGGTTAAAAATACATGCCGTCGAATTCATTACAAATACACGAGGCAGACTACGGATGATGCAGGGCATACTTTGTGCACGGGCGAATAAAAGGGTGCGCGCCACGTCCCTATTCGCGCGCGTCGACTCGGGGTCAAGTCTGTTCGGTAATTCATGGCGGGGTCGGCTGCCGACGACTCCCCGCGCCATCTTTAAAGTTAATTTTCACACAAGAAAGAACAGGCGGTGGCCAACGTGTACCTTGGGCCCTTCTTCTTTCATGTTGCTCCTTGAAAATTCCCGCTTCTAAAATTTACTGCTAGCCCGAAAAATAAAACAAATATGACCTAAATTAAGATTTAACCGACTCTTTCCTTCCTGGTTTCCACTGCATTCATCGCTACGTCCATTTCGGCTTCATTCATTTTTTGCTCGCATTTTTTCATGGTCTTGCTTTTTCTCTCGTCTCTTTTTCGATGACCGATGTTCATTTCATTCACTCCCGATTAATCAAATGCGCTCTCCCATTTTTGCTCCTGTGACTCACAATTATTTGCGGAGCCATTGAATGCAAATCATTAAACGTCGACACCTTAATCTCTCTACCGCAGTCTCACATCTCGCGCTTTTTCTTTAATCTCCAATTCGTGATCTTCAGTTTTTTTAACCCAGGCATCCAAGTTCTCCGTTTTACCCTCATCCTCTTCCTCAAAATGCTTCATTTTCCGGACGAGACAATACAACATATACGCAGTCCGCTAATCTCAATGTTTTATCCACAGAGGCCTCTCGACGACTCGTGCTCATAATAAGAAAGTAGATGGGCTCGAGTCTGCGATGAATACGAGTTAGGGTGGCGGACGGCTCCTTCGGCCCAACAGCCACGTGGTGACAGTATGAAGTGCACGCACCAACCCCGCCCTCTTTTCCTATCGCACTAGAATAAGAAAGGTTCCTTCTCATATGTTCACAATAAATCCTTGTACTTTTCGTTATACTAACTTTAGGATATCGTAAAAAATGTTCCCTACTTTAGACATATAAAATGTTTGTCGAAAAAGTATTGGGGTAACAATCTTTTCCTGACGTGTGTGCTAGAAGTGCTGGATCGCATGATCGCAGATCGTACGATATTCGCTATCGTACATTCATAAGACAGTGACAGTGCACACACCATTAACATTACTG
This sequence comes from Hetaerina titia, assembly GCA_037158775.1. Lineage (NCBI taxonomy): Eukaryota > Metazoa > Arthropoda > Insecta > Odonata > Calopterygidae > Hetaerina > Hetaerina titia. The sequence continues at coordinate 121,307,691 of CM073771.1, read as the reverse complement.
AGTACTTGGCGATGCGATTAAAGATCTGCGCTAAACTCGTCCTCCCGAAGGTCTCCAGACGGACGCCCAAAAGAGCAGAGTGAAGTGTGTCTGCTTGCGAAAAAATTCTGCAGGGGCATCTTGACGATTCCCCAACCCCCTTAAGTCCCCACTTGGTACCAGCATACTATTATTACTATTTCTATGAAAGTGAAATCCACCACCCATCAAAGGACACCACCATGGGACCCTAAATGCTCCCTCTATCAAAGGACATCACTACCATGGCTTCTTCACTAAATGCCGTCTAAGATGCTTCCACGCTGTACCCTAAAGGACCTCCCGCCTACAAGGAAGCTTTCGAGTCGTGGAAAACCCGCTTGTAATATTGTATTGACGTCCAAGGGATGTAATTTGAAGAATTGTAAGGCATTGTAGCAATATCTGAAATATGTGTCTATTTTCAGAAACTTTTCCATATAATTTTTATTCAAACAATATACAGGTATACCATTTCACTATCGAGATGCACCTGAACAAGAACTGCTACGATGGGTTGGCAATACCATTTCAATAACATTTAAAATTGATCACTGATATCGATCAACCCGATGACAGGAAATAGTTTATATTCAGAAGAAACCTCTTTATGACACAAAGATGGCGAGGAACAAAATGAATCATTTTGTAAGAAAAACCACAAATACACCTTCAGGCACAACATTACCATGAACAATAACAATTGATATCGGTGGAAATTTGGCAAAATGCCAGGAGAAAAAATTGCTTCGGTCCTTTGTTTTCGCGTAGAGCCTAAATTTGTCAAAACCGCAATGCATTGTCTCTCTCAAATGGAGAGTGAAGGAAGGCGAGGACTCCGAAAGACATCAATGGTACGTCCCCAAGCACGAGTCAATAGATACTAATGCATCTCAAAATGTCTATCAGGGAATTTTCTTACATCCGGATGTCCGGAATATCCGCCGAATGAGTTTCCCATGGAATTGCCGGTTGACCGTGCCGCCGAGGTCCGTGTGTGTGGGCGATGGTCCCCTCGAGCCTCGACAGCGGCACTCGACGCGACTAAATGCCCCCTAAAGAGCACTTCCGCCAATTGGGCCGCATCCGGCCAAAGACAGCGGCACGGACCCCTTCCATCCGATCAGTCCACGTGCGACTTTGAGACTAACGCGACGATAATTACTTAGCCCACTCACATTGTTTCCGGCTAAACTCTGTGGCATTCTATTTTAAGAATCAACCGCTGCCGAATAAAACATTTCTGAATTTCATACAATTATCTGAAAAATAAAATATGTTCTAACTAGCCTGAGAATGGCACCCTAAAAATGGCCTATATTGAGTTAGATATTCAAAGATGATGTAGTTCTCCCGTTGTTCGCTACGCCTGCAGTTCTCTCAAACTTACGTATGGGATTGACCATTCGTTGTTTCATTTGTGACGTCACTGCGAAAAGTTTGTTCTCAAGGGTACATTACTAATTAAAACACTTTATTTTAAATTTTCCTGGGAAATTTTGGAAATCATATTGTGATGAAAATTACAAGGTTTGTATAAAACATTGCGGGAAAAGTTTCGGAAAAATGTTCGTACCACAACTAGCGATCGCAAGATAATTTCGGGGCTGAGTGGTGCACTCCTTGGTGCTCGCAATCGCGGTGGGAAACCTGGCCACCGCAGGCAGCCACACCCTCTCTGTCTTTCGACGAATGCCAATCGCCCAAATACCGAGATCTGATCCGGTGAGGTTGGTTTCTTGAGTTGCCTTTGCCGAGTTGAATTCCTTGATTTGGGTTTTGTGGATTTATCTTTGTTTGAGACGTTTTGTGTGAGGGACGAATCGGGCAAAAAGATATGTCATTCTTCTTTGTTTACAATGCCTCCAGATGAAGAAGGAATTAATCCTCCGCCCTCCGTTAATCGCCCACTCGAGTCCCACCTCAATCATTGAATAAGTCGTGAATTTATTGAAATTGATTTAACTTCCATATACTCGTACAAGCGAAGAGATTTATGGAATGTTTATATCGTTGCTACAGCCAGATGGTGATGATGACATTGAGCTTATGAAACTCGGTCCACCTTGCGAAATGAATCGATTCCAGCATTCGATTTGACAGATATCGATCAGTGGCGAGTCGGATTCCTTATTTGTTGCGTGTGTGTGCACCTATCTCCGCCTTTGTATCGCCTCTCGAAATAATCGAATTGCGAGTGAGCAGACTCGACCACGCGTCGTTCATGCCGTGGTTGAGTCTTCCATCCCCCCACCCCTTTTTGCGACGTGCGCCGCGGCCCGCACTCCATTGTTCCGAGGGCCGCCGCACCCCCCCTTCCCCCTCCCACCCTCGCTTGCTTGATTGTTCTTCGATTCAATTACCCTCTCGACTCGGAACCGCCGGCCTCTTGCCCCCCCCCCCCCCCGGCCCGGTCCTTGGACTCAAACCCCCCCTCTCGCGCAAGGGGTGTCGCCTCCCCCCCGCAGGAACTCCGCGGTGAGGGGGAGGAGTTGGGGGAGGCGGGGTGAGCCCATCTTCCCCGGAGACGCTACTCATTCATTCATCTTTACCGCCCCTCTTCGTTTTCACCGCCATTGCCTCAGCGTCCATTGATCGTGGTTTCCGTTTATGCTCGACGATAAATATATAAATGGCTTCCCTAAAGCTGCTGAGGCTAGTCTTAATTAATTTATATTTTCTGATTAATCATGCGGAAATGAAATAATTAACTTCACACACACTTTATTTAGAACACTTCCTAAGTTTCGACGTCATAATCGGGTAGTTCTCTCGGAAGACAAACTTGTTTTTATTTACCTTCAGAGCAGAGGAGGGGGGATTATACGAGTATATCACACTACCCTGTAAGCCGCCGGTAGGGTGTGTGGCAGCGGGTGAGTGCACACCAGAATAATTTTGACCCGAATTTTTCACCCCTACCGCGGTCGGACAATGCTATTCTGATCCCTTATCGTTGGTGGAAATAATGGGATCTTAAATCTATCTGTTTTCCACTCAATCTCTCTCATATTATTAGCATGATCTCTCCTACCGCAGTACGATGAGGGTAATGATACAATTTCAACCTCACAGATAAAGAGATATCCTTCCAATTTATGCAAGAGCTTCAATCTGTAATTCAACCTTCGCTCCATTGAGTGATTCCCGACCAAGGTGCTCTAATATTTTTTGATACGCTACTGTCAGCTTGCGCTGTGTCCGCTCACTCACCAGTCGACGGCCCCTACCGGAGCATGCATTAACAATTGTGCAGAGGGAGGTGGGTGCTGTGGGGTGTAAATAATCCCCGTGAGAGTGGAGGGCGAAGCGGGGTTGGGCGGACACGCACGCTGCCGGCGGTTTCTTCATCTCAGCGAAACAATCGCGGCATGTGCCCCGTCCCACCATGCCAGTGAGTGTGCATTGCCAACCTATCATTGCGTAACCTCGTACGTAACAGCGCGCGACCGAGAGTGGGAAGAGTGTGTTCCTTCTTTTCTCGGGAAGGATGTCCGCTTATGTCTGGTGGAACCGGTCGTAACGAAATAATTACCTTTCGTGAAATCAACAAATTGTTTTATTCAATCGCCAATAGCGGCATTTGCAAAACGCATTAGAATTGAATTCTATGGTTTCAGGCTCAACTTTGTGGAGGTTCATTTTCGTTTAAATTCGCATTAGAATTGTTTTCGAACGAAGATGGTGTGATTGAGCGACCAGTATTTCAACGTGGAGGGACGCAAAGCTTCATGTGCTCCTAGCGTTCGGTGGCTGTCCGCCAGCTATCGCCTCTGGGAGTTACCGGTTTTTTATTTATCTTTATTTATTTTATTTTTTAGTACTCTGAAAACCACCTCTACGGTGTGTGGCAGGGAATGAATGCACACCGGACTAATTTTGACCCCAATATTTTTACCCCTAACACATTCGGAAAATGTTATTCTGATCCATTACTGTTCGTGGAAAAAATTATAACTTAAATATGTCTGTTCTACACTTATTCTCTCTAATTTTATTGACGTGATCTCTCCTACCGTAGTACGTTTGGGGTAATAATGCATTTTCGACAATACTGCTAATGAGACGTCTCTTGAATTTATGCAAGAGCTTCAAACTGTAATTTTATCTTCGCTCCGTGAGTATTTCTCAGCTGAGCTCCTCTGATAGTTTTAATACGCTACTAAGTTTATCATAACATTTTACAAGTTTTCCTCTGACGACTACAGCGATTTTCTTCCACCGCTTTCATCCGAATTCTGTGCTGTTACTCTTTTCACATAGGAATAGAATCAGCGTATTGTTTCATCTCGTGTAGAATTTCCTCGCGGGATTTCGCCATGCATGTTGGCTGCGAACACCAGGGCGGTTGGCTTTGGAATACGGATATTAGGAGGATAGAATGGCATTTTCCGCTCGGAATTAGAGAGGAAATCGGAAACTGGACGCACCCATTCAGGTTTGTGTCCCTTCCCATGGAAGCAAAAAACATTGCCTCCGGTTTCCTCCCGATTGACGACGTGAACTCTCGAACCCTCCCGGACGTAAATTTCACCACCTCTGCCGCCACTCGTCCTCGGAGGGGAATTACTTACTGACGCGATAGATGGCGCCTCAACACTCGCAGTGCGTGGAAAGAGTGGGCGACGGTTCTTTTCCGGAGTCGTAACGCGCGGTGAAAAATTATTACGCTAAGCGAACGTTTTCGATATCGAAAACTCAGAGGAGCCAGCGGAATCCGCAGTTAGGATATACGAGTCAAATTATTTTTGTCCCTCAATGCAGGTGCTCGAATAGCAGGTACCAATATCAATGAATAATGAGAAACGTAAAGCTATGCCAAAAACCAATATATGTCGGGTTTGAATACTTAACTGCATGGACTTTGGAATATAGACACACTTTTGAATTTTTTTTGTATCCTCGTAAGTCGCCACTAGGGTTTGTGGCAGGGGGTGAATATACACTAGACTAATTTTGATCCGAACATGACCCTACCGCGGTCGGAGGATGTTATTCCGATCCCTTATCTTTCGTGAAATTTATAGCACCTTAAATTAATCTCTTCTACACGTAATCTCTCCGATTTTACTTGCATGATCTCTCCTACCGTAATACGATGAGGTTTTCAAGTGGATTATATCAAACCAAAAAATGGAGAAAAACCCGTTCGAAAATCAAAGTGCTGCTTCTGGTTTTCTTTGACGTCGAAGGTGTTGTTAATCATGAATTTCTTCCTGAAAGACAAACAGTAAATGCTGAGTTGTGCCTTACAGTTCTCAAGCGTTTGAGAGATCGCGTGCGTCCTTGGCGACCAAATTTCACTCAAGACAATTACTGGATCCTTCACCATGACAATGCACCTGCACATTCAGGATTGATTGTTCGCCAGTTTCTGACAAATAATTCAGTCACCATCCTTGATCATCCTCCTTATTCTTATGGATCTCGCCCCCTGCGACTTTTTCCTGCTCCCAGAATGAAAAAATGTGATGAGGGAGAATGTGGACACATTAAAGCAAGAAACGACGGGAACACTAAAAAGCCCAACTGCCGAGGTCTTCCAAGTGCGCTTAAAACAGTGGAAAAGAAGATGGAATGAGTGCATAACGACGAATGGAGAGTACTTTGAAGGGGACAAAATCGATGTAGACTAAATATTGCAAAATAAAGATTTAATGGCCTCAGTTCGCCTATCCATTGGACAGACCTCGTATGTCCAAAGGTTTGAGTTTGGTGAATTAGCTTCAATATGGATCCGATATTCTTTGAAAAATCAGAAATAAACCTTAGAGCCGATCACTCGCTCTAGTTCATAAAGACGTGAGATATTGTCCGTGGTGAGCGGTATCCTGTGCGCATACACGATTGCGATTAGTTGCGCAATCGGACGGAGCAAGGTGGGCCGCACCGCCGGAACGGATGACGACCCACGACGCGGTCGGATGCGGCTCTCGAACTATCGTTATCTGGGACGGCACTGTGACTGAGCTCCGGGGCGCCGACATTGTCTAGAAAGAATACGCACGAGGATAAACCACCGCATTCCATTATTTATTTTTTGCCTTCGTATTGATTAAAAGACTAGAGTTGTCGCGTCGAAGGTTGGTTTGACCGGCTGCGTTGATTATGGTATTGTTATATCAAGTAGAGGAGGCAGATCAATCGAAAAGGCTAGATCTCGCATTAAGGAGCAAGAAGATATTAATCATTGGAAATTGATTTATACGGACCACATTCCATGATGAAAGTTGGAACTTTAGGTGCATTGACGCCTACTTCATTTCTACTCCTCAAAATAACGTAACCCGTTACAATTTTCAAACAAAAGAGTAAGATGAAATAATTTCCCGAAGACCTTATTTCAGTTTTACTGGATATAAAAATTCCATTTCAAACAATTTACGTGCCGATGTAGAATGGACATTCTTTCTCAAAACACTCAATGCAGGGGAATTATTGTCTGCTGCCAAACATATCCCCCCTGCCACACACCTTTTTGGTGGCTCGCAGGGTACTTATGTAGATATCATTCCAAACTTTCGATAGCAAATTTATTAGCATCTTGCGTGGAAACTGCTCTAAAAAGGCGAAACTGCTGGAGGATATCTAAAATTCATATCAGTGTCATCCGTTGATCTATGAGCGCAGAATTAGTCGCTAAATTTTATTTCAAACGGGCCTTCGTACGAGCAATATTATTACATCAATCCAGTGAAATGTATTTCCCCCTAAGACCTGCAGCAACTGGAATTGCAGCACTGGGGCCCGAAAACTATTCATCCGCCGCAAGGGCGTGTGGCGAGGTAAATTATTATTATCCTATTAAGCCTCCTCGGATGACAGGTGCATATTGAGGTACACGATTTGTATACAAAGATTCGGAAAAGGTTTCGCTAACAGAATAGATTTATTTAAGATATTTCTACAATGCCTCAATATTCTTCAAGCTGTATGTCATGGGCGTCGGCACACTTTTCACGCCAGCGGCTTTTCCACGACTCGAAGGCTCCCTGGTAGACGGAAGATCCTTAAGGGTACGCATGCAAGCTTCTTTGGTGATACTTAGGGTCCCGTTTGGTGGTGGTGCCCTGAGATGGAGGACGATTTCACTTTTATAGGGAATAGGAAATAGTCGGCTGGAGCCAAGTCGGGACTGTATGGGGGTTGGGAAATCGTCGCGATGCCGTTGTAGAGACACTGCTCTGCTCTTGGACGTCCGTCCAAAGACCTTCGAGGCGAGTTTCCGGCAGGTCTTTCGCATCACCAAGTATTCAGTGATATAATGGTGTGTGCACTGTCATCTTTTTATCAATGCCAGTATACGATCTGCGATCATGCGCACACTTAAACGAAGGCTTGAATTCAGCACTTTGCACGTCAGGAAAAATCGCTACCAATACTTTTTATACATACTTGTTCTTTGAAGTCATACGGTGAAGCTTAATGGAAGAACGGGGAATAAATTTTAGATAAAGGAATGTGTTCTTGACAATGGTATGTGGATGGGGCAAGGTCATTTACAACTGCTGAGTCATTAACCAAGCCAGCAAAGTGATTTCCGCATTGCCTTTTGGATGTATGAAGAGCAATTCCATTGCTCGTTGAGCGCACCTTGTTTTCAGTACAGAGACTGGATGAAGAGAAACAAACCGCAGAAATGGCATGGAAGGCTGGTTTGAGAGGAATAGGGGGGGGGTCGTCTTGAAGAATTAAGGTGGATGTAAGACGCGTATCATTCACGGGAGAATATCCTCATTCCAATTTTCCGCTTGAGGTCTTTCAGGAACATCACAAGGAGTCGAAAATTCGAACAGATGATGTACAACGGGGGCTATGTCTAGTACCAAGGGAGTCGAACTCGGGCCCTCCAATCGGATGGCGAATCCTCAACCCCACCTCCCCATTGCACCATTGTGCCACAACTGAAATAATATACAATTTTTAAATTCGCATTATTTAGCACGGCACACTAAATGTGCAACGTAAGCAATGCTGTCAGTGAATATGTGAAATTGATGCGAGGAGGCTGCCAAACATGTTAATTTGTGCAATATTTCTTCGAGTGTGTATTTGGAAGGGAGAATAAGAGAGGGACTGATTTATTGATCGTATCCAATCCATCGCCGGACGAAAGTCAACAAATGTGAAAAACATAAAGTTTTACGGTCCGTACAAAGCGAAGGCTCGCTTGTTTCGCTCACGCCACCAAAGGAGGGCGCTGACTCATACCCACGGCGCACGCAGAGTCCTCTGTCGGCGGCTGCGGACGGGAGGGCGCGTTTCGGGGGGGTCCGACCACACGGCGTGCGCCCCCGCCACCCCTTGCCCCACGGCCCCGCCCCTTCCCTCCAAGGAGACCAGCGGCGCGATGGTGCTGCCCTCAATAATCTATGGGTGGTGGAACGGGGAGGCAGGTCGATTTTTTACGCGCGTCCTCCCTTTCTTTTTTTTCTTCCGAAAAACGGAATAAGAGAGCGAGGGGGAAGGGAGACGGCATATGGGAGACCGTTCGGGTCATTGTATTAAACTGCATTTTAAAACAGACGCTAGAAAAATAGCAGTAGAGAGCAGTGTACTGAGTACACACTTCCCTTCCTCAATCATTCTCGTCCTTCCGCTGAAAAAAGGGCTGACGAAATTTCAAATTACATTTCAGTTTATATACGTGCTCCATGCATTCTTTTTGTCACAGCTTTTGAATAAAAACAAAGAGAAACCCACGGAAATGAATCTCACATGTATTCGGGATTTTCGGTGGCCAAAACACCTTCCTCTAGGGAAAGAAGGACCCTTTCCGTCCTTCTTTCCTTTGATAGAGTGGTTCGACCACGAACATTCGGAATATGCGTGAGTTTCATTTGTGCGTGTTTTGTTTACTACATGTTTGTTGTATGTCGTTGTATATGTCTGTGTGTGTGTTTTCGTGTGTATATATACACTTGCAAATGTGTGTGTATGTGTGCGTATAGAATGTTTAAAAGAAGAGCTAGACGTGCTCTGATGGAGGAGAGGGAAGGGTGCGTGGGTCCTTCTTCCCCCCGGTCGTAAAGGGGTGCGGGGGACAAGATTGATGGGGGCGGCAGAGAGAGGGCAGGGAGGAGGGCGGCTCGTCGTTCCGTGGGAGGGCAAAAAATAGCCCTAGGGTGGGTGGGGAAGGGGTGCCAAGGAAGTTGGGAACGAGGGTGGTTGCGTGGAAGGAGGATGGGGGTGGATGGGGGGTGTGGAATCGATTGATCAAAGGGCCTTCATTGGCCATTCCCAACTTGTGCTCTCTCCCCGCTTGGTCTCGCCGCCTTCGCTCTCTCTCCTCTGCTGCGCCCCCCCCCTTTGGAATAATAACCCAAGGGGGGTGCGGAGGAGGCCATACCACTCACTCCACGCCGCCCTCGGAACGTCCGCCTTGTCTCAATACCCATCCAGAATCTCCGCTCCAGCCTTTCCGAGGGCCCCCCCTTCTCCTCTCCATCAGCCTGCCCTGGCAAAGAGGGGCGAGGAAGTCACGGGGGTGCGTCGAGTTTTCGCGAGGGCCAGGGTGCCCCGCTCGCCCCTCGTGGTGCCTTTGCACCCACAAGGTGCAGGTGCAGTGGCTTTTCTTTTCGGAACCTTTTCCTTTGCTTCCTCGGTGTTCCTCATATCGGGGACTCGTGCAATATATACTCTTACATGTTCTCATTGAGATCGGGTTGGTGCAGTGGCTATCGTACTGGCTTCCCACCAAGAGGGTTCGGGTTCGAATCTCAGGTGCAGCTGATATTTTCCACTGGTATTCCGATCCCTACTTGAAGTACTTTGCGGAGAGCACTTTGAGTGAGTGCGACGTCCATCGGATGGGACGTTAAGCTGCGGGCCCCTTTCGTTAAGAATGAACTAATTCCGACGCCGGGTTTCTCTCCACCCTTCATCCTTTCCTGTCCATCCGTAATGGCGCAAGTGACCTCGGCTGTCAGCCGCCTCCCCTAAATACTACTACTACATATCATCTTGTGTCCTCGTACAAATCCTCGTTCGTGTACATAAGCAGATCTCTAAAAAATCGGTGTTTTAATTTGTTTGCCAGTGCTTAGTTTAAATATGAGATCTATACGACAATGCAGTCATCAGATTGTCGGGGTACTGCCCTGCACTCCATCCTCCTCCCATCGGTTAACTGACCTCTTGGTTTGTATATAAAATGTATCGGTAGCAATTGTTTCCTGATGTATGCGTGAAGTGCTGAATTCGGCTTACAGTCGGTTAAGTGTGCGCGTGATCGCAGATCGTATTATTGGCATTGATGAGATGATGACAGTGCACACACCATTACATCAATGGAAATTTGGCGAAACGAAAGATCTGCGCTAAACTCGTTCTTCCGAAGGTCTTTGGACGAACGACCAAGAGCAGAGTCGGGTGTCTGCTTGCGAAGACCTTCTGCAACGACATCGCGACGATTCCCCAGCCCCCTTACAGTACCGATTTAGCACCAGCACACTATTATTCATATTCCTATTCAAGTAAAATCCTCCCTCCATCAAAGGACATCACCACCATTGGACCCTAAGTGCCGTCAAAGACGAACGCACGCGTACCCTTAAGGACCTTCCGACTACCAAGGAACCTTCGAGTCCCGGAAAATCAGTGTATCCACGCTCAAGGAATGTTCTTTGAAGACTTTTGAGGCATTATAGCAATAGCTTCTGAAATTATTTTTCCCTAACCTATCCCGGTACTTCTTGTATAAACCATGTAGAGTAACTTTACATGGACCGACAAAAAGTGCTTCTACCGCAGTGACTCAACGGTTTAGGATATGTACAAAATGTCGTAATGTTTGATGTTTCTCTTCCCAGAGGGTAAAATGTAAACTCTAAATTGCTTTCCTTTCTTGCATTTTATCGTGGGTTTTAAGACTACTCTCTGATTGGCTAATATTTCTCTGCATGGCGCACGCCTGTATTTTCGTAGACTCTTCACGGTATTATCCCTTTCCCAATCATTCTCTGTGGTAAACTTAGAAGGTGCGTTTAGGGGCTGCGCCAGCGATTTACACCCATTCGCATGGAAGTTTATTTGTTTGTTATTTTGAAGTGAAGGATCCGGTGATGGTGTGATCAATATTATTGCAATCCCTTTGAGAGTATCATTCAGTGTAGATCATCTAGCCAAAATCATAAAACAATGTGTCGGCGAATGAGAAATTGTTAATGAGATTAGCCATTTTATAGCCTAATTGAGAAAATTAAGTGTGGAATGGGCAGCTATACTTTATGCGGACAGAGGGAATTTAAAAAAATGTCATGTTCGACGACATTGGACCATTAATTAAACGGATTTATTTGGTGGAGCCATTTCAACATTTGCATTTGACTGCCTTCACTTGCATTTTTCGGTTTGCTCGGACGGATTATTTTTCGTTGTATTTCCTCAATGTTGTTGTGTTGGTTGGCTGGTGACCTTATGCAATATTTATATATTCGCCATGTCATATTCGAACTAAATCGTATGAACTATTGAAGATCACGACTATCTGGTAAACGTATTTGAACCTGAAATCATCAATCACAGAGGTAAACTGAGTTCCAAGCATTGAACTAAATGGGAACTTTAACCATGTAACATTGAAATCGTGGCTAGAGAGCTGTCGTGGAAAACGAGTGCCTTATTTTCTTGTAAATATGGTCCTCCTGTTTGAAATTCAGGAGCGTTTAGGCTTCAGATTGGTTTTAACGCTACTTAGGCAACAGCAAAACGTGGTAATTTTGCAAGCAATGTCGTAGATAAAGTAGTTCATAGAGCATATAAAAATAGCAAAAGCCGCAACGGGACTTGGAAATAGAATATCCATCACGACCTGCTTATTTCATCTCTTCCCGTCAATTTATTACGGCTTCACAAGATGTTCTCTAACCCGTGTGTTTTCTCGGAGGTTTCGTTTGAGCGATGATTTATGGGATTCGTTGCGTTCGATTGGCTGTTTTCATATTCAGTTATTTGTACGTCGATTCTCCGCTAGGTGACCATGGCATCAATAAATGGCACTTTGGAGAGGAAGGATTTTGTCAACCGCCAGTCGCAATCCATAGTGATGGAAATAGGAAAGTGTGTCTAACTAATCAGATTAGTACTCATTTAATACACTGAAAGAGAAAGAGTAGACAGGTGCATATAACTAAAAAACTGAAAAAATACCAAAGAAGAGCAATTGTCAGAATGAGCAGTTCGTAAAAATAACAACAATCTCAATCGAAGATGATACTAATACCCGTAATTTCGTCGCGAAAACACGGTAGCCTATTTTAATGCTGCGATTATGTTTGAGGCGTACCCGAAATATTATGCAAAATTAAACTCTTATAATGCAATTATCGCACGACCACTACTCTCCACTTTCATAATTTAGTGCCACCGTCATGAAGTGGAAGGTGCGTGATTATTTCTCAATTACAAACTTCAAAGGAAGGATTGTGGAAGCGTTTTTGTTCTCTAGTTTCCATGGTGACAAACTTTACCAAAAATATCTCGCACGCATGGAAACGTTTAAGTGTCCCACCAATAAGATGTTTTATTTTTAACCGAAACAAATCCATTACGTGCCACTTGACACTTCCTCAGTCATCGCCTATGTCTTTGGAAAATAAGACTTAATATTTCGCACAAAGGATTATTTCACCCGTAATCATCAGGTATTCTCAGTGATAATACAGGATAGATTGTGATTCTCAATCATCATCATCTTCTGAAGGCGGAGCTTTGTCGTTGGAGCCATTATTTTCCCTCAATTGCCGTTCTTTTCAGTTCATTTTATGCTGCTACTCTCAATGCACTTTCTATTTCATCTATTAATTTCTTCCTTGGCCTTTCTCTTCATATTTTCCAATTTTTTCCCCTCCATAATATTTTCCAGGAAGTTATTATGTCTCAGAACATGCCCAACATATTTCATTTTGCTTTTTCCACCTCTTTTAATAAATTCTTCCCCTCTTTAATTTCTCTCGATACTTTCAATGTTCCTTTTCTTGTATGTCCATCTCGTTCTTATTATCCTTCTCCAAATCCGCATTTCTAATGCTTCCAACCGAGCCTTTCCCCTCTTCCCCAATGTCTCACTCTCAACGCGAAGATTAAATTAAAGATTCAATCTTCTGCATACATTGGAAGGACGTCTCCTTACCCGTGATGTTGAAAATGTATTGTTACCCTCATCGTACTACGGTAGGAGAGATCATTTCAATAAAATTTAAGAGATTAAGTGCTGAGCAGATAGATTTTGAATGTCTTTGCCAAGAACGATAAGGGATCAGAATAACGTTTTCCTACCTCGGTAGGCGTAAAAATATTCGGGTCAAAATTAGTCTGGTGTATATTCACTCTCTGCCATACACCCTAGCGGTGGCTAGCTGGGAACTAAAATATAAAAAATAATATGTACAAGTTTCACATCCTTATCGTAATGCGCTCCAAATAAAGTTTCACGAGCTTCAAAATCAAGATTTTTTCTTTCAACACCCTCTTAGTACTTTCACTGGTAGTATCCAAACTCTGACAAATTTGTAATTTGAATAACTAAATTTTAACGATTTCATGTTATTAACCCAATTGGCTCCAATCTTCAGTATTTCAGATGAAAATGTACTTACTGAATCCAATGGTAATGACTGTAATTCCAAGCACACGCACACACGCGCACTCTTCGGGCTCCTGGGATGCGAAGTGTTGTTTTGAAATTGAATTGGTCCCGAGCGCCTGTTGAGTATTTAGCCGCGTCCTCGAAGGACATCGGAGAGATCCCGCGAAGAGAGGGCCTGGAGACATCTCGTCCCGATGAAAGGCTTTCGAATCAGTAGTGAGAGTTCCAGCGTTGGAGCGTTAAACTTTTACCACTAGTTATGAAGGGCAGGGCATGCGAGGCACACATCGCCGCGAGTCAGAGTTTGAAGGAGAGAGTTTAAAGTTTGGCAAGCAGTTCGCTGAAATTGAAGTTCAGTGATGCGGCGCGCGGCCATTAGAAGTCGTCGAAAGGCCGGAGTGATTACTCTCCGTGGATTACACCGATCCGCGGAGGAAATCCAAACGCGCCTAATCACTAATCCAACCACAATCACTTATTCAGAACTTTCCTCAACTGCGACATTCGCGCCCCCCCCCCACCCACCGCGTTTTCCTCCCCGAGCCACGCTTAATAATAATCACTCGCTCTTTAAACTACTTGGTATTCTTTCAGAGTTCCAAGACTAATTCAGCCCCTTGTAATTTCGCATGCAAATAATCGAGGCCGCGCTCTTAACCTGAAATAAATATCCAAAAGATGGATGAATGAAATGGATTTCCTCCAAGTATCGACGTCAACCATCTCTCAATTCGAAGTTTTATCGCATGTCATTGGAATGGAATCACGAATTAGTGACGCGATTCTCGAACAGGTGTTCAGTCTGTAAGCAACCCTAACATTGTAACGGCCCGCTGACGTGGGCCGCGTTTCTTCCGAAGGACCTTTCTCGCCACAATTCTCTCCCCATTCCAGCTGTCCGCTTCGGCGTGAAAAAAATTATTCCATTTATTTTTGGGGGCGACCTTTGCATTAGTGCTCCTATAGATGCGTATCTTACAGGGTGTTTATGGATATGGCAGATTTCTTCCCGGGGTAAACGCGTGCGAGAAACCGATAAAATAATCAACGCTCAAATCCCTGAGCGAGCGAGTCTGCTTTAGAATTGGCGGCATCGATTTGCCGGCACTCATGTCAGCAGGAAATTGCAATGTGCGGTGGAAGGGAGTGGCGAAAGCCTCGCGCCGAGCATTTCAAACCTTGGTATCTCTTAAGCAGAGCACGATGGGTGGGGGAGAAGGGGGGAGAGAGGGGGGCGTGTCCCGCAGGGGAGCCGAGGAAGGAGCGAAGCAAACGGTCCTGTTCCTACATGGGTAGCGGTTTGCAATTTTCGTTTTCAATATTGACTGTCACTGCGAAAGAGATATCGAGGTTGTGATAATTATCGAGTATACATAGCGGGCACTATCGACGAAATCGTCCATGTCATCAATATCATACATATCGCATTTCGAATATATCGACCTCATCGTTTTGCGACCGTGGGTCGGGCTTAGCACTGGGTGAACTCCACCATCACCTACCAAACCGACCTTCGGGTTGAATACTGTGTTCATGGTTTTGTCGTTTTTCGACCGTATCACCCATTAAGAGTAATAAAAATATCGTCCCACTACTAAATTTCGTGGTTGCGAATCTGGAAAAGCCATAATTGCTGATGAAACACGCGCGAATTTCTCAGAAGCGTATCGCAAACGATATTGGTCGAGTTTGTCGTGTTAAAGGCACCCTGGCGCCAATAATCTTGCAACGTGACAACGCTCGTCCACACATCTCGCGCGCAACTGGAGAGGCTCTGCGAAACCAGAAATTTGGACCGATTCCACACCCTCCTTATTCCCCCGATCTTACGCCTTGCGATTTTTATTTATTTCCTCAACTCAAGAGACACCTCAAGGGTAATCTTTTGCCCTCGGACGATGAGGTGAAGGCAGCCGTCGAGTCCTGGATTCGAGAAAAGTCGGAAGAGTTTTTCAGTGACGGAATGAAAAAACTTGTTACACGTTGGGAGAAATGTGTCAGCCTTCACGGTGACTATGTTGAAAAATAAATAAATGATTTTAACACTTAAAGAATTGTACTTTAATGTGCTATTTTCCCGATCTGCTATTTGTTTTTTTATGGTCTATTATCATGTGTGCTTACGTTAAAGTCTACCATCGTGCATCCAGAATATTTTTGAAATCTTTCGACAAAAAGGGGGTTTAGTTATAGATAGCCAATTTCGTTCATGTCGTGTATCGACCCTATTCCTTCATCGTGTTATATTGCATTACATAATATCTTGCGAGCCATAGTTACAGTGTGTGGCAGGAAGTGATAACAAACCAGTATATTTTAACCTAGTGCGGTCGGACAATGTTATTCTCTTCCCATGTCGTTTGTGGGAAAAATTACATCATGAATCTGTTCTACACTTGATTTCATTAATTTTATTGACATGATCTCTCCTAGTACAATGGGGATGATTCCCAGCATAGCTCCTCTAGGAAGCCAATAATAATGAAGCGAAGGTGAAGGATCCGCCCTCGATTTGTAGTTCTTTTATAATCAGTCATCGGTACTCTCCACGGGTCTCCGCATAGCAGTGACGTCGCCCCACATCTGCCCGTGACCCCGCCTGGGCGAGACGCTCCTGGAGACCGCGCGACGCGACGTCGTGGTCGCGGACGGGGGACGTGGGATTAGGAGGGCACCCATTGAATTCACTCGTCAGCCGTCATTCCGAAGCCTTTTGGGAGGAGTTTGGGAAACAACCGGGGGGGAGCTTTAAATAAAGAAATCCTCGGACGGGCCCCCTCCAACTAGCGTGGAGCCGGCGATGTCGCCGGGACAAACGCTCGTTACCGCAGGGATAGGCGCGGTAACATACATATATATATATATATATATATATATATATATATATATATATATATATATATATATATATATATATATAAACTTGGAAAAGACGCTCTCCGGCGACGCACAAACACACAAACACTAACACAAAGAACACTACACACATAGAAACATAAAAGAAGGACACTTACATTGGATATTTACGTTTCGACGGCACGGCCGTCGTCATCAGAAATATATATAATAGATATATATAATACCCATAGTGGGTTGCGGTAGTCCAGGGGGTAAAGCGTTGGACTACTGACTGGAGAGCCCGGGTAAGGCACTCGGGGCACTTGCAGCTCGACCCTTGCTATGTGATTTTTCGGGTACCAGATCTTCCTGGGAAACCATAGCCGGCACAGGGAAAGGAACTGGCCCCGCTACCCTGATGATTCCCACGCCGTCGGGCTTAATACTGGGTGAACTCTGCCATCACCTACCAAACCGACCTTCCGGTTGAATACTGTATTGAGGGTACCCTGCAAGCTCCGGCTAGGGCCTGTGGCAGGGGGTGAATACTAACCAGACTAATTTTGACTAGAGCTTCAATTTTGACTAATTTATGCCAGAGCTTCAATCTGTAATTTAACCTTCGCTCCACTGAGTGATTCCCAGCCTAGCTGCTCCAATATTTTGGATACTACACTCAGTTTAGTATAACAACGTTTTACAAATCTAGCTCCTATACGCTGCACGCGATCCAATTCGGCAATTAATCCAACTTCACGAGGATCCCATTTATACTTGCAGTATATCCTAAATGAGGCCTAACCAATGATGGATAGCATTTCTGTTTTGCATTTTCATCGCATTTACCAAGTACTCTTCTAATAAAGCCTAATCTTTCGTTAGCTTGGTTGAACAATGGGTGCACCTTTCCCTGGAAATGATGAGCTTTGCAGACAGAGTTGGAACTGAATGTTGCTGGTGTCAGTGGCGGCGGGGTTACTCAAGAGGGTACCGATTCGTTCCGAGCCTATTTGGATATTTAGGGCTTGGATTTTTGTGGTGTTGTTTGTTGTTTTTTCACGTTTATACATGTAGTTCGATGTAAAAGGCCGAAACTTGTTTTTTTTTTAAATCGGCACTACGAAAAGTTAAATTCTACTGAATGTGCTGAAGGATGACCTTTGTTCTTAACTTCCTGATATTTTCATTATATTCATTATTATAAATGGTTTATTTAAAAAGTATCGGTAATAATTTTTCCCCGAAGTGCATGCGCGAAGTCCTGGATTCAGACAGTCCGTTAAGTCTGCGCATGATCTTATATCGTATAATGGCATTGATGAGATGACAGTGCACACACCATTATCATCTCTGAAAATTAGGCGATGCGAAAGATCTGGTCCTAATTCGTCCCGAAGTCACCGAGTCACACCTGCTCCCCAGTACCCGAATACCTGATGAGAAACGGTATAATGACGATTCCCCAACCCCCTTAGAGTCCCGACTTTCCACCAGCAGTCTACGTAATACATACGCCCTTGCGGCGGGCGGCTTGCGGGGTATTAAGTAGACCAAGAGGGAACTTTTGCTTTATAATTTGTGCGGTGCATCCTCAACCAAATGAAAGACAGATGGACAGAATGACACCCAAATAGATTAAAAATTCAAGTTTCAGACTACGGAAGATATGGTGACGGGGTGTGATTGCAGAGGGCAAAACGAGGTTAGAAAAATCGGCGGAAGAATATGCACGCAAACTTTATCTCGTCAATACTAGACAAAGGAATATTTGACCAAGAGGAATATTTGTCAACTCGTGAATCTATTTTATGGTGAAATTCTTGGGGATAGTATGTCTGCACTAAAACGAATAGTGGCTTTGTCAAATTTCAAGAAAAAGCCCCGCGACGGTAACTTACGAGTATAACGGAGTCATCCTCATATAATGCAACAATATCAGAGTGTAAAAATCATTCGCCTTGTTCAGAATTCATCTACATCTACACAATGCCCCGCAGACCACCGCAAGGGCATGAGGCGGAGGGTCTTAGGCCACCAATCATGTACACACAATCCCAATCATGTCACCTCTATACGATTATTGGTTCGATCATGCAATCGAAAAATGTTTATCACGTGAAAGAAGGAATAAACATGCAGCAATATTCAATGACAGGACACGCGTATTCAAATTATGCTGTAGAAGTGTTAAAAGATGGATCTATTAGATAAAAAAATTACATGCAGGATATCGACAAAATATATACACAATCAATTCTAATTATCTCCTACGCGTTTGCTGCCATGTCCATTTTGATCTTCAATGGTACGAGGAAAAAAGGTGGTTTGAAATCTATCCGATTCAAACCCGGATCCCTCGGTGTCGCGCCTAGTGTTTAGCCAGTTCGGCTACGGAGGTGTAAAATGATTTTCCAATCCTTTAAATTGGACCTAGACGAATTCGAACCGGAAGTCGTGTACGTCATCGTGTACTACGATTTATCTCTACCCTAATATCGACGCTCGGCGGGCGGATGTGGCCGAGCCCTCGGTGGGCATGTCCTCGGCGTACCTCCCGGCACCCCCTTCACACCCTCCCTCCAGTCGACCCCCTTTGCCCGCCCGAGGCCCTCCCGCGGCTGGATTGACGACGCTGCCCGGAGGATCCCTTGGAGGACTCGGGGTGCGCACAGTCGAGTCGCCATGGAAACGAGAGTCTGGGGGCGGAGCGGAGCTTGAGACGTCGTCCGAGCGGTGCAGCAGAACTGCGGCTCCGCACGGGGCGGATTCCGCATGGTCGCGAACGGCAGTCTACGTTGACGGCCCACGACACGGCACTCTTAAACGAGCTCGTGGCGGGCAGTCGCTCAGGGGAGTGGAAATCGGTGCTTAGCATAAAAGAATTTGCGATGATTGTTCTGGAGGAACGATGGTTCGTGGCCACCAACGCAGTGATCAACTTGGGCATTCATTTCTGAAGAATGGAGAAGGTGAAATGAACCGAAAGGAAATCAAATGAGGAAGCCCTAGGGATGGTGGGTGAGGAGAGGGGTTTGTTGAGAGAAATCCTGTGGAGGCAAGAAAAATGGATGAAGGGCGTATTGATCGGCAGTGGGGTGTTGAAGACTGTAATAAAGGGAAGAATGCTAGGCAAACGAGGAAAGGACAGGAACAGGAGAGGGATGTTGGACGGGATGAAAAGAGGAATTAAGTACAGAGAGATGAAGAGGGACTTGATGGAGAGTGGGATGCTGGCAGTAGCGTCCATCCAAAACTTACCTTAACCGGTAGGTTACCTAATAATAATTGATTTCATTTGGGAATTCCGCGTTACAAGTAATAGGGGCCAGTGTTATGACTCTCAGTTAAAGAAATTGTTAATCTTTAGGTACTGGATAGGTCTACAAAGTGAACATTATGACTTCCTGTTTAGAACCATACATGATGTTAAACACTCAGGTTATTTCGTTTCAGGACGAACACTCTAATAGCGTAATTAAAATTGGTAATTTTAATTAATCATGATATTCCACCATATCACGCCTGGAACGTCTCCTTTTACTCTGATTGCGGAAAAACCAAAAGTTATTCAAGCAGTGCGGGCTGCTCGAGGGAGTTTATTGCGGTAAGATCAAATCAAGTCAGTCGACTGCCTTGAATAATTTGGCACTAGTTTGTAAATGCGAATGGCGAGTGGTTGTGATTGCAATGGTTGCTACATTTTGTTTTCTCCATTGAAATCGCAAAATATTGGCTTAGGTGTTTGGTAATATATTAATGACAGTCCTCGTTTATTAGCTTGACAACAACAGAGTTGAAAGAATACACACCTTTTTAAATAGGCCCAAGATGGATACTACTGAATTCTCTCTGCTCTTATCGCACGTAAAACTTTAAATTGCACATCCGAAAGATTCGAAAATACGTGGGATAATAAACGTGCGCATGAAAGTATAGTGAGTTTTGAAGAAACAGGCATCGCAAACTTCATCGGGTTTCTCCCACATATATAGAAATATATGTGGGAAATAAATAACCAGGTCTCAGTGTCGTTCACTAGTTGGGGGGGGGGGTGGCTGAAGTGGATAGGTGTGGATTTGTTTCATGCGGGATAGTGGGATATTTTGTTCATCCGCATATATTTTGTCATTCTTGTCCTGGGTTTTGACTGGTCAGGCCCTGATGATGACTTTATGAGTTGACACCTGGGTCGTAGATGTTGTAGTAGCTGTGGATGAATTATTGGTTTTCCGCTAATATTCATTTCAATTCAACAATTTTAGAGTGTAAAAATCACTCGCATTGAACGGGATTCGAACCCGGATCCCTCGATGTCCGGCCGAGTGCTTTAGCCAGTTATGCTAAGCATCCTCTAAAACTTTCCTTTCTAATCTTATTAATCTTTCTAAAGTGGCTAAAGCAATCGGGCGGACATGGAGAGATCCGGGTCGAATCCCGGTCAAGGCGAATGATTTTTACGCTCTGGAATTGTTGCATTGAAATGCATATTAGCGAATGACTCCGTTAAAAGTTACTGTTGCGGCATCTCCCGCAGTTTCTTGGAACCTCATCGTTTGTTTTCCTTCTCTTTTATTTTCTCCATTCCGTCTCCTTTAATGGCTTTTTTCTCATTTTCCGGTGAATGTGTTACGTTCCACGGCCACTACCTAAGTAACCAACCACAGAGAAGGGGACTTAAATAAGATCCCGCAATTGATATCAGTTAATAGAATCTGATGAATGCTTTAGTCATAATCTGGGAATGTGTAAAATACAGCTTTGACCTTTTGATTTTGCCATGGCATTATGATGATTAATCTCCGCGATGGCGGCATCGCCCTTCCCTCCCTCCGCGGATGCCCATCTCGTCATCCGCCGCAGAGGGGGGAGGCAGGGGTGGACAGGTCATTAAAGGAAGGCGCGAGACGCCTCGATGCATCCGTCTGCCTGTGGCGCGCCACAAAAAAAGCGAGCGCCCGCGAAAGGGCAACTTTTGTAATTACCGGCTTACTATGCAGCATGTTCAACCCGTTTGACGTTTTATGTAGAGCTCCTCGACCTTTTTGCTGGTTCGCCTCACTCTCACGGGAAGTTAAGGGAAATTCGCAAGCCAAGGCAGTGATGATAAATAATTTAAAATTTCGAAGTGGGCATGAATAATGGGCAGATATGAGGATTATTGTGTCACTGGGCATGAGCACCTCAGTGAATTACATCGCTGATGAATGCTTCGCGGTGAAAAGTGATCGTGAGCAACTTCTGAGTTTGTGGGGCGTGCCAAACTGGGGGAGGGGGGCGTCCCGCTGCTTTTTGATCGATGCGCGCCCGCGTCGGCGGAATCTCCGGCCGGTGCGTGATTTACTGACCCGGGCGTGGGGGGGTGGTGCCGGACGGCGGAAATGGTGAGGGGGGCCCGGGGAGGAGAAACAATTTCTTCCTAACGTTGGCGTATATCGCAGCGCGCCCACCGTGCAGGCTCAGTGGCGGGGGATCTGACCTTCCACAAGCGCCAATCGCCCGCGAGTTAGTAAACAGACAAGATCGTGTTTTTAGTTGACCCCTCTCCGATGACTCGGTTCGAGCTGAAAATGAACAGCGAACGATTGAACAGCGGTACGCCATCAACTTTTGTCTTGGACTGAGGAAATCGGGTACGGGGACGTTGGGCATGATTCACCAAGGGCTCAAGGATGAAAGAATGTCACTAACTGCAGATTTTTAATGGCAAAAGCTCCTCAAAATATGGTCGAGAGAGTGTGGAGGACGAGCCCCGCGATGGACGGCCGTCGACGCCAAGAACCGACGACAACGTGCGACGTGTGCGTGAAGAGCTGAATTCAGACCGCGTCGGTTAAGTGTTCGCATGGTTGCAGATCGTATTGGCATTGATATAAAGATGACAGTGCACACACCATTATTATCAATGAAAATTTGGAGATGCGAAAGATGTGCGCTAAACTCGTTTCAAAGGTCTCCGGACGGACGACCAAGAGCAGAGTCGATAGTGTCTGCTTTAGAAGACCTTGTGCAACGACATCCCGACGATTCCCCAACCCCCTTACAGTCTCGACTTTGCACCAGCAGACTATTGCCTATTCCCCAAAATGAAAGTTTTCTTCCCTCAAGGGACACACTTTCACCCCTAAGGACCTCCTTCGAGTCGTGGAAAATCCGCAAGGGCAAAAGTGTGTCGACGGTCTTAAGGGATTTGAAGAATATTGAGAGGCATTGAACGAGCACTCTCTGAAATAAATCTTTTTCCGAAATGTTTCCCGATAATTTTATATACACCCTGTACGGCTGAGAATATTCAGCCGAAAAGAAAATGTTTATCGTAATTGATGTATGAATAATAAATCACTTATTAATAGAAAATTTCGAAAATAAAATACAGCACATAACAAGAGCACATAACGTAGTCATGCAGTAATGACACAGGTACCTTAGTGCGCGAAATTTGTTTGACGGAAGACAGTGCATGTTACTTTGCTGCAAAAATGTTTCTCCCAAACCGATTGTTTTTCCATTTAATAACGTTCCCTTTTATGGGTGATTATGACCATTAAGAATATTCTATTTAAACCCAATGTTATCGTCCATTAGGCTAAACATGTACTCTTCTTACAATTGCAGAATTCTGATAATTTCGTGGTAATATTACTCAAGTGTTCAAAATTAACTTCCACAAAAAAGACACATCTGTTTTTTATCAAGGCAACACAAACAAAAACAAATTGATTACACGAATGATATTTCAAGATTCGACCCAGTTATGGCCATCTCCAAGTATGTCTGCAGCTTGCCAAAACGGATAGTGAGGACCATTGAGTAGTTCAGTAGAGTGAACTGTATTGCAATGAAATCTATTCCCTAAAATGAAGGGCTATCCTGAACACTGGCCGCGTCGTCGTCTCGTTTGCCCACGAGAAAGTACGAGAGTTGGCACGCGAGGGGGCGTGGTTTCGCAGCGAGAGGGGTTTCTCCCCTAGCCCCCGTCGACAAGAGCCCCCCTTCAGGAAGGGAGGGGGCGGTCCTTTTAACCCCCTCGCCCCCCCCGCCCCCACGGCGAAAGCCACTTCCTTAATGCCCCCGGTGCACGCGATATGGGCGGCTTGCATCCGGATTCAAAACACGGCGGCTCTTGGTCAAGAGGAAGTCCGCTCGAAGCCAAGGGAAACACCTCTGGAATATTATGCTAAGGAGGAGGCGGCGGCAGCCTCTCTTCGTCCAAGGGCCCTTATGAGGGGAAACGGTCCTCTTAAATGCTCACTGATATCGATTGCCCGGCTAGCATCGGATAGGGCTGCACAAATGATCGTCGTTGTCATGAGGTTAAACTCCCCAGCGCATTCCGGAGACGACTGCGGCGTCCCGTGTGCTCTTGCTCGCCATAAGAACCTCGCCGATTTGAGACATTCCTCGAGAACAGAAGTGGCTGAAACCATATCCCTGATTTGCCTGCGTATGCGATCCAACCCATCCAGATCTCTTCAACACTAATCCGTTCCTTGTTCCGAAACAATTTGCTGTGCTGCGTGTAATAAGCATTGTCCTACAGAAGGCCTTCTCAAAACTCGAAATTTCATTTTTTTTAAATCATGTAATCATACTTGTGGGAGCTATGAAGTGGTGGAGGGTGATTTGATTGAGGATTTGAAATGATTTGGGGTAAACAAGGGCTTATTGTGGAGAAAGTCCTAGGCAATATGTCACGGCTGCCAAGGCCATTCACACCCGAATTCATTCGAAGGAAATATACCAAAAATGTGCAGAAAGTAACTGACTTTTGTGTGTGGCGAGCGAAGTAATGGGGGGGACCGGATTTTTGTTGTATTGGTGCGCGCGCGCGCACACACACACACACACGCACACACGCACGCACGCACGCACACGCACACTAGGGCAGTAAGTATCGAGAACTGCGGTGTTTGGAAGGTCGCGACGGTTGTCATTGTCTATACAGTAGCGTGTCAAAATGAGCAATACAATTGACATTCCCTCCAAATGTAAATTTCGTACAGAGATAAGGTTTTCACTGATGAACAACTTCAAAGCCATTGTTATTCACCGGAAAATTTGTGGTATTGCCAGCCTAGCCGCTTTAGTATTTTGGGTACGTTACTCAGTTTATCATTTCAACGTTTTACAGATCTGGCTCCTCAGCGCTGCACGCGATCCAATTCGGCAATTAATCCAACTTCATATGGATCCCATACACTAGCAGCATTTTCTAAATTAGACCTAACCAGCCAAAGATAACATTTCTCTTTGATCCTTTCATCACATTTACCCAGTATTCTTTTCAATAAATATTTTTTCTAACCTTAAGAGCGACTTTCTGGGTCGCAAGGAAAAGTGAAAAAGTCCAAATGCGCATCGTGCATTTTCTCGCTCGTGGTGACGGCACGACAGGGGTGCACCAGGATTTTGACGGCCGAAGAGTGCGTTTGTGTGGCGATGGGAGGGAGACGGTTGAGTGCAATTTTAAACGCACCCTCGGTTAATTTCCGAACGTTTTCACGCCAAGTTTCAATTTTTAGTGATGAACTCACAGCTGAAAAGTGAAGCTCGAAAAATGTTGAACTGTTTAATGGTCCCTAAATGAGCGTCCTTGACCCAAACACAGTTACGAAGAGTTAAAAGTGCAATACTCAGAAATGATTAGTGTTTTTTAGTTGGAGAACGTTAGAAAAGACACTCGTGTTGCTTTTAAGCCAAGACTGACGGAAAACGAATTCCGCGAGTCCCGAGTCGCAGTAGCAAACGAGTCCCTTTCGCCACAGAGGAAAGCAGGAGTAGTAGAAGGTCATCGGTTCGAGGTATGGTGAATGTGAGAGGGTAGCTTGGATGGGAGGGACGTGGGGAAAGGGTTATTTTGGGGGTTTAAGTAACATTCAGAAAGAAGCATTCTTCTCTACTAGGTTTCGGAACCAACCTTTTTTTCCTATTGGGGTTACTTCTCAGTTATTCCTTGCTCGGCATTGAACTTCGTTTTCGAATGAGTGCCTCAACGGCATGCAGACAGTAATCGGGTTTAATCACTGTTACGCTGGTCCATTAAATTTCAACCTAAAAATCTTATCAGAACGTTCAATTGATAAAATGTTTCGCGGCCCGTTAATGACTTTTTTAGGACTCTCGAGTTTTGCGAAAAACGGATGCTTATCATTATTCTCCAGTTGGAGGAACCGTTCGTCCTTCTGACGAATCCGTGAGAAGGGAATGACAAAACCCTCCACTGTGCTGACCCAGAAAACCAAAGAATCTCACTCGCCCTCGAACCTCGAAATTGCACACGCGTTATACGGAGCGTAACCTTTTGGAATCCCTGCCTTCACATCTACATAGCGTGTGGCGAGGGGTATTGGTCACCACCATACGTTGGAAGGAAGCGAATCTTGCATGGACCTGCTCACGTTCTGGGAGAATGACGTGATATCCTCGTCAAGTTGACCCCCCGGAAGAGGCGCGCGGATCAGGTCAGCGGGAGTGCCTCGTCTCCGGTAACCCTGGCCCACCCTTGATCCAAGCTCTCATAACTCGGTGTTTCGTGTCTCCCTGGTGCGTGTGGTGATCGGTGGGTGACCTAGCTATGCGACTCACCCTCGAAACGATGCAGCATAGAGGCACAGACTGATCGGATCTCTGGGTGAAAATCTTCAACCGAAGCAGAGGTGCGGTCAAGGCTTCGGGCGGCAGCAAGTAGATTCTGTGTGCACCCACAGCCGCTCATTTTTCTCCGAGCAATCGAATCGAAATGAGTAAATTGACAGATAGATATTTTCCTCTCTCCCTTTTTCGAGTAAATCCAGAGGCCAAATTCTTTTAGTCATTAAAAGTTTCAGTTTTGCGGGCTCAGAAACTGACGCGAAAAACTTCCAGCAAATTTGAAACTGTGGAAATGACAGCGGCGCTTATTCCTTCGCTTGGGACTCCTACGCCGTCCCATTACGCATTGCCAATCCTCCGAGGTCGCCTTTTTCATTCAGGGGTCACCAATTTATTCTGCGATTTTCTTTTATTTGCTGGAGCGCCAGAGTATTTAGGTGTCGATCGGGGAGGGAACCCGTCTGTTCTCGACGAAACCCATTTGTATTTCATTTCATGTATTTCATTTGGAGTTGCCTTGTGCTCACTTATTGGCGTCGCGTGAAAGTATTTTATAGGAATTTCAAAGTGCAGGTTTACTTTGACAAGAAGCATGGAATTAAAACAATTCCCCGACTAACGTGGTAAGGATTACAAAAAGATGCGGAATTCGGATGATTTTTTTTCTATTCAAGAAAAATGAGCGTAAAACTGCTTTGAGAAGTGATTTACGATGATGCAAAAATGTATAGAATGTCTTGGAGAGTATTTTAAGGAAAATATTGTTGTCAAAAGTTGTTGAGTTGTCAAAATCATTTCAAGTTTCTTATTTTTTTGTATCTGAAATATTTCCTATCGATCTTCGTATCAACTCGCACCTGGAAAGGGTATCGTGAAAAAAATCCGAGTGCTGCGAAATTAATCTACGAGCTTCTGAGAAAATTGTGCTCGGGAATGTGCTCGTAGATGGAGCACCGCAGCGTGCGGGACAGATTTTTCGGATCCCAAAAAAATAAAAGGAAATTTGTGATCGTTGATTGAGGCTTGACGTGGTGGAATGGGTCTTCTGAAGAATAAAATCTGTAATTTTCGAAACTGAAAATGAGAACATTTTGAATTTTAAAGTTACGGAGAATGAAACATATTTTATTCTCCGTAAACCATCATCTGGGACAGATTAAACAATTATCTCGCTCACTTAATTGCATCCAAACCGAAAAGTGTTTTAAAAAAAAGAGCTATTTAAAATGGCTGAGAATAGCCATATTCTCCTGTCCAAGTTGTCTGGTGCCTTCCCACAGGTATGAACGTCCAAGGTTCGCGCAGGCAGGTGACGCAGCAATTCCCCTCCAAAATGCAAAGCTCACCCGCGGCATTGGTTGGCTTTCATAATTAATTTTCATGCTTACCATTTGCTCCAATCTTGCATCTCCGAGGGCGCGTGCCCTGACATGACGCGCGATTTGCATTCACGTCCCGTCGTCGCGAGATTGACGGCTGTTCATTTCCCGCCAGAGTATCGTTGTCTTCGCCTCCTCCTCCTCCCCCTCCAACTCTCCCTCCCCGAGGAATCGTCTGGAGCCACCTCCCCTCTTGTCACAGTGAATCTCTTCCCGCAGATGTATAAATGTGGGTCGCGGTAGTCCAGGGGGTAGAGCGTTGAACTACTGACCGGAGGGTCCCGGGTTCGATTCCCGGGCAAGATTACACTGGGCACCTGTAGCTCAAACCAAGCTCTGTGATTTTTCGGTTACCAGATCTTCCTGGGAAACCGGCAAAGGGAAAGGAACTGGCCCCTCATGCGTGCATATTCACACGGGCTCAGTACTGGGTGAACTCTACTATCATCTGCTAAACCGACCTTTGGATTGATTGTTATAAAAATATGTTCATATATATATTTTTATATAACCATAAACACAGTATTATATATATATATATATATATATATATATATATATATATATATATATAAACCATAAACACAGTAATCAACCCGAAGGTCGGTTTAGTAGGTGATGGTAGAGCTCACCCATGTACCAAGCCCGACGGTGTGTGAATATTCACACATCAGGGTAGGGGGGCCAGTTCCTTTCCCTGTGCCGGTTATGGTTTCCCAGGAATATCTGGTGCCCGAAAAATCAACTAGCTTGGGTGGAGCTGCAGGTGCCCAAAGTGCCTTGCCCGGGAATCAAACCCAGGACCCTCCGGTCAGCAGTCCAACGCTCTACCCGCTAGACCACCGCGACCCGCCTATATATATATATATATATATATATATATATATATATATATATATATATGTAAACA
Organism: Hetaerina titia; assembly: GCA_037158775.1. Taxonomy (NCBI): domain Eukaryota; kingdom Metazoa; phylum Arthropoda; class Insecta; order Odonata; family Calopterygidae; genus Hetaerina; species Hetaerina titia. Next base: position 121,279,370 of record CM073771.1, on the reverse strand, counting down.
CAGAGTTAGGCAAAATGAAGTACAAAGAGTTAAACAATAAATTGAGAAGGGCCACAAATAAAGCAAAAGAAGAATGGTGGAAAACGCAATGCGAGGATATGGAAAGTTTACAGAAGAAGGGTGAAATTGGTGCTCTATACAGCAAGGTTAAGTTATTATCGGGAAGTAAGAAGGCAAGATGTGTGCTAACAGTTAAAGATAAATGGGGTAAGATAATAGTTGAACCAGGAAAAATCCAAGAGAGATTGAAGGAATATATAGAAACACTGTATGGTAAAGAACTTAGGCCGACAAGGTTAGACATAGAAAAGGAACATGACGTAGAAGAAGATAGCTTAGGTCCAGGCATACTCGACGATGAAATAGAAAGGGCATTAAAGGAGATGAAAGCAAATAAGGCTGTGGGGGTGGACAATATTCCTGTAGAAATGTTGAAATGGTTAGGGAACGGTGGGAAGAAGGCCATATATGGACTGATTCGTAGTATCTATGAGGAAGGAATCTGGCCGGAAGATTTTGTGAGATCGGTGTTAGTTCCTATTCCAAAAAAGGCAAATGCTTCGTCATGTGAGGATTACAGAACAATAAGTTTGATATCCCACGCAGCTAAAGTTATTCTCAGGATCATCAACAAAAGGATAGAGAGTAAGGCAAATGATTACTTAGGGGATGATCAGTTTGGGTTCAGGAAAGGAAGAGGTACGCGTGATGCCATTGCAGTAATGAGATCACTAGTCGAGAGGAATATAGAATACAATCAGGACGTTTTTTGCCTGTTTTGTAGATTTCGAAAAAGCGTTTGATAGAGTGAATTGGGAAAAATTAATGCGTGTATTGCAGAAAATAGGAATGGATTGGAGGGACAGGAGACTGATCCGCAACCTGTACATGTCTCAGACTGCTCAGGTGCGAGTGGGGAACGGAGAGTCCGGATGGGCAGTGTTAGGAAGAGGTGTAAGGCAGGGTTGCCCATTGTCACCGGTACTGTTCAACGTATATGTAGAGGAAATGATTAAAGAGGCATGGGAAGAACTGGAGGTAGGAATGAAAGTGGGAGGGGAATTCGTAAAATCGGTTAGGTTTGCTGATGACCAAGCATTAGTTGCTCAGTCAGCCAAGGGGTTGCAAGCATTGTTGAGTGAATTGGAGGTTCAGTGCGATAAATATGGGATGAGAATAAATATTAATAAAACAAAGGTTATGCGATTTTCCAGAAAGAAAAAGGCTAAGCTAAATATTAAAATAGGCGGGGAAAAAATAGAGCAGGTAGAACAGTTTACATATCTCGGAAGTGTTTTGGACCAATACGGTCAAAGTGGTAGCGTGTAAGGAGAAGAATTGCGCTAGGCAAGGAGGCTTTCTCAAGGAGGAGGGAGTTGATGACGGGGACGTTGAGTAGGGATGTTAAGACAAGACTCGTAAAAACTCTGATATGGAGCGTAGCTATGTACGGCGCGGAAACGTGGTCGCTGAAGCAGGAGGATAGACGTAGATTGGAGGCTTTTGAAATGTGGGTGTGGAGAAGAATGGAAAAGGTGAAATGGACCGAAAGGAAAACAAATGAGGAAGTACTAGAAATGGTGGGGGAGGAGAGGGGTTTGTTGAGAGAAATCCTATGGAGGCAGGAAAAATGGATGAAGGGCGTATTGAGCGGTAGTGGAATGTTGAAGAGGGTGATAGAGGGGAGAATGTTGGGCAAGCGAGGTAAGGGTAGGAACAGGATAGGGATGTTGGACGGGATGAAGGGAGGAAAGAAGTACACCGAGATGAAGAGGGACCTGATATAGATTAGTTTGCTAGGTGGGGAGTCACAAAATGTTTATTGGATAGTTGAGTCCATCCAAAAACCTACCTTAACCGGTAGATTACCTAAAAAAAATAAATATATATGTATGTGTGTGTGTGTGTGTTTTGCGCTTGTGATCGGCTCGATTAGATCTTGCGCACAACCCTGGTCGCACCCTCGACAAGCCAAGCATCGGAACCAAGGCGGGAACGATAGGTACCCGCCGTCCCTGTCTGTGGGAATTTTCCCGGATGCCCCACGAAATGAAGACTCGTTACCCCGACTGCATTTCCCACTCCACTGTGGAGATTGATCATCTATTCCAATCCCTCGTATCTCTACTATGTAAAACACACTGGGGCAAACACCGGAGCGATCCTGCTTCCCCGCTCAAGAATTTCGATCATAAAATGTTTGAGGCGGAGGGAGGGAGGGGGGGAGTTCGGGTCTGGAGCTGGAAGCGAGACTCCATTTGCAGTTATTCCTCATCCGGGTCCTTTCTTCGTCCCTCCCCTCGTCCACTCACTCTCCGCAGTCCGTCGAGAGACAAAAGAGTGCGGCTCGCACGTTAACGGTCCCGCTTTCATCGAAATTTAGTTTTATAGGCCTTTTGAACTTTGAGGAACCGAGTCGCGACAAATGGTTTAACAACTCTGTTGAGTGGGATCAGAGAATGGAGATCGCGTCTCTGCTATGCGAATCCCTACTTTCACGTGACATGCCGATTTTGTCCTTCCCCCCCCCTCAGTTTTTTCCTGGAGCAATATATTCTTTGCGAATTCCGGCGTCGCTCGGGTAATTTGAAGTGAGCAAGGAAAACCTTAAAATCGTGCCCCTAAGTCTTTCCCAGGAGATTCTAGTTAATTTGAGCGTTCAAAAGGTTTTAAATTTTCTTAGCGGAGGATTTGTCGCGTGTAGTCCTCGCGTTGGAGTGGATGAAGGCGATTACTTCGTTCGAGTCGAGTGACCCAGGGGCCGACTCCAACCCCGAGCCTCTCAACTCGGAGGCCGGCGGGGGAGGATTAACTCATTGCCATTCGTTGGTTTTCACTCGGGAGTAAACAAAAGCGGCCATGTGGTAATATTGCAATCATGCTGCGGGGGTGGAGTGGTAAAAGACCCGCAGGGCCCACAATCAAATGAAAATTAGCTCATGCATGAACGATAATCTCCTGAAATCAATCCTTAGGCTACCCCGACGTCTATCCGATGATGGATCCTTGCTGCTTCCGGGAATTACCGTCCCGTAGGTGAGTTGATGGACAACTGTGTCGCCCCCAGTCCAGGAGGCCACTTCGACCTGAAGGCGCCTCCAGAACTGGGGGCGAAACAGTTGTCCATCAACTAAACTACGCGACGGTAATCCCCGGAAGCAGGATGGATCCATCATCGGATAATCTCCTGGCTTCATTCCTGGTGGCAAATGTCCTCAAATGTTCTCTCCCTAATCACAAGAAAGACAAGCTGAGCGTTGCCGTGCCGGTTTGCTAATATTAAACAGAATTGACGAGGAAGTCATTTCACTGCCTTGCTCTTGCTTTCCCTTCGAACAAGTTCATTTTAGAGTGCGCAGTAAATTGATATAGGAATGCGTGGCTTACGGCACCTCGTATCGCGATCCTTCTGTTTCGTATTAGGCGCCGAAATGCTCCGAAATGAGGGCCTAATCTGCCAACCAACGCATCCTCTGCTATTTCACTTTCACGACATTTTATGTCGTACCTTCATTCTAGAGAGGACTTACGGAAGTCCGCGTATTCACACACAGTTTGTATAAAAAGAATTGGGAAAAGTTTCGGTCAGCTGGTGCCAAGTCGGGACTGTTAAAGGATTGGGGACTCGTAGCGATGACGTTGCAGAAGATTTTCGCAAGCAGGAGACACTCGACTCTGCTCTTGGTCGTCCGTCCAACGATCCTTCGGGAGGACGAGTTTAGCGCACTTTCGCATTTCACATCTTTCGTATCTCCAAATTTTCAGTGATAATGGTGTGCACTGTCAATTTTTTATCAATAATATTACGATCTACGATAATGCGCAGACTTAAATGACGGTCTGAATTCAGCACTTCAAGAAACTCACGTCTGGAAAAAATTGTTACCCCGATTCAAACCTTGTATACACCCCCACGGCCTTATTTGATTTTAATTCCCTTCTTAGCCTTATATCTCGCTTTAAAGCTTGCCTGGACGTACGCTATTCCAATGCGCGTATTTTCTCTTCCTACGTCTAAGCTTCTTAGCATAAATGCTTCCTCCTCTCTTTATCAATTGCATAGTTATACATAATAAAGAGCTATGCTAAGAAGATTGAGATAACGAAAGAGTCTTTTAAGACGCCTCTGAAGGAGAGTACTTTCAACATTTAACATTTTGTCGGCAGATAGTAATAATAATAAGAAAAGGAGGAAAAACTCGCAAAGGAGTTTGTCCAATTACTCTTTTCTTTTTTTTATTAAACCATAAACACAGTAATCAACCCGAAGGTCGTTTTAGTAGGTGATGGTAGAGCTCACCCATGTACCAAGCCCTTTACGGTGTGTGAATATCCACACATCAGGGTAGGGGGGCCAGTTCCTTTCCCTGTCCCGGTATGGTTTCCCAGGAAGATCTGGTACCCGAAAAATCAACTAGCTTGGGTGGAGTTGCAGCTGCCCAGAGTGCCTTGCCCGGGAATCAAACCCGGGACCCTCTGGTCAGCAGTCCAACGCTCTACCCACTAGAGCACCGCGACCCGCCTCCTTTTTTTAATGCCAAAGCAAATACAAAAGAATTAGAATTTTAAAATATAGCATGATATGTCGAGGGGGTTCCTGCTCTCGCTTAATCCCCCTTTAGTATCCTGACGTAATTAACATCAATTACACAACATGAGAAAGAAATATCAAACAAGATGACACAATAGCATTAACTTACAAAAGTAATGCTGAACTCGAATTTAGTACAATCAGAGATGATAATTAGTTTTAGAAATAAATATATTATTTTATGATAACACTTAAGTTTACCAAATCATACAAGAATTTTTGATCGTACACTAACCAAAAATATTACACGTTAACTTAAAATAGCAATTAAATACAATTGTACTGATACCATAAAACAAACAATACAATTACTAATTCTATCAAACCTTATTGTACCATTATCAAATTTTATTGTACCATTTTAAATAATTGGTCGCAGTTATGCTTAAGGCAAAATCTCACGCATCTCGCTTTTCTTATAAGTCATGCTGTGCCAAATTTCATGTCTGGGTTTTTCATACTGTAGGCTCTCATCTGTTCTAATGTTGCCCATGGACTTAAATGCTAAGACCATTCGCTTTAGACTGCGACGGTTTTTCCTCGTTCCTACGGTCCATCCACTCTCCGCCGAAGCACCTACAGTCAGTCTTTCACCGCTGCTGTAGAAATTAGAGAATACAAGTACATCCTGAGATAAATAGTCCATATTAAAGTGAGCGTAAATGATGTCATCCGCCCAACTGTCGGCCGTCTGAGTCCCGGGACGGGACGTCCGTTTGAAATTAGTTTTGAGGGGGCAGGAGGGAAGATGGGAGGTGGGGAGGCTCTTAATTTCGCCGGGTCTGGAAGGAAAGGACCGAAGGCGGGGGCTTGCGAACCGTAAAATAAATGGGGTGACATGCTCGTTACTCCCTGGCGGGAGAAATAAATTTGAAAATCGATTACTCTTCGAATTTGATGGCAGCGACCAAGAGAAGGGGGTGGGTCAAGGCGGGGGCCGTGCGCGGACAAAGGCCAATTAATCGCCTTCACTATATACACATATATATGTGTATGTGTGCGTATATACGTACTAAATATTTCAAACAAACGAGAGGGATGGCGATGGCCAGCAAAAAATATTAAAAACACGTAAAAAAGGAAACCCATACGTGTTCCGTAATTTTCGGTGGCAAGGTCAAAGAAGACCGAGACGATATTTTCCTTCTCTGGCCACTGAATCACGGAAAACCTTCGTTTCCGACCTAAATGCTTCATTCTTAGTTTCCTTTGCCTCTACCATTTTCTCCTCTCAAATCACATTCCTAGAATATATGTATATATATCTCTCTCTCTCTCTCTTTCTCTCTCCATATATATATATATATATATATATATATATATATATATATATATATATATATATATATATATATATATATATATATATCCATATATATATATGATTTCTTCGAAGTAACAGGGAAGTGTTGAATAAAAAACTTAGACAGTAACACACAGCACGAGAACACATAAAAAGAACACTCACAATAATATCTTGATAATTTCGACGGACTCGAGCTCCGTCTTCTTCGGAAGATAAGATATGACTAAGGAAAAGGGTACGCGGTGCAGAGAGAGTATGGGACGAGGGAGAGGGGAAAAAACAGGTAGTGGGGGAGGAGTGAAGGAGGGGTATATGGAGGGGGAGAAAGCGGAGCGGGGAACAAGTGGTGGGAGAGGGGTGAAGGAGGAGGTTATGGAGGGGGAAAGGGAGGCCAGAGGGGAGCGGAGATGGAATAAGGAGGATGCGGAAATAGTAACAAGCGACACAGAAAACTAACAATTCATCCACAGATCCCACAACACCCATGACCAAGGCATCAACTCACCAAGTCATCATAAAGGCTTGACAAGTCAAAACACAGGACAAGGATGACAAAATGTATGCGGATGAATAAATTGTCCCACCACCTCGCAAGAAACAAATCCACCTCCATCCATCTCAGCCCCACCCCCCCATTTAGTGAACGAAATTGAGACCCGGATGTTGATAGGCTTTACACAGCCATATAAATGCCAATTCCATTGTTTTTAATTTTATAGGATTATCGGATGGGGGAAGGGATGCTAGCACGGAAACATTGTAACAGTGGTTGAAGGGGGTGTTGTGGTGGGAGGCATGTTTTGGGATGGGAAGACCCGCGGACGGGGAGGAGGGATAACATGAGGAGCGATAATTGTTACCCTGAGGTCCAGGGGTGTAGAGCACTGGCCTATATAAAATGCCGGGCAGAGTTGGCAAGTCAGAAGATAGATTACATTCTTAGATGTACATGAGTAGTGGGGGAAGGGTGGGAGAGAGTTAAAAGGTGGGATGGAGAGGGGTGGAGTGGTGAAAATAGGACAAGTTTTGCATCTAGCTCGCAAGCACGGAGTGGGTGTGATTCTGGGGGTGGGAGGGGATTTGGAAAGAGGCTTGGTGGATTTGAGGAGATCTGATAGGTTGGCGGGCCGTTTGAAGGTAACAGAAGGGCATTTAGGAAGAAGGTTGGACGAAACGTTGTGATTTTTGAGGATGGGGTACAGGTCTTTGAGGATGAATTTAAGGGACTGGATGCCAGGGAAGTAGGTGGTGCATATTGAGAGAGGGTGAGAGTCTGTGGTTGAGGGAGGATTGGGGGTGTAGGATTGTTTTAGGATTTTTTTGTGAAGGAGAGAATCTGGGTATCCCCGTTGAAGGAGGGAATGGTGAAGGTTGTTGAGGTATTTGTTGAGGGATTCGGGATGGTTGCAAATGCGGTGCCCGCGGATAGAGAGGGAGTAAGGGAGGGAGCGTTTGGTGTGGTAGGGGTGGCAGCTGTTAAAATGAAGGTATTGTTGTTTGTTAGTAGGTTTAGTATGTACGGAGGTTAGAAATTTGTTGTTAGTTAGGGAAATATTTACATCGAGGAAAGTGATCTGTGATGATGAAATGTTGGAAATGAAAGAAAGAGATGAGGAATCATTAAGTTGGGAGATGAAGGAATTGAGGGATTCTATGTTATGTGACAAGAGTAGAAAGATGTCATCAATGTACCGGAGCCACAGAAGGGGTTTAAGAGGGTAACTGGAAAGGAACTTCTCTTCCAGGACACCGAGGTGGAGGTTAGCGTATGACGGGCTGAATCTACTTCCCATGGCACAGCCCTTGATTTGGAGGTAAAAATTGTCATTAAAAGAAAAAGAGTTACGGGTGATGATGATGTTAGAAAGGTCAATGAGAAAATCGGTGCTTGGAGTTTGAGGGCTAGGGCGTTTGGAGAGGAAGTGGCGTAGGGAAGCAAGGCCTTCTTCGTGAGGAATGGAGGTGTATAGAAATGTGGCATCAATTGTGGCCATAATGATCTTGGTGTCAGAAGGGAGGGAAATTGAGTGGAGCAGATTGAGGAAGTGGTAGGTATCTTTGACATAGGAGGGTAACGCGTGAACTAAAGGTTGGAGATAGTGGTCGACGAAGGCGGAAATTCTTTCGGTCGGGGAGTTGCGGGAGGAGACTATAGGACGCCCTGGGTTTTCGGGTTTGTGGATCTTGGGGAGGATATAGAAGTGGGGGGTGTTTGGATGGGAAGGTGAAAGGAGGGAGATGTCACTGGGGGATAGGTTTTCATTAGGGCCGTTGTCGCGGAGGAAAGCGATAATATCCTCTTGGAATGCAGGGTTAGGGTTAGACGGAATATGTTTATACGAAGAAGTATCTGCGAGTAGTCAGTTAGCTTCTGTTAGGTACTCAGTGGTGTTTAAGACTACCACTGTTGAGCCCTTGTCAGCGGAGGTGATGACCAGGTTGGGATTTTTTATTAGTTTTCTCAATTCGGATTCTTCTGCAGGGGAGAGGTTAGGTTTAGGATTTAGAGAGTTGAGGAAAGAGGGACTAGATATTTTAGATAGGAGAAGATTAATAAAGATTTCAACAGGGTGATTCGGGGGTAAAGGTTTAGGCTCAAAGTGGGACGGCGGGCGGAACTTAGTTAAGGCGCTGTGTATGGGAGCGGGAGGATTAGAGTTGGCGGGTAGCGAAGACCAGAAGTGTCGCCATCTTAGATTTCTAGCGAAATTTATAGCGTCAGAGAGGATGGTAACATGATTGACTTTGGGGGTGGGGGAGAAAGAGAGGCCTTTACTTAGTAGTGAAACTTGCTGCTGGTTCAGGGTAAAACTGGAGAGGTTCAACACGTGTTCGGCAGTGTCGCCTGCTTGGTCGACTGGCGGGGAAGGGGTAGCTTGAGAAAGGTTTTTTTGGTCGTGACGGCTGGGCAGATTTCTGGAAATCGGTAGTGTACGCGTGATCGGTTGCGTTAGCGGAGTCGGTGGGGCGGGTGGGGGTAGGTGCAACATAGTAGCTAAATCAGGTTTATGGAGGTGAAGGGGTGAAGAAGGAGGGTTAGGTTTCACGAGTTGGAGAGGTAAGGCAAGGCCCTGCCGGAAATAAGAAGCACAAAGATTGGAGAATTTTCTCAGAGCTTTACTACGCCGGAACTCAGGGAGCGAAGAGCGGATTTAAGAATTCGGCTAACATAGGGAAGGAAATGTGGGGAAGTGAGAGAAATAATATTATTGAGGGAACGCAGGGAATTGTGATATTTATGCATCAGGCTAGTATATTGATTTCGGATGTACCTGCAGAAGAGAAATGACTGCTGAAACTGTAATGTATGATGAGTTAGAAGATATCATCGCGAGTTATTCTGCAGTGAAACATTTGATAGTGATGGGGGATTGGAATGCAACGGTAGGCGAAGGAAGAGATGGTGGGGATGTGGGGGACTATGGGTTAGGCACGAGGAATGAACGCAGGGAGAAAGCAATTGAATTCTGCAGGAGACAGGGGTTAGTCATCACCAACACATGGTTTAGACACCACAAAAGGCGTAGGTATACATGAAAAATGCCAAGTGACTCAGAAAGGTATCAGTTAGATTATATTATGGTTAGGCACAGGTTTAGGAACAGTGTGATAAGTTCGCACAGTTTCCCAGGAGCGGATACGGACTCTGACCACAATTTAGTTGTTATGAAATGTAACGTTCGTTTCAAGAAGATAAGGCAAGGGCGGCGGGTTAGGAAATGGAATTTAGAAGCAGTAAATGAATTAACGTGGAAGGAGTATCAGAAGGCTGTAGAGAAAATGTTGGATGACGGTAAAGAACTGAGTACTGTCGAAGAAAAATGGGATTGTATCAAGAAAGGGATATTGGAAGCCGCTAAAGACACTATAGGAACCGTTAACGGGAAAAGGATAAGGAAACCATGGGTAACGGATGAGATGATTGCAAAGATGGACGAGAGAAGAAGATGGAAAAATGTAAACACAGAGTTATGCAAAATGAAGTACAAAGAGTTAAACAATAAATTGAGAAGGGCCACAAATAAAGCAAAATAATAATGGTGGAAAACGCAATGCGAGGATGTGGAAAGTTTACAGAGGAAGTGCGAAATTGGTGCTCTATACAGCAAGGTTAAGTTATTATCGGGAAGTAAGAAGGCAATATCTGTGCTAACAGTTAAAGATAAATGGCGTAAGATAATATTTGAACCAGGAAAAATCCAAGAGAGATGGAAGGAATATATAGAAACACTGTATGGTAAAGAAATTAGGCCGACAAGGTGAGACATAGAAAAGGAACATGACGCAGAAGAAGATGGCCTAGGTCCAGGCATACTCGACGATGAAATAGAAAGGGCATTAAAGGAGATGAAAGCAAATAAGGCTGTGGGGGTGGACAATATTCCTGTAGAAATGTTGAAATGGTTAGGGAAAGGTGGGAAGAAGGCCATATATGGACTGATTCGTAGTATCTATGAGGAAGGAATCTGGCCGGAAGATTTTGTGAGATCGGTGTTAGTTCCTATTCCAAAAAAGGCAAAGGCTTCGTCATGTGAGGATTACAGAACAATAAGTTTGATATCCCACGCAGCTAAAGTTATTCTCAGGATCATCAATAAAAGGATAGAGAGTAAGGCAAATGATTACTTAGGGGATGATCAGTTTGGGTTTAGGAAAGGAAGAGGTACGCTTGATCCCATTGCAGTAATGAGATCACTAATTGAGAGGCATATAGAATACAATCAGGACGTTTTTGCCTGTTTTGTAGATTTCGAAAAAGCGTTTGATAGAGTGAATTGGGAAAAATTGATGCCTGTATTGCAGAAAATAGGAATGGATTGGAGGGACAGGAGACTGATCCGCAGCATGTACATGTCTCAGACTGCTCAGGTGCGAGTGGGGAACGGAGAGTCCGGATGGGCAGTGTTAGGAAGAGGTGTAAGGCAGGGTTGCTCATTGTCACCGGTACTGTTCTACGTATATGTAGAGGAAATGATTAAAGAGGCATGGGAAGAACTGGAGGTAGGAATGAAAGTCGGAGGGGAATTGGTAAAATCGGTTAGGTTTGCTGATGACCAAGCATTAGTGGCTCAGTCATCAAGGGGTTGCAAGCATTGCTGAGGGAATTGGAGGTTCAGTGCGATAAATATGGGATGAGAATCAACATTAATAAAACAAAGGTTATGCGATTTTCCAGAAAGAAAAAGGCTAAGCTAAATATTAAAATAGGCGGGAAAAAAATAGAGCAGGTAGGTAGAGCAGTTTACATGTCTCGGAAGTGTTTTGGATACGGTCAAAGTGGTAGCGTGTAAGGAGAAGAATTGCGCTAGGAAAGGAGGCTTTCTCAAGGAGGAGGGAGTTCATGACGGGGACGTTGAGTAGGGATGTTACAAGACTCGTAAAAACTCTGATATGGAGCGTAGCTATGTACGGCGCGGAAACGTGGTCGCTGAAGCAGGAGGATAGACGTAGATTGGAGGTTTTTGAAATGTGGGTGTGGAGAAGAATGGAGAAGGAGAAATGGACCGAAAGGAAAACAAATGAGGAAGTACTAGAAATGGTGGGGGAGGAGAGGGGTTTGTTGAGAGAAATCCTATGGAGGCAGGAAAAATGGATGAACGGCGTATTGAGCGGTAGTGGAATGTTGAAGAGGGTGATAGAGGGGAGAATGTTGGGCAAGCGAGGTAAGGGTAGGAACAGGATAGGGATGTTGGACGGGATGAAGGGTGGAAAGAAGTACACCGAGATGAAGAGGGACCTGATATAGATTAGTGTGATAGGTGGGGAGTCACAAAATGTTTATTTGATAGTTGTGTCCATCGAAAAACCTACCTTAACCGGTAGATTCCTAATAAATGAAATATATAATATATATGTATATATATATAATATATTATTATGTAATCTGCCGGTTAAGGTAGGTTTTTGGATGGACACCACTATTAAAATAAACATTTTGTAACTCTAAACAAAACCCAATCGAGCAACCTACTCTACATCAGGCCCCTCTTCATCTCTGTGTACTTCTTTCCTCCCTTCACCCCGTCCAACATCCCTATCCTGTTCCTGCCCTTTCCTCGCTTGCCCAACATTCTCCCCTCTATTACCTTCTTCAACATCCCACTGCCGCTCAATACGCCTTTCATCCATTTTTCCTTCCTCCATAGGATTTCTCTCAACAAACCCCTCTCCTCACCCACCATCTCCTGCACTTCCTCACTTGTTTTCTTTCGGTCGATTTCACCTTCTCCATTCTTCTCCACACCCACATTTAAAAAGCCTCCAATCTACGTCTGTCCTCCTGCTTCAGTGACCACGTTTCCGCGCCGTACATAGCTACGCTCCATATCAGAGTTTTTCCGAGTCTTGTCTTAACATCCCTACTCAACGTCCCCGTCATCAACTCCCTCCTCCTTGAGAAAGCCTCCATGCCTAGCGCAATTATTCTCCTTACGTCCCTACCACTTGGACGTTATTGGTCCAAAACGCTTCCGAGATATGTAAACTGTTCTACCTGCTCTATTTTCCCCCCTCCTATTTTAATGTTTAGCTTACCCTTTTTCTTTCTGGAAAATCGCATAACCCTTGTTTTATTAATATTGATTCTCCTCCCATATCCATCGCACTTGGTCATCAGCAAAGCTAACCGATTTTACGAATTCCCCTCCTACTTTCATTCCTACCTTCAGTTCTTCCCTTGCTCTTTAATCATTTCCTCCACATATACGTTGAACAGCACCGGTGACAGTGGGCAACCCTGCCTTACACCTCTTCCTAGCACTACCCACCCAGTCTCTCCGTTCCCCACACGCACCTGAGCAGTCTGAGACATGTACAGGAGGAAATGATTAAAGAGGCATGGGAAGAACTGGAGGTAGGAATGAAAGTCGGAGGGGAATTCGTAAAATCGGTTAGGTTTGCTGTTGACCAAGCATTATTTTCTCAGTCAGCCAAGGGGTTGCAAGCATTGTTGAATGAATTGGAGGTTCAGTGCGATAAATATGGGATGAGAATCAATATTAATAAAAGAAAGGTTATGCGATTTAGGAGTGAACAAACAAATGCCCATGATGTCCAAGAAGTGGTCATCCGTCAGTTCTCATCTGTCACAAGGCTAGGCCGACCACTGCGTTGGGCCTCGTCGTGAACATTGGTGCTGTGGCCATTTTTAAACTGAGAATGCACCACTGCCTCACTCCACCTTCACTCATTACTATTCCGTCTCCGGACACACTTTACAAAGTTGCCTATTAATTTCAATTGGCTTGTGTCAGTTTTTTGCCAGTGAAAACCTACTGATACTCATTCAATAAGTTTCACAGTTTCGAGATTGGTATGGTGCAAGGATTCCATTCTATAGAGTCAAAAAAGGTACGTTGGATTTTTGCACAACTTGCGGAACTTGTAAGGGCGCGCACATTTTTAGAGTTCGCAATGCGAGCAAAGTAGAAGAACCGCAGTCTGCACGCACACTACCACAGCAGGATGCGTAGTACTGAGTTTAGGGACGTGTTTGGACACCAAGCGGGTGGCTCTAGCTCTACCCATCGCCACGTTAGACTGAAACTTAAGTTACTTTATAGACAGTCCTCGTTTAAAAAAATATGCAGCGACTACATCTTGGGAAGTAATAGGAAGCACGGCATTACACAATACAGGAACTGTAGGTGGACTGGATGGAATAAAATTATTGCAGAAAAGAGAAGTACTTGGTTCTCACTCTTTCCTTCTTAATGGACCTATCAAGGGTACTCACATTCGAAGAATAATCATTCCAATCAGAGGAAAATGGTAAAATTAGGCCGATCGTGAATATAGTAAACTCGCATGTCGCCCTGCTAATCGCCGGGAGGGCGTACGGCACAGGGTGTTTGGTCACCGGTCATTAGGGAGATTGCTGATTACTGGCAATCAGTAAGTGATAGATGTAGATTTAAGCTCCTAACAATCACTTTGCACTCTCAATTAAGCGACTGGGACATGATTCCCTGTATCGATCAGTCCGGCCCAGTCGATTCCCTCCTCCTTCCTTCTCATTCGCCAGCCCTCTCTCTTCTTCGGCCCAAACCAAGATGGTTCTGCGCTAGGATTATTTATTCCATCTCTATTTTTGTGACGAATTCGAATGATTTGTACTTCTTCGAAACGGCAAATATGGCCTGAAAATTAGACGGCTAATTGGGCTTTGTTGAGGCCTTATTTGGAATATACGAAAAATATGGATAGGGATCAGTCCGAGAGAATTTTTAGTTGACAAATTGGGTTTATTCCGAAGAGAAGTTTTCTGAATTGTTTTCACGAATAAAATTGAAAATGGCTGGATGGAAGATTTACGAATGAGCTCCCTACAATCTGGGTGAACATAGCAGGTGAGTGAAAGAGATTTGGAGAGGTGACTAATGAGTTTACTGAGACACACCGAAGAGGGAATGATTACGGAGTTCCACTCGCACCCTATATCGACTGAATCAACGAGCCGAATGATGACATGGTTATATATAAATTATTCTCCGTAACGGGGATATTTAAATAATCCCTCTCTATCTGAACAATTACCATTCGCAACAAATCCAAGTTGGGTGAAAATCAAACGGAGATATGTATTTAATTAAATTGACGTCATCGGTGGCGCCACCCAATGGAATGACAAGGACACCATCTCCATTTTCCACAGTAGGGGTATTAACTTGCACTCAGTACGACCCGGGGTTTGTTGTAACGTTAAAATATCAGGTCTCAGCATACCAATTCCTGGAGGCATCGCTCGGGGTCAAACGGAGGAGCCTTACGAACCCTTTGTATCACCGCGTAGCCCTTACGCTGAATGAGCCAATGAATAAATGAATGTATCGACAAATGTTACAAATAAATTAAGGGATTAATTATTTAATTCTTTAACATCATGAATAATCGAAGGTAGAAGCAGGTCGATTGCAGCCCGCAAGAGTTTGAAAGTGACTTTTTGCGAGCAGGAATGTTATTGCGATTGAGTTGTATAATTGAAGTATGGACTTTTTTTAAAACTCTGATTCGAAATTCACTTATTTAATTCTCTCGAGACGTGGTGGATCAATTTGGACGATGTCAGTAGACCCGAGGAAGAGACACATTGCAGGAAGGGATTGTGATTCGGGGCAAAAAGGAATAAGAGAGTAATCGTTAAAATTGTTAAGGTAAGAAGGAGGAGGGAAATGAAAATCTTTCCGTCACATCAGGGACTTATTTTTCGAGATTGTTCCCAGAGAGTGGGTTCCCAGGGGTTTCCAGGGCCCACTCGACCGTCGCCGGTGGATTAACACGCACACCTTTACCTTATCAGCATCTAGTTCACTTCTATACGAGTGCAGTCCAGAAAGTAACCTTCGTTATGCTAGAAAAAATGCATTGGAATATATACAGTAAGTTTATTTTTTCATACCAAAATGCATATCTTTACTATTTTTATGCAAATTCGCCAAACAGATTTAAGGATTTGGCATGTCTCTGAACTAATTTACGAATCCCTTCATCTTAAAATTCTGCCGCCTGAGATCGCAGCCAACTGATTACACGGCATCTCTTGAAGTTCCTCGACGTCGAGACGAGCGCAAAACATGTAGTGGACTAACTTTGAAGTCATGTTTTCATGCAAGGGAGTCGCAGGAATCTGTGGAAAACATTCTAAAGATTTCAGATAAATTAAAACGCCGATTTTCACGACCTTTTTCATCAATTTTCAGGTGCGGTTCATTATGTTCACCACAGGCAGGGGCGGCCACTTGCGTCGTCATCACCATCATGGACATTTGTCGGTTCACTCTTAAACGAACGACAACACTAACGCATAACCCTCGTCACTCATTACATTTGCTCCATAGAAAGCACAAATTTCCCAATTATTAATGTGAGCATCTTTGAAGTTTTTTATCGATAAAAACCTTATCAGTGAACTGATTTTACGTTTGCCGGGAATTTCAATTGAATTGTTCATTTAATTCGGTATTGAATATACAAACGCCAAGCCTTTCCAACCTCTGCTACTCGAGCCGCAATGACCCACTGTGTGCGTCAATACAGCGACCATTCGGCCGCCTTCGCTGTTTCTCACGCCACGCGAAAACGGAGGTTACTCTCTGGACAGCCCTCGTAGGCTGCTAACTGCCGGCAATGTAGTGGCGCCGTTTATGAAGCACTCGCGATGGCGCCAAGTGTGTGCCATAATAAGTCTTACTTAATGGAATCTCCCTCGGAGCCGTGCTCGTCCCACCGCACTCACGAAAACTCGAGAGGCAGAGAGAGAGAGTGACATTGATCAGAACATAACATTCCATGCTCCCTCTTTTCGTCGCCCTGGATTACTCGCGTTTTTTCATCCGCCGCCACGAGAGGCAAAGTAGGGTTCGCGCCCCCGGTGTCCCCGCTCCCCTAATGCGCCCCTATCCATCACATCTTTCACCAAACCACCACAACACCCAACATCGCCAAAATTTTAGCGGATGGCGGGACTTAAATTACTGGAACATTATCATACCACCAACAAAACTTGAGAAAACAATTTTTTACCTCGACTGTGCCGGGAAAGTTTTAAGCGGCTTAAACTGGTGTCTTGGAACTCCCAGGCCATCAGCGCCCCCGTGACGTCACTGGGCGTAGTGGGGCGGGGGGTTGAGATGGGGAGGGGGCGCGAAGGTGTACCGGAGGCGCCGGAGTGGCAACTGCAGGCCGGGGGCGTGGGTGGGGGCCTTTTTAGAAGGAAAGGGGGGGGGAGCAAGATGAGAGTCAATGGTATAAAGGGCAAAGCGGGGGAGGTGGGGGTGGGAGAAGAAGATCGATAGGACACACAAACACACGGCCACGCGCACAGTCGGGGGCAAAGTCCACCTCCGCCCCTCTTCTCTCGGGGGCAGATAGGGACCGTCTTCCTGGGTGGGACCCCCTCGGGGGCATCCCGGGTGCCCTGCCTCCCCCTTATCGCCGCTTCTACCCCCCCCGCCCCTCCATCGCATTTAGCCCCAGCCTCTTCTGCATCCACACACACATACGTATACACATATGCACGCACTAGTTTTTTTAATAGGTGTGAGATAAGCGTGGCAAATCACGCACGTAATGGGGTGCGGAGACTAAATCAGAAATAGACTAGACCAGACTCATTCTATTCTCCGTCAGTCGAAATGCTCATACCATTAGATTTTTAAAAAAATGTATTATCATGCTCTTTTTTATTAATTTTTTATGAATGCCGTTCAAGAAAAAGTTGAAGGGGAAGGAATGCGGGGTGCGTGTCCGGCATTTCGTCCTTTGGAGGAGTACATGGTTCGTATAAAAAGTATCGGAAAAAGTTTAGGTGGGAAAATAGATTTATTTCAGATATTATGGCTACATTGCCTTAATATTCTTCAATCAATACATCCATTGAGAGCGTCGACACACACTTTGTCCTGAGCGGCTCTTCCGAACAACTCGAAGGCTCTCTGGTTGGCGGAAGCTCCTTAAGGGTACTATGCGTGCAAGCTTCTTTGGCGGCACCCATGGTGGTGGTGTCCTTTGAGGGAGGGAGGATTTCACTTTTATAGGGAATGGGAAATAGTCTGTTGGACTGGCCAAGTCGGTACTGTAAGGGGATTGGGGAATCGTCGCGATGCCATTGCAGAAGGTCTTCGCAAGCAGACACTCTCGACTCTGCTCTTGGTCTTCCGTCTGAAGATCTTCGGGAGGACGAATTTATCGTTGATCTTTCGCATCGCCAAATATTTCAGTTATATAATGGTGTGTGCACTGTCATCTTGTCAATGCCAATATACGATCTGCATTTATGGGCACACTTTACTAACGATCTGAATTCAGCACTCTTCGCACACGTCAGAATTTAAAATTGTCACTGACAATTTTTATACAAAGCTTATACAACTTTCGGTTTTTGGGGTGGTTCGAAATGACCGGTTTGGTGGGAGATCGGCCACCTCTCGGGGGCGATATCTGTTGCAAATTCTTTCGTTGATACTTTTGAGAAATACGGGAAGGCAGATGGCCGATATTATCGTATCTGCAGTCGCTAACTATGAGGTACGATTTGAACCAGATATGATCGAGAGGAATGGAAGTTAGTCGTCGTTATTTCATTTATCGGGTACGGCCTTGTCAACTTTGTAAAAAAATGTTTGGATAGTTAAAAATATTTGTTACTAATGCTAGTTTTGAAGTTAGGAGAATAATCTCCTGCTGTTAATGCACGTTAAATACATGTGAATTAACCTGACAATAGGCGAAAATATATCTGCCTTGGCCATTGATTTTACGAAACGATTCATATCGGATATCAAATGTCAAGTGGTCTTACTGAAAGTTATGGAAGAAAGCAGTCATAACCAAAGCCAGCGGGCGAATTGAAATCATGGTGCACAATTCCGAGGTCTGAGGGGGATCGAATAATTAGCTCGATGCCATAAAAATGAAGAGTTTCATTACGATTTATTCATTGATTGCGATTTATTCATTTACGATTCATTGATGTCATCACCACAGCTGAATAATTATTTATTTTTTATTTATTATCGACTTAATTGGGCGAGGTTGAGACTAAATAGTCCCTTCTTCCACCTAACCCTTAGATTACATACATTACATTGATGACAATTACATACAGCCAAACCCTGGATGGAGAAAAATCCACCCAGACGGGAATCGAACCCGTGACCTCTCAGTTGGTAGACGAGGACGTTACCCCGCCGCCACCAGGGCCGGCGGGGTAATACAGGTATGCTGCACAATAATCTGCGCTGGTAAGTGATCGATTTTTCACGGTACCTTTAAAATGTATACGGCGGGAACAAATATTGACGTTAAGTATGGAATTTCCTTGTTTTTCTCAAAAAGTTTATTTCAATAAGGCATTTGTAGTGACAAGGAAAATTCTACTCTATATCATAGATTCATCGAAGTGTGTTATAGGTTATTGATCATTTTTCCAGGAACCTATTTGTGCGTAGAACTCACGAAATCATGCTTTCTGGTAATGAACTAAGAAGTGCCGTTAATTCTGTCTTATTCGCCGAACTCCACCATGGCTGGGGACAAATGTTCAAGCAGCACAATGGGCGGTTCGGCCGATTCATTTGAATGGATTGTTTGAATTCATTGGTACTGCGTTCTTAGTATATTTTTTTCCATTAAATAGCAACGTACACAATATGGATCACGCATTGATGCTAATGTGAGATTAAGAATGCCCACTAATGAGACAGCAAATTTCAAAGAATCTGCGGGGATGCCAAGGCATCGTCTTTAGCGGAGTCACCCGAATGCGAGAAATACAAGGTTTATATGAAAAGTATCGGTAATAACCTTTTCCTGATATGTTGGCGAGAAGTGCTGGGTTCAGATCGTCGTCGGTTAAGTGTTCGCATGATCGCAGATCGTATATCGGTATTGACAAGATGGCAGTGCAAGCACCATTATCATCACTGAAAGTTTGGCAATACGAAAGATCTGCGCTAAACTCGTCCTCTCGAAGTTATTCGGACTGACGACCAAGAGCAGAGTCGAGTGTCTTCTGCTTAGCGCAGATCATCTATAATGACATCGCGACGATTCCCCAGCCCCCTTACAGTACCTCGACTTGGTACCAGCGGGCATTAGAGCCCTTAGCACTTAGCTTAAGCATCTTTCGCCTACCAGGGAGCCTTAGAGTAGTGGAGAAGCCTCTGGCAGAAGTGTGCCGACGCTCAAAGGATGTAGAAGTACTTTGAAGAATTTTGAGGCTTTCAACGAACAATTTCTGAGATAAATCTATTTTTCCTTTTTAACTTTTCTTTTGCTTTTCTCGATACTTTATATACCAAGCATGTATGGTTATGTTAGATTGAACATTGTTGAGGGTCTGTACTAAAGTAACACGGTATTATAACGACGAATTACCGATCCTTTCACGAACTTGTCCCAGCCCGGTTGAAGCCCAGTCTTGAGTGGATCTTGCTCAAGAGTCCTCGAGGTTAAAAGCAACGACGCACAGGTGCTTTGCCGGAGAGGCGAAAATGAAGGAGTTGGGCATCACGGCGGTGTCTTAAAACAGGCCAAAGAAAGCTCTCTGCGTTGAAGGACCAGGGTTCGAATCAGGACGAACGACACGGAAGGGAAGCCTCTAATTTTGAGCAGGAGAAGAGTAGTTGGAGAGGGCCTCGGTTGGGGCGCAGTGATCGCTTCCTCGTCTACCCCCCCCCCTTCTCTCCGAGACGCGAAGCCTCGTGGCGGTGTGCGGAGAGGCCAAAGGGAATGGATTAATGTTGGTCACAAAGGGATCTTCCCTCCAAGCCCCCCCCTTTCCTCCTCCCGATAGACACAAACACACGCACGCACCCCACCCAGGCGCCCTCAACCGGCCTCTCGCCTTGTTGCCACATCTTCCGGATATCACGGCAATGGAGTCGTCTGAGGGGGGGAGAAGGTGGGGGGGTAAAGGGATGAAGGGGGAGGGAGGACCCCTGCCCGCATCTTCCGACGACCCGTTCGGTTGGGCGTACGAGGGCACTCAAGTAATGGTGGCCATCGGAAAAACACGTCGTGAATCACCTTCGCCACCCACATGGGCAAGTGACTGCTCCTTATCGCGGGTAAATATCTAAAAAAAAGGATATTTGAGAAACAGTAAATCGGTCCATGGGTTTTATTTTGTGAGATAACGAAGGGTCGAAGGGATGTTTATAGATTTCCATAGATCTACTACTTTGAAATAAATCGCATTAAAAGGAAAACCAAAGGGGAGGTCATACCACTGAATCGATGATAGGACGCAGAAATGTGATATGGAACGAAAACCAAATTTGTACATCTAGAGATTTTTATCACAAAATCCGTTTGAATGTGCGTAGTTTGTGTTATATAAAATTGAATCAACTCCAATGGATGGTGTGATTTCCCCTAGAGAGTTGTGAACTCAAATCCCAGCCATCTGTTTCGCAGGGATTTGCAAAAAGAGCTAGGATAGGGTTTTTTACAGAATGAAGGGAGGATGGAAGTGCATGCGGGATTCTTATGTAGTGTCGTATTTCAGGTTTTGTTTCATAGGGGAGGCAAGGGGTATTATCCTTTTGCCATTGTGAAGCCTGTATCCATCAAAAAAACTTACCATAGCCGGTGAAGTAACAATAATAATATCAAATTGACCAATCGTCATCCTTTTGGTACATGGATTCGCATTCCCATCCCCGGCTCACCTAGATGAACGAGTCACACGCCCGCCGATGGACGCATGTTTGGTGACGGGGGTAGAGACCCCGCACCCGCCCTGAAACACTCCCCTACCGAGGGGGAAGCGGTGGGCTGAGGTGCCGGAAACCCCCCTCGGGAGCAGAGGCAAAATGGACGCGTCTCGCTCCGGGAGAGGGGTAACGCGGAGGATGGCGCGATGTGCGCTCAACAGTTTCGGCACATCGGAGGCACACAAGAACCTTAGTTGTGCATAATTTCCCGCGAGGAGTCCGCTTCAGGATCCCTCGCCCGGGATGAGCCAGGCGACCGTTCCGGATGCTTCGAACGATGCGGAGGATGCTCCCAGACTGCCCGCCACGCCGATGGATGGTCCAGGACGCGATGTTGCGAGAGGAAACGATGCGAGGCGATTCTTGCGGACGTGAAGAGTGCATTTAAGATTATACCCTGTGAGCCTTACGCGGCATTACTGGGAGAAGAATAGTCTCTGGTTGGGCGAAATTCGGTTGGTGCAAAGCAGCAGTGAGAGGAAGGAATGCAATGTGGGCACGCGCAACAAAATTACAGCTTGCCAATTTCTCAAAAGGTTGAAGAACTATTAAATTTTCGTACTCCTGAAATTATACTCTAGTTACCTCTGTTTTATGCTAAAAAGTATTTTAAGCTACTTTTGACTCACAACTGCATTTTTATATACAAAAGTATCCATACAAGGTTTGTACAAAAACGTCTTTCTCAAAGAGTTGGATGGCGCGACAGAATTTGCAACCAATTGGGCCCCTGAGAGACAGCCGATCTCCAACCAAACCAGCCATTCCGCTCCGCCCCGTAAACCGGAAATAGTTTCCACAATTTTTCCTGATGTTTGGGTGAAGTAATGCATTCAGACCATCGGTTAAGTATGCGCATGATCGCAGATCTTACAATGGCATTAATAGGGTGACGGTGCACACCATTAAATTATTGAAATTTTGGCGATGCGAAAGATGTGCGCTAAACTCGTTTGCCCGAAGGCCTTTGGACGGACTACCAAAATAACAGACTCGATTGTGTCTGCTTGCAAAGACCTTCTTCAACTCCTTCGCGACGATTCCCCAGCCCCATTTCAGTCCCGACTTGGCACCAACTGACTATTATTCCCTATTTATATGAAAAAGAAAACTTCTCTCCCTCAAAGGACACCACCACCATGGGACCCTAAGTCAAGCCGTCAAATAAGCTTCCACGCGTACCCTTAAGGATCTTCCGCCTACCAGGGAGCCTCCGGGTCGTGAAAAGTGTCCAATGTCCGGTTTGCCTCTCCAGGTTGAGATTGGAAGATTCCTCCTCGCCGGAGCCCACCGTTTGCCTCAAACTGAGAGAACAAACCTACTTTTGACGTTATCCGATAAAGGAGAGTGACTAGTCCTTCATAGGGGGCGGTTTTAGTAGAGATGGTGAGAGGGGAAATTCGCGGAAAGTTGAGAAAGTGGATGAAGGAGGCATTGATGGGATGAGGGAAGGCGTGATGGGATGGGGAGGCGAGGCGCAGTGGGATGTTGAGTACTGTAATAGAATGTTGGGAAAACGAGGAAAGGGCAGGAACAGGGTAGGGACAAGTTGGTCGGGATGAATGGAAGGAGGACGAGAGATGAAGAGGGGTTATGTGAAGCTAACAGTTTCAGGCTTAACTTTGTGGAATTCCTTCATGGTGAGGGTAAAATAAAGAGAAAAAAGACTTTGCACTTCCACACACTTTTAATACAGTACGACCATTCTGATGATGCGCAGCATCATTATCAGTGCTCCTGTTGATGATGCGCAGCATTGAAACCATGGTCGTGTTATATTAAAAGTGTGTGGAAGTGCAAAGTCTTTTTTCTCTTTCTTTTACCCTCACCAGGGGTTTTGTGGTAAAATAGGATGTTGGATTGTTTTATTCGGAGGTACAAGATATTAATTTGGTATCTGTGTCCATCCAAAAACCTATCTTAATCGGTAGATTATTTAATAAATAAATTTGAACCAATTACGGATATTGCTCCCTTGAAATCTTAAAAGAACAAATAACTTTTTAAGGAATTATTCCCTCTTTCCGGAAGATCTCGTCAATTTTCCCTTAACACAGCTTCCTTGATGAAAAAATTAAAAGGACGGCGATTCTCCTCCATCAGGGCGCCCTCTATACTCAGCGCCACGCATTAAAGTGCCGCCCAGACTAGCGCGACCTCCAGGGCACGCTGCATACGAACGCGGTCTGCCTGGAAGGAGCCCTCGAGTCGCGAGGATGAAATAATGTACGGATTTCATAGAGATCATCTTTTAAAGATGAGGTTCAGTTGAAGATGTGCTCCGATCCCGGCAAATGAAAGAACAGCCGCGTGCTCGTTCTCTCCCTCTGGAGCGAGTCAGTTTTGCGCTTAAACAATGGCAATCCGCAATCCGAAATGTTTATGTACGTACCTTCGGGCTTGGAAGGCGACTGGAACACTGCGGCCTCCGACGGATTATTCGAACGATGCCATCATTGAAATTGTTACGACGGTGACAAACTCGAGTAGTCTATTAGAATTTTGGGAATTACGAAGGTTGCCCAGATGGTAACCGCCATTTTCGCGTAGCGAGCGAAGCAATGGGGAGAGCCGTATGTATGTTGCATTGACACACACACACACACACACAGAGTAGATCAGTACGCCTCGAGCTGTAGTGTTTGAAAGGCCGCGCCGCTTGTCGTTTGTTTCAGTTTCTAGTCAAAATGGACAGTAAAATTGAAATTCCAGCCAAATGTAAAATCCGTTCAGTGATAAGTTAGTTACTTATAAAAAACTTCAAAGCTGCTCACCATTCATCGGGAAATATGCGCTGTGCACCGACAAAGTGATGAGTGACAGTGTTTTGCGCCGGTGGCGTCGTTAGTTTAGCAGTGAACAAACAAATGTCCATGATGTCCAAGAATTTTGGTCAGTTCATCTGTCACAAGGCTACGTCGACCACTGCGATGGACCTCGTCGTGAGCATTGGTGCCGTGGCCATTTTTAAACTGAGAATGCACCACTGCCTCACTCCGCCCTCACTCATTACTATTCCGTCTCCGTACACACTTCTTACAAAGTTGCCTATTAATTTCAATTGGCTGGTGTTAGTTTTTCAACAATGAAAACCTATTGATACTCATTCAATAAGGTTCACAGTTTCGAGATTGGTATGATGAAAGGATTCCATTTTATAGAGTCAAAAAGGTACGTTGCAATTTTTCACTAATGTTTTATACTGTCGTTGAATTAGTGCTGCACATGCATTGCTTGAATCTACGTATTGCTCTTTCCAATGTCCGAGGCAAACGATAAATGAAATGAAGGGCGATGCCTTCCATCGATCGTCCTGGACGATGGGTTCATACAATCTAATTCTCCTCTGGAAAGTGATTATGACGGTGGCTGTCGAAATGTCGAACCCAGTCGTAGTACCGATGATGACCAAGGTGCGCGTCATCGCATCTGCTTGTGTCATCACCGTTATAGTTCAGGCTGAAGGACACGCCCCTCCCTGGGAGAGCGCTAAATGCGTCGGTGGTTCCCGCGGCTCGTTGTTTCCTCCTTGAGGACGCCTATACGTACGTACTTCGATATCAACTAATACAGGGTGTGTCAGAATGGACTCCATAAGTTTTAAAAATCACTGAAGAGCAAACAGGTATATTGGCAGAGTGGGAGTAGGGGTGTTAGCAGGGGGAAACAACGCCTTGTTTTAGTAGTTACCATGCAGTGGCTTGGTGAGCATCGAGGCTTTGTCGTGGAAACGTTCTTCAATAACAATAATGGTGTGGTGGCGACGCTGAGGGCGCTGTGTTCTAGCAACGAAGCGCATTTTCACCTCTCCGGCTCAGTAAATAAGCAACATTTTCGTTGCTGAGCGACTGGCAACCCTCGCGAACTTCACCCCTTCATAGCCCCAAAGTGACAGTTTGGTGCTCTGTGTCTTCCATAGGCATTATTGGCCCTTTACCTTTTGGATCTCGAGGTTCTCAACTGTTACTGTGAACTCTGTGGGCTATTGCGAGATGTTGGATAACTTTTTACTCCCCAAAATGGAAGAGTATGTTGAGGAATATGACACAGAAGCTTTTTTATTTCGACAGGATGGTGCCACGGCTCACACTGTCCGTCGTTCACGCCCAATCCTGCAAGAACAATTTCCCGGCCGCCTCATCTCCTTATAATGGGATGCTGTCCATGCCCCCCCCCTCGCCCCCCCCCCCGGATGTGAGCCCATGTGAATGTTTTTCTTTGAGGATATTTCAAAGCTTAGGTTTACAAATTTCGACCAAGGACCTAGGAAGCTCTCACGGGAGGCGGTTGCCGATGTCATCACTGGAATAACGCAAGATATATTGGTGAGAAGAGTTTTCGAAACCTTTTTGAAAGAGTCATCATGTGCGTCGCTCACCAAGATGAAATAATTTTTAAAGTATGATGAAAAGAATGACATTAAATTTAATATTCAGAAATAATTTATTTTTAATTATCTTGGTTGGTTTTTTACAATAAACCCCTCAAATCATAGAGTCCAATCTGACTCACTCTGCAGTATGAGATATCGACTGTGCGGTGCAGACATAATTCGTTCACCATTTTATCAAATGTCTCTATTACAAGTGGCTATGTGGAAGAAGGGACTATCTAGCCTTAATCTCGCTCCAAAAAAGACGTTTTATTATTATTATTATTGTTGCTAATAGCACGTGTCTACATTGTGCAAACCCACAAAGCCCGTCAAAATATGTCTTTCCACGTCTCCTCATCAGTGAGATGAGGCCTCCCAAAATTTAGCAACTCTTATTTCATTATCATCAGTATTTCAATCCTAAGATTGGTTTACTGAAGCCCTCCATTCTTCCCTATTTAGTGTTAATTCCCTCCCCCTCTGATAGGTTCCCTGGTTTACATACTTCTTAATTTGCCCTATATAATTGTCTCTTGGTCTTCCTCGCGGGATCTTTCCTTCAATTGTTCCTCCTATTATGTTTCTAACTAATCCATTGTGCTTCAATGTGTGTCCAATCCATCTAGTTCTTCTTTGCCGCAGAGTTCTCCATACGTTCCATTCTCTTCTGCTCTTCTATATACTTCCTCGTTCCTCACTTTGTCTGTCCATTTAATCTTCAGCATTCTCCTCCAGCACCATGTTTCAAAGGCTTCTATTCTTCGCTGGCCCACTTCTCCAATGTTCCAAGTCTCGAAACCACAGAGCGCCATGCTCCTCACGAACGTTTTGAGGAACCGCTTCCTCAGGGGCATTGAATGGGGGAATATTATTAATATTATTATTAGGGGTGTCATTTAGGGGAGTGATGAGACAAAATGGACCCACTTTTAAAGCTGTGATCCCGTCATGGTGCCCACGGTGCCGGGGAGAGGGGCAGCCCCGCCGTTCTTCATCTCCCTAAGAAGGGGGCAAAGATTAAATCGGCCGCAAAAAACTCACAAATGGAACAAAAACCATTTTAAATATTCGAGTGTGGCACCGATCCTAGCGAGCATTGTGCACCAGATCCACGTCATGCATATTTGAGTGCGAATTAATCTTTTCTTTTGTTTGAGTGCAGTCTACGAGTGGTCATGGTTGGTATTCGATTGACCAAGAGACTAAACACTGCTGATCTAATCAAGGCTAACTCGACAGTATATGCACGGTCACACTTTAAATTGCAATAAAACCGATTTTTAACATCACCTTGTCCCGCCTCCTTCATATTTCTCCAAACAGTCTCGTCCTCTCCCCCCACTCTCCTCTCCTCATGGGTTAAATGGAAGAAAGTCTCAATTTCGCCCAAATAGAGACCTCTCGTACTTCTTCTATTCTCTTTCTGTCCACCGTTTTATTTCCTGCATTCTTCTCCATACCATATCTCAAATACCTTCGATATGCTATGCCCTTCCTCTTGCTTCAACGGACAAGTATCGGGGTCATGCAAAACTGTGCCCCATATCGAAGCCTTTTCCCATCGAGCGATCCCCATGACAATCGTGTGATTAATGGCCCGAGGTGGCGGGGGAAGATGGCGGGAGGGCGCTGGCAGCGCGGGAAGAAACGGGAATAATGAAACGTCGCCAATAGGTGGGAGACTTTCTTCAAAAACTTTCATCGAGCACAAACTGAAAATACTGTCACTCACCCTTACTTCCAATAAGGAAAACCTCCTTCTCTCTCACCCAATCGCTCCCATCCACCTCATTCCATTTGGTTGGCCCCTACTGTTCCGATATGATAGGGGATCTTGACACCTCATCAGATAGCCGGTCCTAATTCGTATTCCCAGTACTTTTCATCCGACCCAAATACGAAGCCTCTCCAGAGAGTAATTTACGTTTCAGCCTAGCGTGGCGGTGGGTAGGGCTACAGCCGCCATCATTGGTGTCTAAACATCCCTACACTCAGTACGCACCCTGCTCTGGTATTGTGTGAGCAGACTGGCTATTCTATACCTTGCCCAAATTGTGAACAGTTAATATGCGCGCTGCAATAGAAAATCCCACAAGATGTGAAGTGTGATCTGTGATTAGGTTTTCACTGGCAAAAAACTAAAACAAACCAATTGACATTGATTGGCAACTTTGTGAAGTGTGTGTAGAGACGGAATAGTAATAAGTGAAGTTGGAGTATGGCAGTGGTGCATTCAGTTTTAAAAATGGCCACAGCACCAATGTTCACGACGAGGAGTCTTGTGTCAGGTGGCAGACTGCTTCAGAGATCGAATTGAAAAGCGTGTGTATCGTCTTGATAAATTCCTCAAATTGAATGGCGACTATGTGGAAAAATAGTTTATGAATGTCTATTTTAAATATATACAATAAGACTCTGTCTTGTCACTAGGTTATTATTGTTATTTCAAAGCGTAAGTTACTTTTTGGACAGATTTCGTAATATGCGTGATTAATTAAGTCTATCGTTCCCTTTGAAAATCATGCGGAGACACGGTTCGTGTCAGTAAAGCGTGTGTATCCCTCGCTGGGAGCGAGATGGGGGGGGGAAGAGGTTCGTCACGTTGGTACAGGGGGAGGCGCCCCCTTCGCATTGAAATGAGAGTGTGGCGCCGGCGGCCGCATTGGCGCGCCTACTGGGTGGGTGGGGATCCGGTCTCGGGGGGACGAGGGTGAGGGGGTTGCGTTCGGGAAAGGGTGTTATCCCTTGTTATAACGGTGCATTGCACGCGCGGAAGGGTCGTTTGAAATGAGGAGGGAGGGCCAAGGCACCCCTCCGACCACCGGCGCCGGCCACCCCACGCGTCCATTCCATCTCCATCCCTCCCCTCTCGCCGAATCTTCGCATTAGCATCCGTCCCCTCGCTGCGCCATTCCGCCCGGAGAGGCCGTTTCTTTACGTTTTAGCACCTGGAGCAGACCGCCCCTCCTCCACTCCTCGACACAATCCAGTCGGCGTTGCGAGTTCAAGTGCGTGCTTGCTGCAAGCGAGGGACGGGATGCTCCCTTTGTGACTTCGTCTCTTGCACGATACCGGAGAGCCGTCGAGATTTTTCTGCGTTCCATTAATGTCATGGAGATTGCTTCAAACGCCGGTGCACATGCAGTTCGGCTGCCCATGGCTGCCTATTTCGGAGATCCCCCTGCCTCGTTGAGTATCACTATAAAACTACCCTACAGCTGGTCGAAATCAGTTATAAACTTTGCTTAGGGTATTAATTTCAACGGACCAATTAGAGTAAGGCAAGGTGTGCATCAAAAGTATCGCTAACCTTTTTGTCCTGACGTGACTGTACGTCGCAACGCACAAGCACCGCACAGATTCGGTGGTGGGAGATCAACCTCCAACACGCGCCAAGCGCCAACCGCCTACGAGCTTTTGTTCAAGCTAGATCGTGTTTTTAGTGGGCCCCTGTCGAGTGACTCCCTGCAAGCGAAAAATTCAGCGAACGATTGAACAGCGGTACGCCATCAACTTTTGTGTTGGAGCGGGGAAATATGGTACGGAGACGTTGAGCACGGCACGCCAAGTGTTCAAGGATGGGAGTATGACACAAACTGCAGTTTTAACAATGACACAAGTTCTTCAGAGATGGCCGAGAGAGTGTGGAGGACGAGTCCCGCTCTGGATGGCCGTTGACTTCAAGAATCGACGACAACAGGCAACGTGTGCGTGAGAAGCCGTCAAAGAAGCTTGCACGCGTACCCCTAAGGACCTTCCGCCCACCAGGGAGCCTTCGAGTCGTGGAAAAGACGCAGGGGCAAAAGTGTGTCAACATTCAAGGGATTTACTTGGAAGAATTTTGAGGTATTGAATGAGCAATTTATTAAATAAAGTTATTTTCCGTTACTTTATATACTAACCATATATCAAGCGGCATGCCAGATAGGTCGAAGGTTAGGAGCCAGACGAAAGGTAGTCCACGCAGCGTCTGTTCCTCAGTGAGGCGGCTGCAATGGCGTCTGACCCCAGTGGGGCGGCCATTAAGTGATGGTGTCACGTTAAAAACACTATTGAGGAAGGCAACGGGAAACCACCTCAATTATGATTCCCAAGAATATAATGATGGGCACTATAAATAATATGAGTCCTGGCAACTACGGGACTCGGCCCAAGAGGCCGTGTGTCGTGCCCGGCAGCGGAAGAGGCAAGGCTTCCGCGGTCGTCATCCCACGAAACCCTTGCAGGGAAGAAATAACTGCAACAGGACAGAAGACTCAGAAGAAGGCGAAAGTAGTAAGAATAGGAACCTGGAACGTCAGGACAATGTTGAGGAGAGGCAAATTAGAAAATATTAAGCGAGAGATGGAAAGAGGTAACATAGATGTTTTAGGCCTCTGCGAGGTGAGATGGAAGGATAGCGGGGATTACTGGAGTGACAATTATAGAGTAATATACAGCGGCGGGGACGAGAGCCAACGAGGTGTTGCCGTAATTTTAAATAAAGGGGTAGGAAGAAGCGTAGTCAACATAGAGCAAGCGACAGATAGAATTTTACTCGTAGAGATTAAAGCAGAGCCGACGAACTTGGTCATTATTCAGGTATACATGCCACCGAGCAACCACAAGGAGGAAGAAGTCGATAGGATGTATGATGGGTTAGAGGATATCATCGCGAGTGTTCCTGCAGGGAAACATTTGATAGTGATGGGGGATTGGAATGCGACGGTAGGCGAAGGAAGAGATGGTGGTGAGGTGGGGGACTATGGGTTAGGCACGAGGAATGAACGCGGGGAGAAAGCAATTGAATTCTGCAGGAGACAGGGGTTAGTCATCACTAACACATGGTTTAGACACCACAAAAGGCGTAGGTATACATGGAAAATGCCAGGTGACTCAGAAAGGTATCAGTTAGATTATATTATGGTTAGGCACAGGTTTAGGAACAGTGTGATAAATTCGCACAGTTTCCCAGGAGCGGATGCGGACTCTGACCACAATTTAGTTGTTATGAAATGTAATGTTCGTTTCAAGAAGATAAGGCAAGGGCGGCGGGTTAGAAAATGGAATATAGAAGCAGTAAATGGATTAATTGAGGAAGGAGTATCAGCAGGCTGTAGAGAAAATGATGGATGACGGTAAAGAACTGAGTACAATCGAAGAAAAATGGGAATGTATCAAGAAAGGGATATTGGAAGCCGCTAAAGACACTATAGGAACCGTTAACGGGAAAAGGATAAGGAAACCATGGGTAACGGATGAGATGATTGCAAAGATGGATGAGAGAAGAAGATGGAAAAATGTAAACACAGAGTTAGGCAAAATGAAGTACAAAGAGTTAAACAATATATTGAGAAGGGCCACAAATAAAGCAAAATAATAATGGTGGAAAACGCAATGCGAGGATATGGAAAGTTCACAGAAGAAGGGTGAAATTGGTGCTCTATACAGCAAGGTTAAGTTATTATCGGGAGGTAAGAAGGCAAGATCTGTGCTAACAGTTAAAGATAAATGGGTAAGATAATAGTTGAACCAGGAAAAATCCAAGAGAGATGGAAGGAATATATAGAAACACTGTATGGTAAAGAACTTAGGCCGACAAGGTTAGACATAGAAAAGGAACATGACGTAGAAGAAGATAGCTTAGGTCCAGGCATACTCGACGATGAAATAGAAAGGGCATTAAAGGAGATAAAAGCAAATAAGGCTGTGGGGGTGGACAATATTCCTGTAGAAATGTTGAAATGGTTAGGGAAAGGTGGGAAGAAGGCCATATATGGACTTATTCGTAGTAAATATGAGGAAGGAATCTGGCCGGAAGATTTTGTGAGATCGGTGTTAGTTCCTATTCCTAAAAAGGCAAAAGCTTCGTCATGTGAGGACTACAGAACAATAAGTTTGATATCCCACGCAGCTAAAGTTATTCTCAGGATCATCAACAAAAGAATAGAGAGTAAGGCAAATGATTACTTAGGGGATGATCAGTTTGGGTTTAGGAAAGGAAGAGGTACGCGTGATGCCATTGCAGTAATGAGATTACTAGTCGAGAGGAATACAGAATACAATCAGGACGTTTTTGTCTGTTTTGTAGATTTCGAAAAAGCGTTTGATAGAGTGAATTGGGAAAAATTAATGCGTGTATTGCAGAAAATAGGAATGGATTGGAGGGACAGGAGACTGATCCGCAACCTGTACATGTCTCAGACTGCTCAGGTGCGAGTGGGGAACGGAGAGTCCGGATGGGCAGTGTTAGGAAGAGGTGTAAGGCAGGGTTGCCCATTGTCACCGGTGCTGTTCAACGTATATGTAGAGGAAATGATTAAAGAGGCATGGGAAGAACTGGAGGTAGGAATGAAAGTCGGAGGGGAATTCGTAAAATCGGTTAGGTTTGCTGATGACCAAGCATTAGTTGCTCAGTCAGCCAAGGGGTTGCAAGCATTGTTGAGTGAATTGGAGGTTCAGTGCGATAAATATGGGATGAGAATCAATATTAATAAAACAAAGGTTATGCGATTTTCTAGAAAGAAAAAGGCTAAGCTAAATATTAAAATAGGCGGGGAAAGAATAGAGCAGGTAGAGCAGTTTACATATCTCGGAAGTGTTTTGGACCAATACGGTCAAAGTGGTAGGGACGTAAGGAGAAGAAATGCGCTAGGGAAGGAGGCTTTCTCAAGGAGGAGGGAGTTGATGACGGGGACGTTGAGTCGGGATGTTAAGACAAGACTCGTAAGAACTCTGATATGGAGCGTAGCTATGTACGGCGCGGAAACGTGGTCGCTGAAGCAGGAGGATAGACGTAGATTGGAGGCTTTTGAAATGTGGATGTGGAGAAGAATGGAGAAGGTGAAATGGACCGAAAGGAAAACAAATGAGGAAGTACTAGAAATGGTGGGGGAGGAGAGGGGTTTGTTGAGAGAAATCCTATGGAGGCAGGAAAAATGGATGAAAGGCGTATTGAGCGGTAGTGGAATGTTGAAGAAGGTAATAGAGGGGAGAATTTTGGGCAAGCGAGGTAAGGGTAGGAACAGGATAGGGATGTTGGACGGGATGAAGGGAGGAAAGAAGTACACCGAGATGAAGAGGGACCTGATATAGATTAGTTTGCTAGGTGGGGAGTCACAAAATGTTTATTTGATAGTGGTGTCCATCCAAAAACCTACCTTAACCGGTAGATTACCTTCAAAAAAAAAATATCAAGCGGCTACTGGCTATCGAGTTGAACCATTCCGCCCTCGTTTCAGCTTAAATCCATCATTTAAGGAGATAATGGACGGCTGTTCAATCAAATCGTGATATCTAATGAATGTCTGGGCCTTGTAATGGTCAGTGCATTAGCCCGACAGAGGTGCAATCGGTACATTGGGTTGATTTCCTAACAATTTCATCAAATTTCTTATGGAATTATAAACAGTAAATGAGGTAGGAAAGTGGCTTAACGGTATTTCGGCAAATATTGGGAAGGAAAGTTCTCGTCTTCCGAGTTATTCTGCCTCGTTGTTCCACGGTTGCACACGATGGGGGACGTCTCCTCATATTATGCAATTCGGTACCTGGCCAGAAGATGCCTCCTGAGACGGGTGCGAAACGCCATCACGGTAAGAGCGGACCAACCATAATAAGAAGCAGAGGTATTCGTCAGGATAGATAGTGTATTGATGCCAATAGTAATGAGCGAGCTTCGAGATTGAGGGTTGCTTATATTGATTCTCCTACTGTTTGGTTTCCGAGTTTAGCAACGCGCCTTCTCATTGTCAATACTCAATAATTCATCGATATGATTTTAATGGATCGATGCATTAATGGATACTCTCGCTCGTTATCAAGACACGGGCACCAAATCACGCTGTCGATTACGTGACGATGACCTGTTAATTTTTCACATATACGGTTTTTATCCAAAGGTTTGTGTAAGTATGAAGGAGACGTTTTGGAGGCGTATTAACGCTCTGTTGGGGTCCCATGTGGTGGGTGCGCATGCCTTCATCTTATTGAAGAAGAGAAGAAAGATGCGAGAAAACATGCCAGAGACTCAGACCTTTAAAAAGATTCAGAACCAACGAATTTAACGATGACACTAAAGGAATTGTTAGGTCCCCACGCTATTTAGGTAGATCAGACCACAAAGGTATTGAGATAAGGGAGATAGATTTCAAAACAGATGGATACAAAGACTCATTCTTTACCCGAAAAATCAGGAATCATAATAGTAAGGAACCGAAGTCCTTTTAGAAATATTAAAAACATTTAATTTACAAGTCGGAACAAAACTAAACATTGCAAAGGTATCAGGTATATTTGTAGATGTAGAATTATTATGGCTCAAGACTATTTAGATCAGACTACAAAGTTAAGATAAGTGAGGTGGACTCCAGTAAAGATTTATACAACTACCCGTTCTTTCCCCAGACGATCAGGAATCATATTAGTAAGATACCAAAGTTATAAGGATAATAGTGAAGACATTCGAATTTACAAGCAAGAACAAAATTAAATGCTGCGTAGGCATAAGGTGTATTCGTGGACGCATGTGTATGTTGTTTGATAGTATATGTTATTTGCATACTTGTAAGTTGGAAAGGTTTTCGCATGAATGCCTACGTCTCTGTGGGTCCCTGACCCCGCCACACGCCCTTGTGGCTATGTGGCTGTAGATGCTCAAGTCTTTTGAACAACCGTTGAATCGGCAAAAGGAAGAATAATATCAATATTACCACGATGATGTGATGGAGAGAGGGGTGGGCGGAGTGGCATCTGCCCGTGGAGCCGAGAATGATCCCCCCACGACGGACCGGCTGATGTGGGGGTTACACAAAGGAGTGCGAGGGGTCATCTCCGCCGCTCGAACCGTGGGGGGCGACACACTACCGTATGCCATCCGAGGGGCAAGCGACATCATCATGCGTACCTTACCATGCGCATGTCTGTGGGGGAAATTTAGTTTTGAAAATACTCTCTTCTGAGAGTGTGCACATCCATGACCGTACTCAGTGTTCCCGCCGATGGGCAAAGCTTTGAAATGTAAGGATCTCTGCGTGTGTGTCCCCCTCTCTCGAATCTCCGCCACCTCAACTCCCCAGTCCCTGTAGTCCAGCGTTCGTCCCGCTCTCCTCTTTCGCCCCCTGGCGACGAGGAATCCCGGGCGGCGGATTTGCACGCGGTCCCTTCCCTTGTCGTCCTGCGGGCGAGGAGCGGAGCGTTCAGCACCGAGGTCTCACTAACTATTCGCACTCCAACACACATTGGTCGCTTGGATCATGCGTATAAAATTCGGGAAATAGATGCCAGGACTAGCAGACTCAAGGACTCCTTCTTCCCACGGAAAATACGGGATAGCAACTGCAGTAGGGTTACAGATAGCAAAAATTCCACTTGCCACCCTCAGTTTCTATGGAATAATTAGGTCTACTCAACTGCATGAACTTTCGCTAACCTCGTGTGTTTTGATATCAAAACCCTTCTCACATTGGAATGGCATTAAAGAATGCAGTGCTCGTTACAGTATTGCTTGCTCTGCCTTCTGTTTTTAAGTTTCCCCTTCCATGCCTCGTTTCTCTCTGTTGTGAGGGGACCCTCCATCTACCTGCAGCGTAGGGTCAAGTTCCCTACCTGTATCCTTGGGAAGGAGAGGGTTTTACATTGTATGCTCTTGCGGTGGTGGAATTTCGCCTCCCTGTTCTACATATTCTGGCTTGCGCGTAGATGAATGGATTTCATACTGCATTCTGGGGGTGAAATTGTTTGTCAGTTGATAGTGTATATGTTTGCATGCGTGTAAGTTGAAACGGTTTTTACATAAATGTTTATGCCACTGTGGGTTTAGTTTTGAATGGATGTGTTGATTTTGCACGTGGTTTTGTTCTTAATTACGGGTGGTGACCTAACACCCCCCGCCACACGCCCCAACTTTTTGGTGGATCGCGGGGTACTTATGTAAGTGTCGAATGAATTGATGGTCTTGATAACATAACTGGGGTGTGGCAGTCGAGTGGGTAGGGCGCTGGGCTATTGATCGGCCAGCCCAGGTTCGATTTGGGTCGCTACCACTGGACACCCTCAGCCCTTCATCCGAGCCGTGCGACATTTCGGGCTCCAGATCTTCCAGAGAATCCATAGTTTGCCTTGCTGAGTGAGGAACCTGCTTCTACAACTAACCTGTTTTAATGCGCGAGCTTCTCACGGCATTCCGAAGCCGATGGAGCATCCTCACTCATTGTATGGACTACATTTTCCTACGAGGAAGACGAATCGGTGCGATGTCTTGAGGTAATGGGAGGGAAACCCAGAACAAAAAGGAGAAAGTTCACCAGCTCATCGAAAACGCATTCGATATACATTCCCTCATTTTTCCATTCCGTCATTTCTGTTCATCAATCCGCTATTGAACCACTGCATCCCTCAATCCACTCGCCATTCGTCTCCCCGAATGACATCATTTGGGGGGTGGGGGGAGGCGGGTGTGCCATGGGCGTGGATATCCTCCCAAAACATTACTACTTGCCACTGAAAACGGACGCAGTGCCTCGAGGCGTTGTGTGCTTGAGATACACGTCTGGGAAAAATCAGATTCGTTTCAGAATGTTGCTTGAATGCCCGTGGCATTCGGAGGTCAAGGCCTCATCGTCCCCATGGCTTGGTGGGGGGCGGGCCACTCTGGAGACCCCCTGGTGGTATGGGTTCTCTGAGAGAGACGACTGCGACCCCTGACCCCTGTGGGCGCGTGGGCGAGGGTGTAATCACTCCCTTGTCGTCATCCTTCCCCCATGCTGCGAGGAATTCCTTAAGAGGTCTCCGGGACCAATAAGAGACGGACAAAGCTGCGACCCTTTTACCATTAGAAATAAACAACATCATTAAGTAGTATACGCTCTTCTGTTTTCTTTTCCTATCCCTTATGTAGGGTACTACCTGTCTAGACACTTACATGGTTTCTACACAAAGTATCGGGAAAACTTTCGGAAAAATGTATTTATTTCAGATATTGCTACAATGGCTCTCAAAATTCTTTTAAGCGCATCCCTTGAGAGCATCGACACACTTTTGCCAGAGCGGCTTTTCCACGACTCGAAGGCTTTCTGTAAGGTATAAGGCCCTTAAGGGTACAAGCGTACAAGCTTTTTTTACGGCATGACTAAGGTCCCATGGTGATGGTTTCTTATGAGGGAAGGAGGATTTCACTTTTATAGGAATAGGAAAAAGTCTGCTGGTGCCAAATCGGGACTGTAATGGGGTT
Organism: Hetaerina titia; assembly: GCA_037158775.1. Taxonomy (NCBI): domain Eukaryota; kingdom Metazoa; phylum Arthropoda; class Insecta; order Odonata; family Calopterygidae; genus Hetaerina; species Hetaerina titia. The sequence continues at coordinate 121,242,674 of CM073771.1, read as the reverse complement.
GGGGAATCGTCGCGATGTCTTTGCAGAAGGTCTTCGCAAGCAGACACTCACGACTCTGCTCTTTTAGTCGTCCGTCCTAAGACCTTCGGGAGGACGAGTTTAGCGGGGATCTTATTCGTATCGCCAATTTTAGTAACATAATGGTGTATTCACTGTCATCTTATCAATGCCAAAATACCATCTACTATCATGCGCACACTTAACCGAGACGGTCTGACTTCGCACACGTCACGAAAGTAATTGTTACCGATACTTTTACACAAAACTTTAGCCTGTGTTATCCTATTTAAAATACTGACGTTATTGTGTCCCCCGCATGGAGTTAACGCTCGTTTGTTCTTCTCCAATAAGACTAAAATTTTTAGTAATACTTCATTTCATTTCTTGTATCATTTTTCCGCCAAATGTGATCAAAATCCTCCATAAATTTTATATTCGTAATTGTTCGCTTTGAACCATGTGATGGAATTGTGTTGTAACTACCAGAATTTCATTCACAGTTCATGGTCACGCCTCTTCGCGTCCTGCCTTAGCTTGATGTGCCCTCTCGACGGTAGAATGCAGGGAATCGTGTTAATGTTGGTAACTCCTTCCAGCCGCCCTCTCTCAGCTTCAGTTCCATCCCGGCGGCGACGAAGGAGTCACGTGACCCCGATGCGTAAGCACGCACCAAAATGAAGTCGGCCTGCTTCGCGTAATGAATGCTAAAACTCTCGTCAATCGATCCCCGGAGGAAGGGGGGGCGCGCTCTCCCGTTATTCCCGCGGGCACCAAAGTCGACACTCTTCTAAGTGCTCCCACGAACACAAAAGGATCGCGGGGAGATATAAAAAAGGGTATTCCGGTCGAGAGTGCTCAACAGTGCGGTCACAATCGATAATGTAATTTTGGGAAAGGGATCGATGGTCTTTCGGGGGAATAATTGCCGGTGGGGCGGCGGCGGGGTGGGCTCGAGGACCGACGGAGGAGCGTGCCCCGAGCAGGGCAGGCGCCGCCCCGAGTGGCGCCCGGTGGTCGTCTCGCGCGGCTGGAGGGCGCCTCTCGGAGGCCGTCGATACAAGCGCCCGCGGCCCTTTGAGGAGCGCCCTTAATTACAGGATAGGACGGCCGCGGGTCCAGAATGGGCCATGCACGGAATATTGAAGCGGCCGGGGAAGTGGAAATTGAAAGAAAAATGGACCTCGGGCCCTCTAATTAGCGAGTAATAAACGCTTTCACTTTCAATTTCACAAAGTGCCGAAATAATTAAACAACTCTTATAATAGTGTATCAATTCATTAAATTTTGTTGGAGAGGCGTGAGGCAAATAAGCTGTATACGCAGTTTTTAATAAAATAGCTACGAAGTCTGTCCAGAAAGTAACTTACGTTTCGGCGTGGCGTGGCGGGGGGAGAGGTAGAGCCACCCTCATGGTGTCGAAACGTCCCTACACTCAGTACTGCGTATACTGCTGCGGTAGTGTGTGTGCAGGCTGTGGTTCTTCTACTTTGCTCACATTGGGAAATTTTAAAATGAGCGCTGCAATAGAAAATTTGAGGTGCCATCTGTAATTAGGTTCTTACTGACGAAAAACTAACACAAGCCAATTTTAAAATTCATTGGCAATTTTGTGAAGTGTGCATGGGGACGGAATGAGTGAAGGCGGAGTGAGGCAGTGGTGTATTCAGTTTAAAAATTGCCACAACACCAATGTTCACGCCGAGGACCGCGTGACAGATGAGAACTGGCGGTGAAAAATCAACGCAATAATTTTCGTGAAAATCGCCGATTTTCGATTACGGATCTCTCACGCTAGTCTTTGCTTGCAACACAGTGCTGCTTTGATAGTGACGTGGACTTTCGGCGCACTATGTGATTGCGGTAGTGTTCAGTTTGTTCTGCATCATGAAGGGGCTCGACTGATGGGACAATGGAGAGGGGGGCCGCGACCCCTCTCGCGTCGAGCGAATGCCGTACGTAAACGTCGCCCGCCACCCCTGATTAGTGCACTCGCTTGGGTTGCAGGCGGAATTGAGTGCGTGGCTTCCGGGTCAGTCCCTGCACGCTCTCCCCGCCCCACTCTCGCCCCAAAATTCAGTTCCGTCGGATGGAAATTTCACCGTCGAGCGAGTGCCGATTCCTTATCTTTTCAAGTACTCGGCGTCTGCGATACGCAGTGTTACCTCAGAACGCGTCAAACTTAGCGGCTTCGGTCTGATTCGCTGTCTCATCGTAGCTGCCTGAAAATAAATGCTGAGCGTGACAATCAAATATAACACGCGACTCAGGGCGGCGATTATTGGGTCAATTTTTTTGGCATGAAAATAAAAATCGGCATTGTGATTCCATTTTTTGAAATTTTTCGCGAGGTATGCATTTCCTATTTACCTATCTAGTATCTAGTAAAGGTACATTCACACGATGTCATTATTATTTATATCGTTTGGTGGGAATAGATAATTTTTATAAAGCAATATTTCCACGGTAGTATTCGATGATAGAGGTGTTGCACGGGTAGAAATGCGACACAATCGACGACGACGATATTAGCCGATATACCCGATAGGGTTTTTATTACTCGATACATATCGTTATGCCCGATAATTTTCGCCACGTCCACATATCGTCACTAACTCTATACTTCATTGAAATCGATGCTCGATACTGGAAAACGAGCATCGACAGGGTACTCACTAGAACGAGAAAAACTCCTTTTTTTAAGTGACTTTAAATTATAAAATTACTGTCGCAAATAATTTCACCTGTAAAATTTCCATTTCATCCGGTTTCAGAGTATTTAGGGTTGGCTGAAAATAATTCGTGGAGAATTAGAACCTCGCTGCAAGAGAAGCGGAACATCCCTGAGGGTTCGGACACTTGAAGGCTATAAATCGGTCAGCGGACCCGAGGTTAATTCGTGAAAACATTCCAATGGTAAATGGATGACCGTGCTGGATTGCTTGGAACAATTTCCAGGTTCCAGATAGTTTTGGAATTCAAGTTTAAAAACACGTTGGACCTCACACTCAAGACTTGGGCGTGAAAGTGAAATTCTATCTCAGTCACGATCGGTGAGATGAAAACCGTTTTCAGGGAAATCGGTGAGATTTTCGGACTTGTGGGTTCCGAGGGAGGCGCGCTCTCGTCCTCTCTCCCGACCCATTCTTCTTCGGAGATATAACGATAGAATGTTGGAGAATGTATCCACTGCGGAGTACATTGCACGGATAGACAATGGTGATTACTTGAAAGGGCATATTTCTTCTTCGATGATACCTCAGATGAAGAGAAGTGACTGCGTTCTTCCAATAATGATAGATTATGTTTATTAAGTACATGACGACATTTCATCGTAATGGCATAAATAAATATAAACCATATTCATTCATACATTCAGGGTGTTGCATTCATACATTCGAGGTAGTAAAGGTAGCTTTTAGTTGGTCCCTAACGACTTCAATCTTCGTGGGTACCGCAAGAACTTCCGCATGTTATCCATAAATTATTTCGTTTGTATGCAACAATTTCAGAGTGTAAAAATCATTCGCCTCGACCAGGATTCGAAACTGGATCCCTCGATGTCCGACCCAATGCATGAAATGGATATTGGAATGAAATTGTTGCATTGAAATGCATATTAGCGGATGACTCCGTTAAAAGTTACTGTTGCAGCATCTCCCGCAGTTTCTTGGAATTTATTTCGCGTGTATTTCCTAATAACCTCTAAAGGGAGATGAGAACAATCTCACGGTCTTTGGGTGCCTTCCGCCTTCGTTAAGGAAAGAAAACTGGAAGGTGAAGCAAGGAAGTGGGTGGCTGGGGCCGGAGGGGTGGTGATGCGGGGAATGGGGGGAGATTTTATGTATTTTGTGGAGACCTGGGGTGATGAGGACTAAGATGCATGCCGACTCACACGATTCCTTGCTTCTATGTTGTCAAAAGATTAAAGCAGAATGCTCAGGGATAGGGAAAGTGGACAAAGAAAAGCAGGTATTACAAGGTTTTTATGAAAAGTATCGGTAATGATTTTTTCCTGACGTGCATTGCGTGAAGTGCTGAATTAAGATACTCGGCTAAGTGTGCGCATGATCGCAGGTCGTATATTGGCATTGATACAAGATGACAGTGCACACAATTATCGCTTTAATATTTGGCGATGCGAATCGGATCTGCGCTAAACTCGTCCTCCCGAAAGTCTTCACCAAGGACGACCAAACGAACAGAGTCGAATGTCTGCCTGCCTCTCTGCAAATGGCACCTCGAGGGATGTACTTTTTGAGGCCGGGGTAAAGATACAGACCCTGGAATGCGCTGAGTGGTGGGAATGGGGGTTAGTGAGGCGGGTGGCGCTCGCGTTCGCACGGGTGTGGCGTGCGAGATAATGGCCCGATCATCGGAGGTGTAGGGGTCCATTGGTGGGCGTGGGGGGAGCGGTGGGCGTGGCTACGCTCTCCGAACACTGTCTCACTCTCTATTATGTGATCCCGCCCGGAACAATGTGCGTTCCGGGGTCAAATGAGGGCGGAATTATGGAGGCCCCTGAGCCACTGGAAGCCACCCCCCCGCCGCCCTCCGCCCCACGCGGGCCCTAATGTATGCGAGACGGAGAGGAGATGTTTTCTGCCTCCACTCGATTCTAAAATCTCTCCCCGAATATGGAAATGAGCGCAAATTTTGGCGCAGTTAACGTCTCCCCCCACACACCCACACGCGGGCTTACACTCTCCTCTCCTTTCAGCCGTGACGTGGGTTGACGTCACGGACGGGTTATCTCATTCGTTTTCCATGAAGGTAGTTGACTCAGGGGGGGCTCTACTTTCGTTGCCGTGATGCCCATGATTACAGAGCATGGTCGACGCACACCGCGTGCCCAGGGCCGCACTCGCTCTCCTTCTCAATTTTCAATTCTGCATGACCCCTCTTGGTAATGTGGAGGAATGCGTCGGCCTGTTTTGGTTCTTTTTTATTCCCTTTTTTTGCAAAGCAAATAAGTAGTTTGTCAGTTGAATTAACAATTGTGTTGAATCAAGTCTTCCTCCAGCATGCACAAGAATTTTCACGTTATTTGACAGTTTTTAACGAGTAATTTCCCCTTCCTATCCCATATTCTCTCTTATTACTCACCCTTCCCTCCTGGTGGTGCTTGCATCCCCTGCCACACACCTTTTTGGTGGATCACGGGGTATTTATGTCGATGCTGACTTGTATCGCAATTTCCTTTTATCAAGTGACGGATTTATCACCAGCCAAGTGGACTACTTTTATCAATTTAACAACTTTAATAATGATAATAATGGTAGTTGGGCCGATTATTATGAGTCGTCCCCAGCGTTGAACGCCGTTGACCTGCTCAGTCGCGTGAGTCACACTTGTTACGTTTACGGGTGGAGACCAGGCACCCCCCGCCACACACCCTTGTGGCGGCTTGTGGGTTATTGTGTAGATGAAGTAAATATATAAATGTAACCCATTGTCATTGAACTCGGTTGAGAAATGCTCCTGCGTTCCATTTCAGCATATTAGTATCTATTATTACCCGCGCCGTTTCGTTAATTCTCATGAGCCATTCAAAATTAATGCCATTTTGAAATACGTTACTGGCAATGTGGACCTTTTTGCCCGACACCATTTTCCAGTTGTCGAGTGCCATGCGATCCACATTCGTGCCGGTTCGTTCCCCGCTCTCATTCCTCCCCACTCCTTCCCCGACCGCACCCTCGAATCCTCAAACCCTTCGAGGATAAACCCTTGAAGCGGAAAGGAATCCGCGAGTCTTCGCGAGGGCGGAACTCCATTATTCTTTGTTTATTTTTGCAGGATATATATATAACAAGTTGGTCACTCAACCGGGAAATTTGGGAACAAGGGTCTCCTCGTGTCAGCGCCGAAAGTGCGTTTCGCGATCCGGAAAATCACAACTGGAAGTGAGTTCTCCATAGAATCGTCGACGGTTGAACTGAGTTCAAAGGCCGCGAGATTAAAGGACTACAACTATTACTCACAATGTGACTGTTTAGGAACAAGTTGCGAGCGAGGGAAATAGGATCGGAGCGATTGGCGTCAGAGGAGGGAACGATGAGTGATCCAAGATGCGAAGAAGATCGGAAGGAGATTGGAATGATCCCGGCCCCAGTTACGTGCGTGAAGGGCCGTGCCACCGAGAGGCAGGCCGGTGCCTCCCCCATTGACCCTTCTTCGCATTCATTCCTCCGTCCCGCCACTCGCGACCCCGGGTGCCCTGCCTCGGGAGGAAATGAATGGCCGCGTCGGGCGACCGTGACCTCTCGCCGCGGAAACGTTCGCGCATCCTCCCCCTGAATGATTGACGTGGGCAGCCGTGCCATCGCTGTGACCTCATGCGTCCCCCACAATCCTTGACGACCCGGAATCCTCCCTCGCCCCATTTCAGCCCCACGGGACACCCACCAGCACTCCGCGACAACAAGGCACCGCCACAGGTCCACGTCTCTCTAACCAAGACGGCCATTCAAACACGGCAGCCACTGAATCATTCCAGTGCTTTAAGTCAATCCGTTTTTCATCGAATTGTTTTCTCTTATCGTCATGAAAGTGATCTTAAATCCCAACAGCGTCTTTCCTCTATTTTTATTACTTTCCTTGCGTGAATGTTATTGTTTCTCGTGGAAAAAAGAAACTGGAATATGTGGATAATTTTAAATTCTAGGTGAACTGCAGTTTAAAAAAAATGTTATCCAAGTATATGCAAAATGTTTCTGTTGAAATCCACTTAGTGCCCTTCGGCAGACCGCGGTATGGGGTAAAAATATTCAGGTCTAAATTATTCTGGTCTGCATTCACCACCTGCCACACATCCTAGCGGTGGCTAACAGGTTACTAAAATATTTGAAAACATATTAAAAAAATTGGTGGGCCACGTTTTACCTTGTTGGGGCATCATCGGTTCCAAAGACGGTCCTTGAAGTTTCTACACATTTACATTAAACTGGGGGGGGGGGTTCACATTCCAGTGTTTGCATCAGAAGTAGGCCGTGGGTTTGGTAGAGTAGGTGTTTAACGTATTTTCTTGCCCTCTTCGTGCAGCCATACAGGAATAGCTGCCAACCATGTAACACTCGTAATATATGTAAGCCTGTTGCATGATTGGTGTTCGGTCGCCCCCTTTCAACGCGGTTTTTGGTGGATCGCGAGGTGCCAGGTGCATAAGGAAAGAGAGTGAATGAATATGGAATGGCTAGTGACATGGCACCCCCTGTCATACTTCCTTGCGATGGCTTGCGGGGTATTATGTTGGTGTAGAGGTGGGGGTGGAGTGGAAGGGACGTAAAAAGAATGGGCCCGCCCAGGGGAAGAATCTTTGTTTTAATATGAATGTCCAAAAGTTCCTCCAGGTAACGCTCGAATCAGTAGATTTTATTTACGAAATGATTAAAATTTATTGTATTGGTTACATGGGAATATAATCTATGCTGATTTTGAAGATACGAATCTGCAAAGAAAATTTGTGATTTGGATTGGACCGATGCAAGGAATAAGTATGCCACAGGCTTTGGCCAAAATCCACAAATACTGCGAGGGATTGTCAGGATGGTATTATGTTCGTGGAAATGTGTTTCACGACAAATTCCTTTCCATCGACACCCCAGACTGATTGGGCGGATCCCGCAGGCAGAAGAAGGCAGTCCCTTTTTCATTCGCCGACGATCGCCTCCCCTCATGCACCTTTCAATACCTTATCTTTATAGTTTAACTCTAATGTATCTGGATGCATAAGAGTCCAACTACAAAGATAAACAGAAACGCTTTATTTTTTCAATTTTTAACAATATTTTTACAACCACCGTGATGCATTTCAATCTTCCAAACTATTCGAACTTTCCCAAGCCTTCCTCGAGTGTGTTAACTCAGTTCTGACTCCATTTTTAAGTAAATAGTGCCGATAAATACCGCTTGACCGCGGAGTTAATAAATTACCTTCCATCCCGTCGGAAGAGGCCAGTATTATTTCATGCCTTGAGCAACGTTCTCTCGATTTTAAGTTCTTGCTCGGCTTTCAGAATGAATTCGTACAAAGAGAATAAGATTTGACATTTTGCAATTATTAAGCTCACTCCTTTGCGAACCAAAGCCATTATTACGGAACTTACATTCAATTAAGGAGAAAGTAGATAAGACACGGTCAAAAACTGAAGGAAAGAGTGAGTCAGTGCAGGGGTTCTTTTAGCACTCCACTGTTAACCGGGGAAATGTAATCGCTTCCTCCAATATATTTTATATGAGTCCATAATTCGGGCAACAACGCGTAGCGAAATAATGTTTCGCCTTGTTCATTTGGGCACGTAAGACGTCTTCTTTTTCGGTTTCGCTTCAACTGCAAACATTTCCTACCCAACGTACACTTCAGATGAACAGATTTGTTGGAGGGCATGGACGTCCCAACGATCAACGAATTACGAGTTCACCAGCACCTTCGAACATATTTCATAAATAAATAATCCTCTTCACGAAACTTTATTTATTTGTGCCTTTCTTCACTTTCTAATGCTTGATCTAGTGACTAGGGGAACCGTTCGTATTGCTGAAAATAAAAATGTTTTCGCGCTCGTTAATTGCAGATGCGCAGGGAAAGCAAAAATTTTCACAGCACTGCCGAGCACTTCTGCTCCTTGAGGCTCACATTTGGTTCTAAACTGAAATGAAACCAATTGCCATGTCAAAGTGGTTCCATCATTCCATTTCCACCTTCCCTCCCTCCTTAGGACGAAGCGTCTTCTCGTCCTTCGAATGGACCGGGTGGCGGGGGCTGAAGCACCGAGGAGGTTTTTTCGAGCTAGTACGCCCCGTAGACATGGCGTACCTTTATTTTGGATGCGGTCATAAAACCTCCCTCTTTGGTGCGCATTTTCCTGGTGTAATGCAATTATGGTATTTTTTTGCATTGTTTAGTGCCCTGCAAGGGTACTCTAGGGTGTATGGTAGGGGGTTAATACACACCAGGCTAATTTTGATCTGAATATTTGTACCCCTACCACCGTTGGACAATGTTATTCTGATCCTTTATAGTCCATAGGAAAAATGAAATCTAAAATTTATCTGTTCTACACTTAATCTCGCTGATATTATTGACATGATCTCTCCTATCCTCTAAGTTAAGTCTTTAGTGAATGCAACACCTAGGTATTTTACCGTATCAACAACTTCTAGGTCAACTCCAGCTAATTTATGAACAAATTCCGTTGATCTTTTAAAGAAATTCACCACCGAACATTTATTAAGATTTAATGGCAATCCCCATTTTGACCACAATTTATTTTGTCCCTAATCGTTCTTGAAAAAATGACACCTTTAATCTATCTGGTCTACACGTGATCACTCTAATTTTACTGGCATGATTTCTCCTACCGTTATACGATGGGAGTAATAATACATTTCTCACATCATCATCGCTAAAGTGGTATCCTTCCAATGAATGCAAGAGATAAGGATTTTTCCATCTTAAAGATTGATCCATTGTCTTTCGTGAAAAAAATGAATCGTAAATATGTCTGTTTTACACTTAATCTCTCTCTAATTTTATTGACATTATCTCTCCTACCGTAGCATGATGGGGGTAATTATAGAGTTTCGATATCACTGCTAAAGAGACCTTCCAATTTATGCAAAAGCTTCAATCTGTAATTTAACCTTTGCTACGTGAGTAATTCCCTGCCTAGCTGCTCTTATAATATTTCTAATACACTACAACGTTTATCATAACAACTTTTTACAAATCTAGCTCCTCTACGATGAACGCGATCTAATTCGGTAATAAATCCAATTTTGTGAGGATCTTTGTACTTGCACCATATTCTAAATAAGACCTAACGAAAGATATTTTTCTCGACATTTCTCTCCCAACATTCTTCTAAAAAATCCCATTTTTTTTCTAGCTTGTCCACACATTCTCCGAGTGTTTTTCATCCAGGAGAGATCGTGAGCGAGGGTAACGCCTCAGTAGTCAATTGAGTCTACTCTTTCCCGTATTTCGCGTCTGCTCGCAATGGGGTTCGGCGGATCGTCTCGTCCGCGGTGCCGTGACTGCCCGTGCCATCTCCCGGGGGCCCTGACATTCCCGCCTAGTGTGCTGGGTCACCAGCGGGGCCGCGGGGGCGCGTGCATGTTGCGTTCCCCGCGGGCGCGTCTCGACGGCGCGGCGGAGCGGGCGCTTTGGCGGTCGAACCGGGAAGGGGGGGCGGGGGTGGGACGGCGCCTCGTGCCACGGTCCAGCTCCCGTTGGAATAATCATCGAGCCGTCCCGCTCGAAATGCTAAGGCAATCAATGACATAGAGGAAGAGACACATTTTACAATATGCATGTAGCGTATGGGATCCGAGTGAAAAAGGCCTCATTCGGGAAATCGAGAAGGCTCAACGCCAGGCGGGCCTCGGTAAAAACTGTTACGATAACTGTTAAATCCAGATCCGCATGTTTCAGCACCGAGGTCTCGCAAATTATTCGCACACCAACATACATTGGTCCCTTGGATCATGTATATCAAATTCGGGAAATAGATGCCAGGACTAGCAGGCTCGAGGACTCCTTCTTCCCACGGGCAACACGGGATAGCAACTGCAGTAGGGTTACAGATAGCAAAAATTCCACTTGCCACTCTCAGCGTCAAGGGAATAATTACGAGTAATTTTACCGAAATGCCTGCACTTTCACTAATCTCGTGTGTTTTGTTTTCAAAACCCTCCCTTCACGGCCGATTGGGACTGCCGTTTAATGAAATGAATGTAGTACTCGTTGCAGTATTGCTTGCTTTGCTTTGTCAGTTCTTAAATTTCCCCTTCCATCTCTCGTCTCTCTCTCTCTCTCTCTCTCTGTTGTGTGAAGCACGTCTCCGCTGTCTGCCTGCCGCGGTGTGTCAAATTTCCAACTTTAGACTTGATTGGCGGGGACCATGAGTTGCATGCCCATGTCAATGGTGGCATTTCCCACTGATACTTTTCAATTCTACATGGTCTGTCTTATTAGGGTAGATGCCTGTCGTATAAATGGTTTTGGTTGTTTTTATTCCCTTTTTCGCATCATAAATAACTAATTTATGTCGGGTGAGTTAACCTTTGTTTTGAATTAAGTCTTTCTACAGCATGAATACAAATGTACACATTATTTGATTGTTTTTATGACGAATATTTTTCCCTTCCTCTCCTATATCTTCCCTTGTCACTCACCCATCCCAACTGGTGCTTGCACCCCCTGCCACACACCTGCTAGGTGTATCGGTTCCAGGAGTATTCATGTCGTGGTCGAACAGGGATTGGTGCGATTGGCCGCAATTTCTTTCCTTCCCCGATCGTGCCGACCGGAGGGAAACGGGAAGTCCGGCGTCGCGGCGACCCGCCCCGCGTAGTGGTCCGCCTCCGATTCGCTCGCGAAAGACCAAACCCGGTGCACCGCAGTCGAGGGCTCGGGCCAACTGAATCGGCCACGCTGCGATGAATCAAGGTTTTGTTTGTATTCCGGCATGCAGAATTGAAGAGTTCTCGATTGGAACGAAGGGAGAGGGACAGATACCCTTCTGACGATCAAGGAACTAACCATTGTACGCAATTTCATTATTAAACAAGCATCCTAACTTTAATTTAAATTGTAATTTAAACAAAATAATATCGTACTATCAGTGTTAAATGGAATGGTAGCATAACAAATGTATTTTTCCATCATTATTAATTTTCCACAACTATTATTTTAGTCTTAAACTTCTTTTTCTCGCCAACAAAACTTACTCCGCCGTGGCATAATTTCCTCCGAACGCATAAATCCCTATTTAGTGAAAACACTGACAGCGGAGCTGTCAGGTCACTGAACGGACACTGAAGCGGACATTTTTCCCACGGGCGCAGTTCATTCACGTCGGCAAACCCCCACATCGGCGCCGCATCACACCTCTTCCTGATATTTCTCGGAAATTTCATGAAGCACTCTCGCGTGTTTCATCAATTTCTGCGCAAAGTGGGATCTAATTCTACGACTTGATATGAACGTCCAGACAAGATTTCCAACTGGTATAGGTGGTGCTCGTTACTTTTAGAGACGAGACTGGTCATGAGAGATTTCGACGTCTTCCGGCCAAAGGGCATCCGGGGACACTTTCAACGTCTCTAGTTTGCCGACCCTTTGGCGAAGAACTTTCCCGTGTCCCGTGAGCCGGAGCCTCGGCTCAACCCTTTGGTTACTTTTTTTTGTTTCCCAGTGCATTAAAGGGAAGTGGATGAGGGGCGACCATAAACGCGAGGCCGGGGGTCCCCGTTGCACACACCGGGGGGGGGGGGGCTTTGGTCGTGTTGCAATTTGTGAAGATCGATGAAGACTCACTCTAGGCACTTCGCAACTTGCATTGGACTCACGGCGGAACATACGTATTCGTGTAGAGGTGTGCGATTGCCACGGAAAGTTGTGACTTTGGCAATTACGATGCTTTTCGTAATTCCTTTAGTGCCGCCCATGCCTTGCGATGAATTTTAATGGCACGTCAAAGGAAGTCATGGAACGTCCACATTTATTATCCATTTTCTGGTCAATTTGTATCTCCCACTTATTCAAGAGTAAAATTTTAGAGGATTCGATAAAAAGCATTCGGACATTCTTTAAAAATTTCCATTGCCTTGTGATTATTTTTAACAAAAATTATAAAATATAATTGTCGACTCGATAAATGAAAAAATGACATTTTCAAGTTGACATTTGCAGTATTGGTGTGCATAGATGGAAACTGTGTTCTCGAGATATCATATATCTGATATGCCGATTCAATTTCCGAACATTTATGCATAAAATCGACATTGTACTGTGAGTGCATATAATTCGTGATGCACCGGTTGGAACTGCCCCGGTAAAACGCAGGTATTCGATCGGGTCACGGCGAATTGCTGCGCTGACCCCGATCGCACGCTTCTCCATCGTCGAGGCGGGAGCACGCGGGCGGGGATCGAGCATCCTCCGCGGCCGGCGACGGCGTGGGCCGCTGCGGCCAGCGGGGCGCCCGCAGCGGCGGGAATTCGAGTGACTCACCCGCAATGACCAGCACGAGCAATATCCACAAGTCCATGGGCGCCGCCCTGCGAGGATCCGAGCGACGAACCATCACTCTCTTCCTAAACACACCTCCGTCCGACGAGAGAGGCCTCCTGCCAGCCGGGCCGCTGCCCCCTCAATGTCACACGCGGGTCGAGTTCGGCCTTCGATGACCTCGGAGCGGAGGACACCACCCCTCCGATCCACGCAGACACGCACGGCCTCTTCACGAGGCACACTCACGCACAGTAAACACACTGATTCACTCTCACGCACGCGGGCACCCACTCGTGTCCCCCACCCCCAGGAACTAGCGCCCCGCCGCGGATGCACCCGGAAACGAGGTCACCACGGTGCTCCTCTCCGTGCGCCGAGTGCGTGTCCACCACTGTCTCGGCAGGGACACAAAAGGGGGCGGGGTCCTTCCTAGACGCCCCCTTCCCCCGTCCGACACTTTCGCGGCCCCCCGAGGGTGGGGGGACACCCCGCCGCCCCTCTATCTCTCTCCACCCACCAATAACCCCCTTCTTGGCACCACCCTCTGCACGTGTTTTTCTGCGTCTGCGGCAGAGTGCTGCCCTGCCCAAGGGCGTGGAGGGTGCCCGCGGGGGTCGCGGGGCTCTCTCGCGTCGCGTGGAATCCGCGGAGAGGGGTGCCGGGAGGGTGCGGCGTACAAGTGGCGAGGCAAGAGGGGTCTCTCCCCCCTCTGGTCGCAGGGGGCGGGTTCCTTCTTCTCTGCCTTGGTTCCTCCGACGCCCTCCTCGCTCGCCTTCTCGCGCGAAACTGAAGAGAGAGGGGGTTGGGTGGGGCGGAGAGGGCAGGGGTCGAAGGGGGCAGAGGGGCGCGGGTTCCCCTCTCTCTCTTTACGAGTGAATCGATCGCAGCTCCCGTGGATGGGTCATCGTCCCTTGAGAGCGAAAGATGGATGTTTAAGGGAACAGCGCGCACCCTTACGCGCCACAAGGGTTTTCCCTCCAACTCTACCCCCCCAGACCCTTATTTTTATTGCCGTTGTCCCTTTTCGTTTCCTGTCCCCTCGCCGTTGGTGTTGCCGCTCCCGTTCCCACTTCCTCCCACGCCCCGATGGCCGCGCTCGCGCGCGCGCGTGGGTGGGTGTGTGTGGATCTCTTCCCTTCGAGAACAATGAAAGCGACACCCTAGGGCCGTGCTCACCCCAAACCCATCACCCACTCTCCGTGACCCTTCAGAAGAGGTGTCCCCCCGCCGCTCCCTTTTCCTCCCTCAACCAACGGCGACGAAGAATCGAACCCGAGGGCTCGAGTGCCGGAGGCGCCGGCGTTTCACGGCTCATGTCCTCGCCTCGCCGCGGGAGTGGCTCTCCGTGTGGGAACGGGTCAAATCTGCCGGCTCCCACCGCCACGCGCTCATCAACCCAGCACGATGGATGTCTTCTTCTCCTCTAACTCTCCCTCTTGATCCGTGCGTGTTCTCGTTAATTTTTTTATATGGGCACACTCGGACGCGTGACGAGTTTCAATTTTTTCTCCTCTCGGCGGGGCCCTTTCGAGCGGCGCTCCGTTTGTTTTCTTTTGATATTCCTCCCGAAACGGGTTCTCTCGGCTCACGAGAGAGGTCGGGGGAGGGAGAAGCCTCCTCTCAATTTCTCCTTTTTCTTCCCCTCTCCCCGCTTTGAATTATATTCTCCGCCTCCTCCCGCCAAGTGCCGAGGAAGGGCCCCTCGGGCCGCCAAGAGCGCGCACCAGATGCGAGGACCGGCGAAGAACCGACGCACCCCTTCCACTCCTTATACTCAGTCGCACTAGGATGTGTTTCTCGTGGTGATCTGAGAAGGACGAATGAATGTATTCTGTATAGTGGATTGATCGTTTCCTGCCTAAACGTTTCGACTCTCGACCGTGGAAATTCTCCCACTTGCGTCCCGTCGACCCTTCCGCCCGCGTTCCCCTTCAATGGATTCCCAACCGACGGGATGAGGGAGGAAGATCCGGGACCCCCCGGCCCGAACAAGAGCCTTCGGTTCGGGTGGGGGCAGGTGGGGGCCGGCCTCGTTTGTGTGTGTGTGCGCGAAGGGGGGCCTTGGTCCTCTTCGTGCCGGAGATCACGAAATGGTCGGAGGGCTGGCAGATGCCGAGGGAGGGCAGTCCGTCGTCCGAGGATAGGCGGCGACTGGGTCTCTCTGCCGCGCGGAGGGCCCTCAAAGGCCTCTCACATTAACACCTCTCGCCTCCTCTCCGGACCCTGCCCTCTTTCCGGTGTGAGGGAGGCGGCCCACGGGAAGGGCCTTTTCGCTCGCGTTGAGCAATCAACGGCGTCCCTGACGACGCTCTCTTCACGGGGCACATGAACGGGAAGGTCCCTCTCTTCGTGCCGTCGATGGGGGGCCCTGACTGACGGAAACACTCGACTCGCCCCTTCCCACAGGAACCATTCGTATCTCTCGCGGGGTCGTCTTCGGGCGAAAGAGGGCGTCTCTTCCTCGATCTTCCGGAGGGTCCTCTCGGCGGCCCTCTTTCTTTCTTCTTCGCGGAGGTTGGGCCGTAATCTTTTTTTCGGTGAGTCGTTCGTGGAATAGCGTTCTGGGGGGGCGGGAGAAGAGAAGAGGGGGCGGGGAGGAGAGGGGTTGGGGCGGGAGAGATCGTAAAAGCGGAGGGGGTTAGATGGAGAAGAAAAGGGAAGCAACCACGGGCGCCTGCGCCAATGGTGGGCGCTATGCACCAAAACACACGCACACACACTAGGCGCGCGCTCGCACAAACTCGTCCGCGGAGGCGCCGAGGAAAGTTCTCCTCGCTTCCCCGTTGGCCGCACTCGGCGGCAGTGTAGTAGGGGGGGCGGTGGGTCGCAGTTACCGCCGCCACTCTAGCCTCTGCCCAGGCGGCGCTCGCTCCCTTCTTTCGCCGTTGCACCTCGGTGTGTCGCCGCGGTGAGACTCCCTCAGCGGCCTCGCCGCTCGTGCTCTCCCGCCAGGGCACCCGTGCCCCCGCGGTCGCGGCACGCCGGCATCACGCGTGCCCCCACTTTGGCGGCGACGAGACAGCACCAGTCCCCCTGACCGCGCAATCCCTAGCCGGCGTGACGTGAAAGAAGTCGATCACGCTGTCCTTTCGTTCCCTTCGATGATTCTCACCGTCTCGTTCGAGGGCGTAACAGTAGACTGGCGATATGCGAACACCCCACTCCTTCCTTCCCCCTCGTTTGGTACCTCGCCTTTAATCACGTGCCACCCTTTGTTTATAAAAAAAACGAGCAGTGTGTGGCGCTTATCTTCTCAGACGGAGAATCCGGTCATGCGGTTACTTTTGTTGATATTGGTTCTGGACCGTCGGTCGCTAAGGCACGCCACGCACGCACACGCTCCCGTTCTTCCCGTATCTAAGCACGCGCGCTCACTGATCAGACGAACGAACGAACGAAGCCACGGCGGACTGGGGCTTGCCCCGCGTGTTTTGTGGCGAGGGTTCCTATTTTGGCCGCGAGGTCGCGCATCAGGCAGTCTCTCTCTCTCTATATATATCTCTCTCTCCCTCCCCCTACTTCCCTCTCCCGCATCCCCCCTCTCCCCTCCTCAAACCCCCACCCCCCACCCGCACCTCAGCTTCCATCTTCCCTTTTATCCTCTCCAACTTCTTCCGCCTGCAGAGAGTTGGCAGAGGTGAACGATTCCTAATTCCGGTGAACCGTTCTGGTGACACCTCTTCCATGGATTCTTTCATGTTCTGTACAGGGTTCGTAAGGGTTCCGTCTGAATCGCAGTCGGCCTGCAGGAAGAGCTACTTCATGGAGGGCTACTTCATGCTGTTTGCTCGGTGTCTTCGTCGTGAATGGAAACCGCTGTGAGGAAAAAGGTGAAATGCAGCGGAAGGCCTTCGGCGGATCCCTGAGAATCATGCCCTTGACTCCCATCTTGTTTTGCCCCCAGGAATGCCATTTTTGTGCGCAATGTGCTATTTAATACACTTTCAAGAACTGCGTCAACAGAATAAAACGTAGCGTAGATGATACACTATGTAAATATGTTGATAAAGCCAGAGAGAAGATGTTCTTTTGCTAGTTAGGCTTTCTTTATAATATACTGTAAGTACCTGAGGCCCTGGACTGATTTTTGAATTGGATCGCGTTCTGCGCAGAGGACCTAGATTTGTAAAACGTTGTTATTATAAACTTAGTTGCGTATCCAAAAATATTAGAGCGGCTAGGCTGGGAATCACTGAATGGGCGAAGTTTAAATTAGAGATTGAAGAATTTAAATATACAAGGAACGTAGCTACGGTCGTGAATCAATGTAAACCAAAAAATGCCGAGACCGTAAACTTGACAAGTTTACTAAACCTGTCAAGTTTACGGTCTCGGCATTTTTTTGTAAACACAGAGATTGAAGCTCTTCCATCGACTGGGAGGAGGTCTCTTTAGCAGTTATGTTGAAAATTTGTTATTACGCCCATCGTGCTACGGTAGGAGGGCTCATGTCAATGTAATTAGGAAGATTTAACTAGAGAACTGAAGGATAGATTTAAGATGTCATTTTTTCCACGGCCGATAAGGGATCAGAATAATATGATCCAACCGCAGTAGAGGTAAAAATATTCGGGTCAAAATTAATCTGGTGTGTATTCATCGCCTGCCAAACATACTAGCGGTGGCTTCCAGGGTATATCTAAAAATCTTTATCTAAAAATACTTTACAGTGCAGCCCAAAACCTTGAACTCCATGGCCTGAGAAACGGACAATTTAAATCACCTTCACACATAGTTATCATTTGGTTCGTATTGATATTCCCATTGATATACGTTTTATTTTTAACTTTCATAGCCAAACACCATAAACGGTAATACATATTATAACTTTACTTTCACCTCCATGTTGAAATTTTCGAATATCTGCATATCCGCCTCGATCTAATTTTCGTGAATAATGCATTCTCAGGATATGGAAAGTTTACAGAGGAAGGGTGAAATTGGTGTGCTGTACAGCAATCTAAGTTATTATCGGGAAGTAAGAAGGCAAGATATGTGCCAACAATGAAAGATTAGCTGGGTAAGATAATAGTTGAACCAGATAAATCCAGGAGAGATGGAAGGAATATATAGAAACACTGTATGGTAGAGAACTTAGGCCGACAAGATTAGACATTCAAATGGAACATGAAGTAGAAGAACATAGCTTAGCTCCAGGCATTCTCCACGACAAGATAGAAAAGGCATTAAGGGAAATTAAACCATATGAGGCCGTGGGGGTGGACAACATTCCTGTAGAAATGTTGAAATGGTTAGGGAAAGGTGGGAAAAAGGCCCTATATGGACAAATTCGTAGTATCTATGAGGAAGAAATCTGCCCGGAAGATTTTCTGAAATGAGTGTTAGTTCCTATTCCGAAAAAGGTAAAGGCTGCATCATGTGAGGATTATAGAATAATAAGTTTGATATCCCCACGAAGCTAAGATTATTCTCAGGATCATCAACAACAGGTTAGAGAGAAAGGCAAATGATTACTTAGGGGATGATCAGTTTGGGTTTAGGAAGGGGAAAGGTACGCGTGATACCATTGCAGTAATGAAATCTTATCGAGAGAGGAATATAGAATACAATCAGGTCGTATTTGTCTGTTTCGTAGATTTCGAAAAAGCGTTTGATAGAGTGAATTGGGAAAAGCTAATGCGTGTATAGCTGAAAATAGGAATGGATTGGAGGGGCAGGAGACCTGTACATGTCTCAGACTGCTCAGGTGCGAGTGGGGAACGGAGAGTCCGAATGGGCAGTGTTAGGAAGAGGTGTAAGGCAGGGTTGCCCATTGTCACCGGTACTGTTCAACGTATATGTAGAGGAAATGATTAAAGAGGCATGGGAAGAACTGGAGGTACGAATGAAAGTCGGAGGGGAATTCGTAAAATCTGTTAGGTTTGCTGATGACCAAGCATTAGCTGCTCAGTCAGCCAAGAGGTTGCAAGCATTGCTGAGTGAATTGGAAATTCAGTGCAGTAAATATGGGATGAGAATCAATATCAATAAAACAAAGATTATGCGATTCTCCAGAAAGAAAAAGGCTAAGCTAAATATTAAAATAGGCGGGGAAAAAATAGAGCAGGTAGAACAGTTTACATATCTCGGTAGTGTTTTGGACCAATACGGTCAAAGTGGTAGGGACGTAAGGAGAAGAATTGCGCTAGGTAAGACACTTTCTCAAGGAGGAGGGAGTTGATGACCATTACGAGGAGAGACTCGTAAAACTATTTATATGGAGCGTTGCTATGTACGGTGAGGAAACGTGGTCGCTGAAGCAGGAGGATAGACGTAGATTGGAGGCTTTTGAAATGCGATTGTGGAGAAGAAGGGAGAAGTTAAAATGGACCGAAAGGAAAACAAATGAGGAAGTATTAGAGATGGTGGGTGAGGAGAGGGGTTTGTTGAGAGAAATCCTATGGAGGAAGGAAAAATGGATGAAAGGCGCATTGAGCGGCAGTGGGATGTCGAAGAAGGTAATAGAGGGGAGAATGTTCGGCAAACGAGGAAAGGGCAGGAACGAGTCTTTTCTTTACCTCCCTACTCAACGTCTCCGTCATCAATTCCTTCCTCCTTGTGAAAGCTTCTTTGCCTAGTGCAATTCTCCTTCTTACGTCCCTATTACTTTGACCATATTGGTCCAAAACACTTTCGAGATACGTTAAGTATTAAATCGGCTCTAGTTTAGCACTTCCTATACGTGTTACTGATTCACTTAGCCTTTCTCGTTCTCAAAAACCGTATTGCCTTTTTTGTTTGTCTCTTTCCTACTTTTTCGTTACATTTTCCTAAAGCCCGTGTGATCAAACCTCTTTTAAGGATGACCTGCATATCCTCCTGAGATGTTAAAAGGTTTGACGTCAGAGAAGCACCGAATTTAGAAAAAGAGACGTTTCAGGCGTGATATGGTGGAATAACATGATTAATTAAAATTAACAATTTTCCACAAAATTTTTGTGGAAAATTGCTAATTTTAATTATTCACCGCATTTATTTTACAAGTTCCGTAAGACTCAATTTAATCCCATGAATTTTATAATTAAAGCCTTATTAATCTATTATTTTTCCCAAAACATCTTTTGCTATACATTTTTAGTAGATTTCATATATTTTCTAACCCCCAAATCTTACATCACAGCGATATTTTGTGTAAATCTCGAGAGAGTAGGCCGAAACGTGATAAACCGCTTATGTTCTCATTTCTCGGTAAATCCCTGTGTCGTCTGAAAATGAACTAACGCTGCTGCTAAAGGGGGAGCTTATAAAGTACACCGAGAACGGTTGGGAAGCTAACACGATTCCCTGTGGACTTCCGAAGTTATGTCCCCCTCTAATGAGGTCACTCCATCGGCGAATTTATCTTGTTTACAGTAGATAAGAAGTCTTCAATCCAATTCGTCACTTTCTCCTTAATACCTTAATATTTTAGCTCGTTTATAAAACTTTTGCGATGAAAATTTTTGAATACTCTCATGTTATCTAAAATTATATACTCGTAGTTTCCAATTGGGTATTCCATTCTCCGATTTCAGGATATCTAGAGATATAAAGTCGCAATTTTTCTAATTGATCGCGTGATCTATTTTTGATAAAGCTGTACTGTCGAGTACATTCCTGCCGTCAAGAATTATAGTCATTACATTGCTAACAATTGCATATTCTAAGATACCAATTTTTAATAAATCGGTCGGTGAATACTCCCCATCGCCACCTCGCATTCATCTAATGAATTATAAAAAATGGTTTTTAAACAAGGTGCGATGTCTTTCTCTATCATTCTAGCCGCGGAAACATACCAAACCTGAGGATTTGCATGATTTTATGTTTCCGAGATGCTCTTCTCGTCCTTCCCGGGGCAAAGTCATGTCCCTCGGGCGATCTTCGGCTGTGTGGGAGACATCATTTTGTGCGCTCTTATTGTTTCCATACATGTCCTTGAGGAAAATGTTCAGGATATTTTCATCGCGTACGCTGTCTGTAACAAATAATCAAATTTCCCCTTGGAAAAACGTACATTTAGACGCTCGCTCATATTCCCCCAACGAATGGCCAAAATTAGAATTGGCGTTAATCTATGTAATATTTTGCTTTCCATGGCGAAGGCTTTGCGCAAAATCATTTCCGTTTTGCTTACTTATGTCATGCTTGCAACGAATTTTCTTGTGATGTCTTCATTTGACTTTCGCCATTGTTTTTTGTTAAATGCTTTAAAAATTGGAGTGTCTTTTCCTTTGGCTACTTAACGCTATTCTGAACCCTCTGTTGTGTCACCTTGGTGCCTTAGCATCGCGTTTGTTTCAACGCTGAATGAACTTACTCCTGCACGTATATTTTTTTAAGTCTTTTTTTCAACCGTTATGTTTCTCATCTGAATTATTGCAGTCATCTTATAATTAATAGGCCCATTGAAATGCCCGTAGGGGAAGAGACACAAGGTTTGTATCAAAGGTATCGAGAAAATTCTCGGCAAGAAAATAGATTTAGTTCAGGCATAGCTACATTGACTCGAAATTCATCAAAGTACATCCCTTGAGCGGCGTACATCTCCATGACTCGAAGGCTCTCTGGTAGGTTTTGGATTACAGAAGATCCTCAAGAGTGAGCTTGCAAGCTTTTTTGACGTCACATTGGGTCCAATTGAGGTGTCCTTTGAGGTAGGGAGGCTCTCGCATTTGGGAATAGGAAATAGTCTGCTGGTGCCAAGTCGGGACTGTAATGGGGTTGGGGAATCGTCGCAGTGTTGTTCATCCAAAGACCTTCTGGACGAGTTTAGCGAGACCTTTTGCATCGCCAAATTTTCAGTTACTATGGCGTGTGCACTTTCATCTTTATATCAATACCAATATACGATTTGCGATCATGCGCACACTTAACCGACGGTCTGAATGCAGCATTTCATGCACACGCCGCACGTTGTCATTTGTTTTTGACATTGACGGCCGTCCATCGAGGGGTTTGTCCTCCACACTCTTTCGGCCATCCCTGAAGAGCTTAAATCTTGAGCTTGAGCCACTTAAAAACTGCAGCTTGTCTCATGCTTACATCCTCAAACACTTGGCAAATAATCTCCAATGTCTCCGTACCCGATTTCTCCAGTCCAACACAAAATTTGATGGCGTATCGCTGTTCAATCATTCGCTGCATTGTGCACTTGCAGCGAGTCACTCGACAGGGTTTCACTAAAAACACGATCTAGCCTGAATGAACGTTCGCAGGCGATTGGCGCTTGATGCGTATAGAATGTCAGACCCCCACCACCAAGCGAGCATGTTGCGAGCGCCCTGTGACGTACAGTCACGCCAGGAAAAAATTGTTCCCGATACTCTTTCTACAATCCCTGCGTACTTTACTCATTTCCTTAATCATTTCAGGAACTTAGTTTTCATGTCTAAAAATATGGATCCAATATTTTCGTTAATCCGTTATGTCCTGGTTTGTAATACTCTCGTATATTAGTCCCAAATATGTCGAGTATGCCTGCTTATATTGACTATGTCCAAATTCTAAGGCCTATCGAGTAGTCCTAGTATGAGAAACCTTTTTACAAAGCATTTTGCTAATTTTAGAGTTACAAATGAAGATTTTCGGTGGCATTTGATTGGCCAGAGAGTGAGTTAGGACTGCCCGTAATGAATTACGATTCTAATCTTAGTAAGGAGGACATGGTTATGTAAGCATTAGAAAAATTGAAGTCTTGGGGAACTTTGTGAAGAAAATTGAGGTATGGTTGGATTAAGAGTAAATGCAGAGAAAATATTATCTGTTAGGATGGTAAATCGTTGATCTTTATTCAGTCACTAAAACAAAGTTATTAGTGAGCGCTTCGCAGAACTACAGAGAGGACTGTGGTATAAAGATGTCGCAAGAAAACAAAAATCATGAGAATTTCAGTAAATAAAATTTTAAGTTAGATTTAAATTATTCGAGAGCATGCATTGGAGAAGGTTGTTTTGTCTGGGCGGTAGGTTTCATGGAAGGAACTGGAAATAGGAGGTAGGTAGACCATTAGGAGAATTGCGCTGGTGCAAGAAGCACCGCCAATAGAGTCCTGGCAGTTGATGGTGATAGTAGCGGAAGCCTAAAGAGTGTGTGATACGTGTTGATAGAGCGTTGTACGGGTCAGAAAATTGGTTGGCAGTGGGCGGGAAGGAAGGGAGCCAGTGCTTGGTGCGATGGAAAGGGGAAGCTAGGAGTATTCCTTAAAAAACTATCAACTAACGTACAAACTTTAATTAGGGATGTGGGTGAATCGGGTTAGGAGATACAATTAAGGCAGCCACACATTTTTAATGAGCACTTAATGATCGTATTAATCTTCCTATTATGCCTCCATCAAGGAAGGTATGTCCACCATGCCAAAATAATAGAATTAACCAATCCGCACTCCATTACATATAACTGCGACAAATATTTTTATTGCGCCATATGTATTTTTACTCTCATCATACTACGGTAGGAGAGATCATGTCAATTAAATTAGAGAGATCAAGTGTAGAGCAGATGGATTTTTAGATGTCATTTTTTCCACGAACGATAAGGGATTAGAATAACTTTGTCCGACCGCGGCAGGGTCATGGTCGGGTCAAAATTAATCTGGTGTGTGTTCACCCTCTGCCAAACACCCTTGCGGTGGCTTGCAGGGCACTTAAATATCTAAAAGCTAAGTGACGCCCTCATGGTGCGGTGGAAATCCTAGCATTTACGTAGCAAACACTAACATGACCAAAATTTGAATACCGATGTTTGCATCAGGTGCACGAATCCGCCTGACGTCCCGCCAATGAACCACACACATTCCCTTCGCTTGGGCCCCGAATCCGCGGGTGGGTAGGAGTGGGAGGCTGAGGAGTGCCGGGACGAACGAATACATCGGGAGAAAAGGTCAAGGGTCACGGCATGCAAAGCGGTGGATTTTAGAGGGTGGTTTCGTGGAGTGTTTGGAGCGCGGTTATTCCCTAGAGCGAGTTCGCCGAGGGCCAACGCAGAGTGGTCAAAGGTCACCGAGGCGCGTCTTCAGGACAGTCTGGCCCACATTGCTTCTCCTCCCATTCGTCCCCAGTCAGGAGGGCAGCACTTCTCTACGGTCGGCCGGAAAAAATAAATGCTGCAGAAATGAGTCCTTTGAAAAAAACAAGTCTTAGAGACTGGTGTGTCTCCAGACCTGTTAATATATCCCTCTCAAATGAAGTGATGCGGTAGTTGGAGAACTGTAGGAGGAAAACGACACTATGAGGTATAATCAAATCTTATTTTTTCATTCAGAAACAACGCTAATTCCTTCCATAATGCAGTTATACATTTGCCTAAATTCCATTATCATTTTAAGGCTTATGACGGAGTTTTATGAGGGTAGGCTGAAAACTAATGCACACATGCATGAGGACTACAATCAAAATTACCCTCAGTCCTCTTGATGGCATGTGGAAGTAACATTCCCCCTCAATGCGCATGCGCAGGTTTGAAGTCGTTACATTGATCCAGTGTATTTTTTGAAGCGGGATTATGGAGACGTGTCCTATTGCTATGTCAACGCCAGTTTAACGGGGTGATGAATTGACAGTCCCTTCACCTCATCGTCTGAGGCGAAATAATTACCATTGAGGTCTCTTTTGAGTTGGGGAAAATATAAAAATAGCAATTCGCAATATCGGGGGATAAGGAGGTTTTTTTCTCGTAATCGGTTTCAATTGTGTCAATGGCGGCTTTCCATATCCCTTTTTGATATTTTTTAAGTAATCTACCGGTGAAGGTAGGTTTTTGGATGGACACAACTATCAAATAAATATTTTGTACTTCCAAACAAAACCCAATCCAGCAACCTAATCTAAATCAGGTCCCTCTTCATCTCTGTGTACTTCCTTCATCCCGTCCAACATCCCTATCCTGTTCCTGCCCTTTCCTCGCTTGCCCAACATTCTCCCCTCTATTGCCTTCTTCAACATTCCACTACCGCTCAATACGCCTTTCATCCATTTTTCCTGCCTCCATAGGATTTCTCTCAACAAACCCCTCTCCTCCCACACCATCTCCAGTACTTCCTCATTTGTTTTCCTTTCGGTTCATTTCACCTTCTCCATTATTCTCCACTCCCACATATCAAAAGCCTCCAATCTACATCTATCCTCCTGCTTCAGTGTCCACGTTTCCCCGCCGTACATAGCTACGCTCCATATCAGAGTTTTTACGAGTCTTGTCTTAACATCCCTACTCAACGTCCCCGTCATCAACTCCCTCCTACTTGAGAAAACCTTGTCTAGCGCAATTCTTCTCCTTACGTCCCTACTACTTTGACCGTATTGGTCCAGAACACTTCCGAGATATGTATACTGTTTGACCTGCTCTATTTTTCCCCCTCCTATTTTAATGTTTAGCTTAGCCTTTTTCTTTCTGGAAAATCGCGTAACCTTTGTTTTATTAACATTGATTCTCATCCCATATCCATCGCACTTGGTCATCAGCAAACCTAACCGATTTTACGAATTCCCCTCCTACTTTCATTCCTACCTCCAGTTCTTCCCTTGCTGTTTACCAATTCCTCCACATATACGTTGAACAGCACCGGTGACAGTAGGCAACCATGCATTACCCCTCTTCCTAACACAGCCCATCCGGACCCTCCGTTCCCCACTCGCACCTGAGTAGTCTGAGACATGTACAAGTTGCGTATCAGTCTCCTGTCTCTCCAATCATTCATATTTTCTGCAGTACACACATTAGTTTTTCCCAATTCACACTATCAAACCCTTTTTCGAAATCTAAAAAACAGGCAAAAACGTCCTAATTGTATTCTATATTCCTCTCGATTAGTGATCTCATTACTGCAATGACATTATGCGTATCTCCTCCCTTCCTAAACCCAAACTGATCATCCCCTAAGTAATCATGTGCCTTACTCTCTATCCTTTTGTTGATGATCCTGAGAATAATCTTAGCTTCGTGGGGATATCAAACTTATTATTCTATAATCCTCACATGATGCAGCCTTTACCTTTTTCGGAATAGGAACTAACACTCATTTCAGAAATTCTTCCGGGCAGATTTCTTCCTCATAGATACTACGAATTTGTCCATATAGGGCCTTTTTCCCACCTTTCCCTAACCATTTCAACATTTCTACAGGAATGTTGTCCACCCCACGGCCTTATTTGCTTTGATCTCCTTTAATGCCTTTTCTATCTCATCATCGAGTATGCCTGGACCTAAGCTATCTTTTTCTACGTCATGCTCCTCTTCTATGTCTAACCTTGCCGGCCTAAGTTCTCTACCATATAGTGTTTCTATATATTCCTTCCATCTCTCTTGGATTTTTTCTGGTTCAACTATTATCTTACCCCACTTACCTTTAACTGTTAGCACAGATATTGCCTTATTATTCCCTATAATAACTTAACATTGCTGTATAGCGCACCAATTTCACCCTTCCTCTGTAAACTTTCCATATCCTCGCATTGCGTTTTCCACCATTCTTCTTTTGCTTTATTTGTGGCCCTTCTCAATGTATTCTTTAACTCATTGTACTTCATTTCGCTTAACTCTGTGTTTACATTCTTCCATCTTCTTCTCTCATCCATCTTTGCAATCATCTCATCCTTTACCCATGGTTTCCTTATCCTTTTCCTCTTAACGGTTCCTATAGTGTATTTTGCGGCTTTCGATATCACTTTCTTGATACATTCCCATTTTTCTTCGATAGTACTCAGCTCTTTACCCTCATCCATTATTTTCTCTACAGTCTGCTGATACTCCTTCCTCGTTAATCCATTTACTGCTTCTAAATTCCATTTCCTAACCCGCCGCCCTTGCCTTATCTTCTTGAAACGAACATTACATTTCATAACAACTAAATTGTGGTCAGAGTCCGCATCCGCTCCTGGGAAACTGTGCGAATTTATGACACTGTTCCTAAACCTGTACCTGACCATAATATAATCTAACTAATACCTTTCTGAGTCACCTGGCATTTTCTATGTATACCTACGCCTTTTGTGGTGTCTAAACCATGTGTTGGTGATGACTAACCCCTGTCTGCTGCAGAATTCAATTGCTTTCTCCCCGCGTTCATTCCTCATTTCTATCCCATATTCCCCCACCTCATCACCATCTCTTCTTTTGCCTACCGTTGCATTCCAATCCCCCATCACTATAAAATATTTCTCTTCAGCAACATACGCGATTATATCCTCTTAACTGATCGTACATCCTATTGACTTCTTCCTCTTTTTGGTTGCTCGATGGCATGAAAACCTGAACAATGACCAAGTTCGTCGGTTATGCTTTCATCTCTACTAGTAATATTCTATGCGTTGGTTCTTCTATGTTGGCTATGCTTCTATGTCATCGGAACGCATAAGCCCTTCCATTCAGTCAACGTTGTAGTCCATATTAGGGGCGATCAGATAGAATTAATTTATATTATTTTAATGGGAACAAACTTTTCCTAAAATCATTCATGGCATGGATCCTTTTTGTTCGTTTTATGATATGATATTTCGCATAATATTGTGTTATTTTCATTGTAGTATGGTACTTTGATGTGAGCGAGTTTCCTCGAGAGTAAACACTGCCTCACGTCTAAGCATCACCTACAAGTACATTCAACAGCGCCATGGAGATTTCGAAGAAGACAGGGATCATGGGAAATATGGTGACACACGCGCATATAATGATAGAACCTCAGGGAGATGAGCGTGGCCAACGAAGGAGATATTCGAGGAGAAGGCCATGGAAACAGTACGGTGAAAAAACTGATGCAAGCTTTGCGAAGAAAAAGTATCGCTAACAATTCTTTCCTGACCTGTGTGCGTGAAGTGTTGAATTCAGACCGTTGTCGGCTAAGTGTGCGCATGATCGAATATCAAATGTTGGAATTGACAAGACAGTGACACTGCACACCCCATTATATCACTGGAAATAGGGCGATGCGAAAGATCTGCGCTAAACTCGTCCTCCCGACTAACTGACAACTACACGCATATCATTAACGTTAGAGAGGATCGAAAAGAGATGTACGCACATTTGAATTGATTTTTCATTGTGTCAATGGGATCCTTAATATGTTTTCACTAATTTACAACGATATGCCCCAAGGTCTCGTATCAAATAGTTCTGGTTAGTAAATAAAGACAATTTTCTTGGTTCCTCCTTAGTTAAGTGATGTGCGCTAAACTCGTCCCGAAAGTCTTTGGACGGACGACCAAGAGAGCAGAGTAGAATGCCTTTGCTTGCAAAGACCTTATGCAACGACATCAAGACGATTTCCCTATAATAGTGAAATCCTCCATCCCTCAAAGGACACCACCATTATGGTATCCCAAGTGCCGTCAAAGAAGTTTGCACGCTTGTGGGCCCTTAAGCAATTTCCGCCTACCAAGGAGGCTTCGAGTCGTGGAAAAACCGCTGGCGTGAATAGTCTGTCGACGCTCAAGGGATGTAATTTGAAGAATATTGAGGCATTATACCAATATCTGAAATGAATCCAAATTTCAGTATCTTTTCCCGATACTTTTCATACGATCCGTGTACCTATGAATACGTTTTTCTCTACATCCGTTTGAGATTTCTCCGTGGTTGCGCCGTCCTCTTGCTAACCGGACGCAACCAGCTCCAAGCTGTAGATTGATCCTCCACTAATCGTATTTTTCGAGAGAATTCCCACGCCCCCCCCCCCCCGAGTTCACCGCGGCTGGCCCCTCCTCAGCGCATTTAATCATGGGGGCGAGGGGGCAAGAGTTGGTCATTCGGCCCCATTTCTCCGCAACGGGGGATTTCCAGGGAATCTGGAGTCTCTCTCTCCCTCCTCCGGCTGCGATCCTCCGCCGTCCAATTCCTGCTCCGGCTCACTTATCTGGGCGAACCGTTCGCGAGTGAACGGCTCGTGCCGTGAGCCGCTTCCCCTCACACTCTTCCTCCCTCTCCCTCTTCCCCCCCTCGCCCTCGGTGCGTGCGTGTATGTTTGAGTCGGGAAGGGCGAACGACCACATTCCCTGCCCTCCCATTCCTTCTTTTACTCTCTCCCTTTCTCTCTCCTTTGAAAGTGAGGGAGGGTGTCTCAAGGAGGGGGGATTGTACGTCGTCCCGTGGTGCGCCTGCGCCAAACCCCTCAACTTCTCTTCCGTAAGCCCGCCACCTCCCCCGGCCCCCCTTCGCCCCCCCCTCCCGCACTCGATACTTCGCCCTCACTCCGGACACTCCCGTGGCCCCCCGGAGCTGGAGTATTGACGTTCCACGGCGCCCCTCCAACGTCACACCCCCCCGCCCCACCCTAGATGTACTACGACTACTACGACGGCCGCCCGCCCCTTTGCGGCCCCCGCCCCTTGCCCCGTCGAGCGAGGATGCGGCCGGCCGGTGTGTGCCCACGTGCGTATATCGGGCCGTCGGCGAAACTCGATCGCACGATCATAGTGCCAAGTCGACTGGGTATGGAAAGAGTGTCAAACTATCGACTTGAAAGCGGGATCTATCGCATAGTGCGTGCAACTTTTCGCCTTCCGCCTGGCCCCGCGGCTCAACGTGACATTGCCATGTTATGCGAACATTCCACTTGCGAAATCACGTTAACGAGCTGCCATGTAAAAAACGGATTAGATACCAAGACACGTATCAGCGATAGCAGCCGGAAAAAGGAACAGTTTCCAACCCTTATCAGCTAGGGAATAAAGGGTATGGGTAGGTACTAATGACGTATTGTTATTTCTTTTTAACTCGCAGTAAATTTGCAAGTACTGGCCTGTGACACTTTCCGAACGGAGACGGTATTCTGCGTTTCCTTGAAGCATTTGCCTTGGAGCTACCGCAAGAGGGCGCGGCTGGGATAGTTAGGGGACCAGCCTACGGACTTGCACAAATATTACTTCAAGGCCACATTTTAACAAAGTTATAAAAACAACATGAGAACACATAAAAGTAACACTCACACGTAATATCTTGATAATTTCGACAGACTCGAACTCCGTCTTCTTCGGAAGATTAGTCGAAATTATCAAGATATTACGTGTGAGTGTTCCTTTTATGTGTTCTCATGTTGTGTGTTGTCTTAAGCTTTTTATTCAACACTTCCATATTACTTCGAAGAAATCACCTAAATATATATATATATATATATATATATATATATTGAAATGGTTAGGGAAAGGTGGGAAGAAGGCCATATATGGACTGATTCGTAGTATCTATGACGAAGGAATCTGGCCGGAAGATTTTTTGAGATCGGTGTTAGTTCCTATTCCAAAAAAGGGAAAGGCTTCGTCATGTGAGGATTACAGAACAATAAGTTTGATATCCCACGCAGCTAAATTTATTCTCAGGATCATCAACAAAAGGATTGAGAATAAGGCAAATGATTACTTAGGGGATAATCAGTTTGGGTTTAGGAAAGGAAGAGGTACGCGTGATGCCATTGCAGTAATGAGATCACTAATTGAGAGGAATATAGAATACAACCAGGACGTTTTTGCCTGTTTTGTAGATTTCGAAAAAGCGTTTGATAGAGTGAATTGGGAAAAATTAATGCGTGTATTGCAGAAATTAGGAATGGATTGGAGGGACAGGAGACTGATCCGCAACCTGTACATGTCTCAGACTGCTCAGGTGCGAGTTGGGAACGGAGAGTCCGAATGGGCAGTGTTAGGAAGAGGTGTAAGGCAGGGTTGCCCATTGTCACCGGTACTGTTCAACATATATGTAGAGGATATTATTAAAGAGGCATGGGAAGAACTGGAGGTAGGAATGAAAGTCGGAGGGGAATTCGTAAAATCGGTTAGGTTTGCTGATGACCAAGCATTAGTTGCTCAGTCAGCCACGGGGTTCCAAGCATTGTTGAGTGAATTGGAGGTTCAGTGCGATAAATATGGGATGAGAATCAATATTAATAAAACAAAGGTTATGCGATTTCCCAGAAAGAAAAAGGCTAAGCTAAATATTAAAATAGGCGGGGAAAAAATAGAGCAGGTAGAACAGTTTACATATCTCGGAAGTGTTTTGGACCAACACGGTCAAAGTGGTAGGGACGTAAGGAGAAGAATTGCGCTAGGCAAGGAGGCTTTCTCAAGGAGGAGGGAGTTGATGACGGGGACGTTGAGTAGGGATGTTAAGACAAGACTCGTAAAAACCCTGATATGGAGCGTAGCTATGTACGGCGCGGAAACATGGTCGCTGAAGCAGGAGGATAGACGTAGATTGGAGGCTTTTGAAATGTGGGTGTGGAGAAGAATGGAGAAGGTGAAATGGACCGAAAGGAAAACAAATGAGGAAGTACTGGAGAGGGTGGGTGAGGAGAGGGGTTTGTTGAGAGAAATCCTATGGAGGCAGGAAAAATGGATGAAAGGCGTATTGAGCGGTAGTGGAATGTTTAAGAGGGTAATAGAGGGGAGAATGTTGGGCAAGCGAGGTAAGGGCAGGAACAGGATAGGAATGTTGGACGGGATGAAGGGAGAGAAGAAGTACACAGAGATGAAGAGGGACCTGATATAGATTAGTTTGCTAGGTGGGGAGTCACAAAATGTTTATTTGACAGTTGTGTCCATCCAAAAAAAAAACCTACCTTAACCGGTAGATTACCTAATAATAATAATATATACATATATATATATATACATATTATAAGGTAATTAATGGTACAATTTTTATTAGGGAATCTACCGGTTAAGATAGGTTTTTGGATGGAAACAACTACCAAATAAATATATTGTAACTCGAAACAAAACACAATCCAGCAACCTACTCTACGTCAGTTCCCTCTTCATCTCTGTGTACTTCCTTCCTCCCTTCATCTAGTTCAACGCACCTATCCTGTTCCACCCCTTTCCTCGTTTGCCCAACATTCTCTCCTCTATTACCTTCTTCAACATTCCCCTACCGCTCAATACGCCTTTCATCCATTTTTCCTGCCTCCATAGGATTTCTCTCAACAAACCCCTCTCCTCACCCACCCTCTCCAGTACTTCCTCATTTGTTTTCCATTCGGTCCATTTCACCTTCTCCATTCTTCTCCACACCCACATTTCAAAAGCCTCCAATCTACGTCTATCCTCCTGCTTCAGTGACCACGTTTCCGCGCCGCACATGCCTACGCTCCATATTAAAGTGTTGACGAGTCTTTTCTTGACATCCTTACTCAACATCCCTGTCATCAACTCACTCCTCCTGATGAAAGCCTCTTTTCCTAGAGCAATTCTTCTCCTTTTTTCCCTGCCACTTTGACCATTTTGGTCCAAAGGACTTCCGAGATGCCATGACCTATTCCACCTGCTCTGGTTTTTGCCCTCCTTTTTTAATATTTAGCTTAGCGTTTTTCCTTCTAGAAAATTACATAACTTTTGTTTTATTAATATTGATTCTCATCCCATATCTGTCGCATTGAATTTCCAATTCAATCTGCCTAACACTGCCCATCCGGACTCTCCGTTCCCCACTCCCACCTGAGCAGCCTGAGACATGTACAAATTGCGGATCAGTCTCCTGTCCCTCCAATCCATTCCTATTTTCTGCAATACACGCATTAATTTTTCCCAATTCACTCTATCAAACGCTTTTTCAAAATCTACAAAACAGGCAAAAACGTCCTGATTGTATTCTATATTCCTCTCGATTAGTGATCTCATTACTGCAATGGCATCGCGCGTACCTCTCCCCTTCCTAAACCCAAACTGATCATCCCCTAAGTAGTAATCATTTTCCCTACTCTCTATACTTTTGTTGATGATCCTTAGAATAACTTTAGCTGCGTGGGATATCAAACTTATTGTTCTGTAGTCCTCACACGATGTAGCCTTTACCTTTTTCGGAATAGGAACTATAACACTGATCTTACAAAGTCTTCCGGCCAGATTTCTTTCTCATAGATACTACGAATCAGTCCATATAGATTCTTCCTCCCACATTTTCCTAAGCGTTTTAGTAGTAGATGAGAAATGGTTTGGTCGATGCTTTCCATTATACAAAGGTAGTGTGAAATGTTTTCTGAATCGCCACCAGATGTCGGCGCTAGCCCTTTGAGTTTTCCTCGTAGCAATAGACAACTTTATGAGTAAGCACATAATGCATCAATGCTCTGGGAAAAAGTCTGTGGTGCAGACGCCTCTCTCTGTTGTTTTTCCCGTGTAGTGATTTGTGAAAATGGAAAAAATTGAGATTCGAGCAGTGAATAAATACTTCGTAAAGAAAGGCATGAAAGCAAAGGAAATTCATGCCAAACTTCAGAACACTCTGGGGGACACTGCTCCTTCATATTCAACTCTTGCCAACTGGGTGAACGAGTCTAAGTTTGGTGGGGACAGCCTAGATCCGAATAGTGGTCGGTCAAAATGTGCCACGACGCCAGAAATTATTTCAAAATTGCATAAAATGGTTATGGAGAATCGTCAACTGAAAGTGCGAGCAATTGCGGAAGCTGTAGGAATGTCATCTGAGCGAGAGAATATCACATTTTAACATTGGCATTGGACATGAGAAAATTCATTTCGAAATGGGTGGGATGGGAGTGTTGACGTTGGATCACTAACGCATCAGAATGAAAATTTCCGAACAATGTTGGACCCGTCATGAGCAACCAAGGAGATTTCCTGTGCGGATTTGTGACCAGAGATGAAACTGGAACCCACTTCTATGCCCCAGAGATAAAACAGCAGTCGAAGCAGTGGAAACTTGTTGATTCACCACCACCAAAGAAAGCAAAGGCAATACGGTCGGCCGGAAAGGTGATGGTGAAAGTTTTCTGGGGTGTAAAAGGGATTCTGCTGATTGATACCATCGCACATGCTGAGGAAATGCTGAGAGTGGAATGGGAATGGCCAGAGCTAGGAAGTGATCAGCGAAGTCAGATTGTGATGCAATAGTGAGCAAGACAGCCGCTGTCACCGCTTCAACGCAGGCCAGTGCTCCGGAGGTTGCGGTATGTGGCAGCGGGTGCGAATGGGCAGGAAGGAAACACCCCGAATGAAGACTCAGCATCTCACGAGGGTCATCGGGCATGCAACTCATCAAAGCTGCGAATACCTACGTTCAAGAAGGACTCGGACGTGCTAAAGAACCCCATGCCGGATGGGAAATGATGACAGGCGTGCCAGGTCGATGCGAAGGGAGTAATTGTCAAACATTTTAACACGGGTGCAGCATTGAATGGATCTGTAACTTGGTCTTCAATGCGAACGGACTAGTGTAAAAAGAGAGACTTTAGAGATGTTAGTTGAGACGAAGAGTAAGTTATGTTGAACAGAGAGGAAGGCGAGGTTTAATGCATTTTGTGAAAGAGAGAGATATGGTGGGTGGAAATAGAAAATGGCAGGCAAAGTGAGCGAAGGAGTTCACCGTCATCAGGCGTATTGAGAGAAGCAGAGGTGGAAGTGGAGATCGGAAGGAGAATGGGAAGCAGGCGGGGGGGAGAGGTGAGGGGGATACGTGCTTACATGGTTGCATAAAAAGTATCGGGAAAAGTACCGTTAATCTCAGATATTACTCGTTCAATGCCTCAAAATTCTTCAAAGTATTTCCTATGAGCGAGTCGACACACTTTTGCCAGAGGGGGGCTTTTGCACGATTCAAAGTCTCCGTGGTAGGCGGAAGGTCCTTAAGGGTACAAGCGTGGAAGTGTCCTTGAAGACCCATGGTGGTGGTTTCCTTAGTTGAAGGAAGATTTAACTTTTATAGAGAATAAGAAATAGTCTTCTGGTTCCAAGTCGGGACTATAAGAGGATTGTGGAATTGTCGTGATGCCTTTGCAAAAGGTGTTCACAAGCCGACACTCTCGACTCTGCTCTTCTTGGTCGTCCGTAAAGACCTTCGGGAGGACGAGTTTGGCAAAGATAAGACGCTTATCCGACGGTTTGAATTCAGCACTTCACGCATACTTCAGGAAGAAATTGTTTGCGATACTTTCGATGGACAACTTTTATTTAAGACGGCATGAGGGAAGGTAGAAACTGGTAGAACTGTAAAATGATTGAGTGTGGGGCAAACGAGTACTAAGGGAGTAAGCCCATAGCAATGTGAATGAAATAGCTGTTGAAGACATTCCGCAAGTTATCTCTAGAAGGAGAGTAATAGTATTAAGACCAACGGTGAAATATTAAGCTGTCTCTGGCACGCCTAGCTATGGCCGCACTGGCCTACATCGGGGGGTCATTTGCTCGAAGGGGTCGACAAGTATCTCTGAGTCTGGGGGCTCAGTGTTGAAGCCAGGAGTGATTTAAATTCTCAGATGAGAGGGTAGAGTGAATATCAACGCGAAACAGGAGACAAGTCATTGTGTTGGACGCAATTAAAATGAGATTCTATCCTTGTGTTACAATCATTGCTTATCCAAGTGAAGAACCAGCGTGATAGCTATGGGATGAGAATTAATCAAGAAAACGGAGGTATTGAGATTCTCCTTCTGGGTTTAGACTAAGTTAAACATTAAAGCGTGGTCAGAGGGGCATAAACTAGAACGGGTAGACTAGAATAGTTAATCTATTTAGAAATTAAATGCTGGTGACCTTCCACCCTCTGCTACGTGTCCTTGCGGCGCGGCGGCTTGCTGTGTGGCTGAAGTGCTTTGCAGGAGGGTGGGCAGATTGGTGGGTGACCTACAAATAACGATTCTGCTGGAGGCGTTTCGAAGAGACGTGAGTTGACGAGGGTGTGGAGAAGGATGGAAAATCAATGGAATGGGAAACCATGGATGAAGCTCCGGGCGTGGAGGGACGGAGGAGAGGAATGGGGGAAGGGACGGCAGTTGGCATGGCGGGAATCGAAAGGAAGGCGGAAGGGAGAATTGGCATTCCGGATTGCATTGAGGGAGATGCGCCTACATCGTTCCCTGCAAGCCACCGCAAGGGCGTGTGGCGGATGGTGTTAGGTCACCATAAAATAGAATAAAACCACATTCAAAACTAACAAATCCATGCCAAATTAAACACCCACAGAGACATATACGTATACTCATGCAAAATCTTTACAACTCACACGCATGCAAGTAACATATACGATCTAACCTACACCTAACATGCACATGCACCTAGGAATACACCTTATGTCTACGCAGCCTTTAATCTTGTCCTCTTTTGTAAACCGAATGCCTTTAATATTTCGATGGTAACTTTGGTTTCCTACTATGATGATTCCTGATTATTTTGGGAAAGAATGAGTATTTGAATCTATCTGTACGGGAATCTATCTTTCTCATCTTATCTTATGGTGTGATCTACCTAACTAGTGTGGGGCCATTATAAGGGCCATTTCTTTAGTGTCATGGTTAAACTCGCTTGTTCTGAACCTCGCTTAGTTAAAAATCCATAAAATACATCTCATCCAATAGGATTGATGCCGCTAATTGAACTCTTTTAGTATTGAATGAGTACTACTTGAGGAAATCATGCAGCTCTATTTTAGGCTATTGCGCTGTTGTCAAGTTGGGAAGTTTTCTTCAGTGGAAGAAAACTTTCTCCTGGAAGCGGAGGAAAGAACGAGCACTTCGAATGAACGGGGCTACCTTTCAGGACCTTAAAGCCTTGAACTTCGCCGCAGTGGAAACACGCATGTGCGTGAGAGAATTCGACGAGAGAGACACGCTTCGCTAATTACCGAAGTGCATGGCGTTTACATCCAAATGACAGCCATATGGATGCCATTTACGTGTTTGTTATGATTTCCCCCTCCCTCCGACTGCTCCCAGATGCGTAAATGCAGACTTTGAAGGCGCGACTGAGAAAATGGGAATTTACTTCTCCTTCACCCTTCCGCCACATTTGCTCGCTCACTGCTGATGCATCAGGGGTAGTCATGCGTTTCATGCAACATTAAAATTTCAGATTTTTTATTATTAGAAAGAGAGGGACTGAGTAAGAAAGCGCATATCTCTATTTGTCGCGCCTGCGCATTATCCTTCGGGCGGTTTTGTTGGCGTGTGACGGTTCTACATAGATTGCATAAAAAGTATCGGGAAAAGTTTAGCCAAATAAATTTATTTCATTCATTGCTTGATCAATTCCCCTCAAAATTCTTCGTTCAGTACATCCATTGAGAGCGTCGACACTCACTTTTGCCCTGCGGCTTTTCCACGACTCGAAGACTCTCTGGTAGGCGGAAGGTCCTTGAGGGCACACTTGTACGCCTTTTGAAGGGGCTTAGGATCCCATAGAGGTGTCCTTGATAGATTATGGATTTCCCTTTTGTTGAGAATAGGAAATAGTCTGCTGGTGCCAAGTCGGGACTGTAAGGGAGTTTGGAAATCGTCGCGACGCCGTTGCAGAATGTCTTTGCAAGCAGACATACTTGACTCTGATCTTGGTCGTTGGTGGTCGTTCGAAAACCTTCGGGAAGAGTAGTTTAGCGCAGATCATTCGCATCGCCAAATGTTAGAGTGATAATAATGGTGTGTGCACTGCCACTGTCTTATCAATGCCAATACGTTCTGCGATCCCGCGAACACTTTATCGAAGGAACGAATGCAGCACTTCACGCACAATTTGAACGTTGTCGTCGGTTCTTGACGTCGACGGCTGTCCAATGCGGGGCTCGTCCTCCATACTCTCTTAACCCTTTTTGATGAGATTGTGCCACATAAAAACTGCAGTATGTGACATGCTTTCATCCTTGAAC